>CM050165.1:7524853-8084853 GCA_027410445.1 Discoglossus pictus | reverse complement strand
ATGCAGTGTAAATATTGTATTTCTCGTAATTCGGAGCAGGAAACACGTTTTTTAACTTGTTTTAGACGTACAAATGCACTATTTATTTATATACTATATATGTATTAGTGTATAGTATGGCTGTGTGTGGTGAAGTGCGCTCCCCCTGCCCACAATCCCCTCGCCCGTATCTAGGAGAGGTTTATTGATTGGAGGATATTGCAGTTTCTTGAGCCATAATAATCCCATATATTATACCAATGTTATGTACTCTCAACCCAGCCTTGTGAGACGGCATTGGGGGAACTCTTGTATTTTATGTAAACTTATCTAAGTGAATCTAATATGTTTATTGATCCCAATGAAATGACCTCCTATTGATTCCTTTATACAGGACTGTACTTTTTTTAACCCTATATCTGTATTTCTTTAAATTGCCGTGCAGTAGGGATGTAAGACCCTGTCTGCCGACCTGCGGAGCGCTGCTTATTCTTTGTCTCCATCTAGTGGTTGGTTTTAGCTTTTTCCATTCCTTTTCTGAGGTGTATTTAGATCACACGGGTCATTTACATACAAACAAAAATAGAGTCAGAGACGCTCAATATGAGCATGAGCAACCTGAAATAGGTTAGTTCTATGGCCAAGATAACCCACTCCGAGAGCAGCCTTTTATATCTAATTTGGCCCGTCACCAGGAGAAATACCCTGTAAGATATAAGTCTGGTCTCACCCAATAGAGGGATCCAGCCCTGAAATACCAGGCAATTCTACCCTGAACAGGAGAAATGGTAACCAGGTCTATAAAACAGACCTATTTAGGTGTTGCTCATTCTCAGTTTCAGTGCCTCCAGACGTGGACTTCTTGCTCACTCCTCCTTAGGCAGTTCAGCTACACCTCACTGATGAGCCCAACTGAAGGGGGTTAACATATTCTGCTGACATATTCACATGAGATATAGGCTAATCACAATAACATATTCTTGTCCTTGGGACATCTTGCGACCTTACTAAAACAGACATTTCTTCTTTGTTATTCTAAGAAACAGAAAACACATGATTATCTGTCCTTGTACCGACTAATGTCAATAGTGTAACTCGCCTCTAATATCCGCCTTATTTAGCAAGTATATAACCTTTGTTATGACATAGCAATAAACGAGTTGTTTACTGAGAATCATTGTGTGTGTGTGTTACTTCCAGTATGGGTCCCCAGAATCCTGACTGGGGCCTGTGTTCCAAGCTGCCAACAACTAAAATAAGGAAGCTCCAACACCAACTTAGGGCAAAACGTAGGTCTGGGGTATTTTGGGGCTGGATTACTCATTTGAGTGGGGCCAGACTGATATAGTACAGGATTTTGCTCTTTATGAAGGCCACAAGGGAGTTAAACCTGTCTGCTCTCAGAGTAGATTATCAGCCAATAGAACAAATCTACCTAGGTGTTGCTTGTTCTGAGATTGAGCGCCGGTGAATTTGTTTTTCCGAGGGTATCTACATGTCTGGGGGGTCATAGGTTACACCAATGAATATCTTGGAGTTCCCAGAGGATAGTGTGCCAAGACTGCCATCTTGCTATGGCCCCAAAAGCCTCATAAAAAGAAAAAAAATAAGTGATGAAAAAGACTCTCCAAAGGCAATATCGAAAATAAAAAAAAATCACAAACCATAGTGTAATACAAGTAACCAGAGTATGGGAAGAGTTGTAGAATAAGTATAAAAGATAACAATAACAAATGAAAAAGGACACTAAAATAGATTTTTGATGGAACAGAAAAGAATCCAACTAGCACTTTCCCCTTACACCAGTCTACTGGAGCTGCCAGCAGATCCCAATACCTCAGGATTCAGGAGAATACAGGTCCTTATTAGCAGTTCTATAGCACTTAGATCCTTGATCCCTAGCCAAGAAACATGTATGTTTCACTACTCTTCTTTATTGGATCATACACACAATTTCTGTGTGGTGAAAAAACAGTAAAACATTCCCATACCCCACAGATAACACCGCAAGTCAGGAGGCTCCCTGCGGTTCCATTTAGATCTAGCTCCATCCCAAAGGAAGCCTAGTGCTGGAGAGTCCAATAATAATTCAAGTCCTTTGACATCCAATCTAGCTTAAACTGGACTACCTGTGGTCAGCCCCAAGAACCCAAACGGCCAAACCTTAATACACATGATTACTAATCAATATGACACCAAGCAATGCAAAGAAAGCTTACTATACTATACTATAAGCCCTTTGGGATTATTTGGGGAGTCACTAACCAGGGCCAAGCAAAGTCCCGGACAGGACAAAAAAGGCAACAAAAACACCATAAATACAGTGTATATTATTTGCAATGTAGCAGAAGTTGTCATAATGAGCGTATTAACCATCGGCTCATCAATTGCTTGTGCTGATCGAGATGGAGATTAATTATGGTCAGTCTTGGTCTTGTAAATACCTTACTGGGAGCTCTGATTCCAACTCTTCTCCACCCTTGCAGTGGTAATTGGCCGACACAATGTCCGTCACTAGCTCTGCCACATGGAGGATCTCAGATCTATAAACCTCCCAAGAAGAAGTTGGGTGACCTCAGAATAATGGCATATATTCCAATGGTGTTCTGGGGGTTTTATTGTTTTGCTTGTAGCTGATATCACGATAAGAGTTAGGTGCCTGCACTTGGCATCAGCCACAGACAGGTGGCGCTAAGCAGCTACCTACACTGCATGATGGGAAATCCAATCCAGCAGAAAGCACCATTAGTCTGGAATCGTGAAGACACTTAGAGCTGGGGTAAATTCTCCCAATGGGGCATGGCGCTATAGAAAAAGTAAAATCAATGAAAGTATAAGTGGAGAAAGAGTGGGCGTATAGTACTATTTGGTTGATATCTAATAAGACGCAACTGGCCGGAGCATTGACTGATGTCCTAGGTGTGCCAGGCCATTATAATCACTACTCGGGCAAGAGAAGAAGAGCGATGAGCCTGGAATGAGATTACAGTGGTCTGTGTGTGGACACCATTACACATGACTACAATATGGAGTTTATATTGTACTGGATGTTATTTACACTGTTATTGCACATTATGTACAGCCATCAGCACAACCTACACTTCGGGATATATAAGGTAGTGCCAAGGATTTATTGGCTGCAAATATAGAAATACATCAAATACTTTGCTGCTGTTTAGTCGTTCAGTCATGTCCGACTCTCTGTGACCATATGGACTGCAGCACGCCAGGCACATCTGTCAGCTACTGCCCCTCTGAGCTCCATCAGTCTTATGTTCATTGTTACAATTACTTAATCTGTTCATCTCCACCACGGTCTTTCCCAGAATCAGAGTCTTCTCTAGGGAATCCAGTCTTCTAATGATATGGACAAAATATTTGACCGTAAGCCTCATGATCAAACCTTCCAGTGACCAGTTTGGCTTCATTTCCTGTAGTACTGATTGATTGGATCTTCTTGCAGTCCAAGGGACTCTAAGCAGTTTTCTCCAACATTATAATTTAACGGCGTCAATTCTCTCTTTATGGTCTTGCTCTCACATCCGTCTGTTACTACTAGGAATACCATAGCTCCAACTATCCAGACCTTTGGTCCTAGCGTGCCGTAGCCTTGCTCCCCAGAGCCAAACATCTTTTACTTTCATGGCTGCAGTCACCAACTTTTGTTTATAAAAAAATAATTAAAAATAGATTGTGCACTGAAGTTAATATATTATTTTTTATATAATTATGCCATTTTTGTTCTTCACATTGTTCTTTACAACTCCCAAACGTCCATCTTTTGTATGGAAGTTCCCTTGTCCCGCTTACAGCCTCATTAAATTCAAAGCCTGTAGCGGCATCGGCATGCCCACAAAGGCTGCGGGCTTGAAATTCGGCTGCGTTACAGAGCGAGTTACGGGCCAGAGATGCAAGCCCGTAAACCATTTTTCGCCCAATGGATGTGCGACCGTGAACATGATCAATTAGTCAAACAATTACAGGTTTAGATGGAGCCAATGGCAAATGAGATCGTCATCATTACGTCACTGAAAAAAGGAGGTTGGATTTCAAAGCCTTACGGGTTTCAATTACAAGTTTTGATCGGTCCCGCATTCCAGAAATAATGCAATATTAATAAATCAGTAAATATGATATGCTAGTCCATGCGAGTTCCATTATATGTATTAACACATTGATTGCCGGAATCGATATAACACAGAAATTAAGCATTAAAAAAAGTATTTTATTTTGCAGATTTGTGAGCCGGAGGATGTTGTGCTATTAATTTTAATACCGGACATCACTTTCCCTTTAATTATAAGTACAGTAGTGTGTGTATTTTTGCTTTTACAGTGCTAAGGACAGGACACCTCTCTATTGCCCGCAGGCTTTTTGGGCTTGAACGCCAGTGAATTTGTTGCAATTTAATAACGTGATTGGAACGTAACAGTTACGGGCTTGACAGAACAAAGTATTTGTGGCAGCACAGTTCAATTTTCGACATCCCGTTGTTTTTTTTCACCCTTACTCCGCAAGTCGTTGGCGGGTTGCTTTATGGGGCCAATTCAATAGCTGTAAGTCTTACGGGCTATGTTACGGGCTACAGTTTTACATGTTTAATAGGGCTGTTAGACTCCTAAAAGTCCATAATCTCAAGGAAAGTCCTACGTTTACCCCTGTTTTCCAACCCTGTCCCACTTTTTGGGATTCCTTGTATTATTTTCTCTCAAAGTCCAGGAATAAGACAGAATTATTGGCTGCAAGTTCTACAGAATGTGTCAGAATGGAGGAGCGTGCACATACTAAAGGACCACTGTAGTGCATTTAAAGGTAAAGCCGTCCTATCCTATTTTGCGTTCGCCATTGTTGCGCGCCGCTGCCTACTCTTGGAACTCGCGTGCGCTTGCGTCACCTTCTAGTGGTTTAGGGGGTTGGGGTTAGGGTATTGGGGTTAGGGGTTCATTTAGATGTGTTTTTACACTACAGGAGCAGATTACCAGATGGCGGGGGTATACTACCTAATTTTCAACACTAGATGGTGACGCAAGTGCGCTCATGTTCCTAAAGTCGGCAGCGGCGCGCTTCAACAACGGCGAACACAAAACAGGATAGGTCTGGTAAAGCTCATATGTCTGTGTTTTTGTCAGTGACTATTAAACACCTTATGTTGTTTAAAACACATTTTTAAATTGTCTGTTTCCTCCTCAGGCAGAGCTGGTTTTCTCCTCCTCCCGGTGCCTTGCTGGGGGCGTGGTCAGCTCTGCTGGGGCTGGACCATCATGGAGCTTGAAAGAAGGCTGGGCTGGGATATCTCTGGCCCCACCCATTACATAATTAGCCCCACCCCTTGTATATACTGAGGTAACAGCTGTATTGTAACCTGCTTGCTGCTGCCCAATGGACCCCGTCCCCGTGCCACACCATTTACTGAGCATGCTCTGTCTGAAGCAGAGCCTGACTGGTTAGACATTTATTTTTTAATCCAACTTCCAGGCAAAGATGGCGATGCCCTGATATGCCCAGGGAGGAGGAGATAAGCTTAAAGTAAAAAAAATACTGTGGGGCATATGTATGCCCCCCATCCTTGTTCTTATCTTACCTAAGAAAAGAAGACAAGGAGGAGAGGAGACAACAGAAGAAGAGAGAATTGAGGACAAGAGAGACCAGAGACAATAGAAGAAGAGAGAAGTGAGGACAAGAGAGACCAGAGACAATAGAAGAAGAGAGAAGTGAGGACAAGAGAGACCAGACACAATAGAAGAAGAGAGAAGTGAGGACAAGAGAGACCAGAGACAATAGAAAAAGAGAGAAGTGAGGACAAGAGAGACCAGAGACAATAGAAGAGAGAAGTGAGGACAAGAGAGACCAGAGACAATAGAAGAGAGAAGTGAGGACATGAGAGACCAGACACAATAGAAGAGAGAAGTGAGGACAAGAGAGACCAGAGACAATAGAAGAGAGAAGTGAGGACAAGAGAGACCAGAGACAATAGAAGAGAGAAGTGAGGACAAGAGAGACCAGAGACAATAGAAGAGAGAAGTGAGGACAAGAGAGACCAGACACAATAGAAGAGAGAAGTGAGGACAAGAGAGCCTGGAGACAATAGAAGAGAGAAGTGAGGACAAGAGACACCAGAGACAATAGAAAAAGAGCGAAGTGAGGACAAGAGAGACCTGAGACAATAGAAGAGCGAAGTGAGGACAAGAGAGACCGGAGACAACAGAAGAGAGAAGTGAGGACAAGAGAGACCAGAGACAATAGAAGAGAGAAGTGAGGACATGAGAGACCAGAGACAATAGAAGAGAGAAGTGAGGACAAGAGAGACCAGACACAACAGAAGAGAGAAGTGAGGACAAAAGAGACCAGAGACAACAGAAGAGAGAAGTGAGGACAAGAGAGACCAGAGACAATAGAAGAGAGAAGTGAGGACAAGAGAGACCAGAGACAATAGAAGAGAGAAATGAGGACAAGAGAGACCAGAGACAATAGAAGAGAGAAGTGAGGACAAGAGAGACCAGAGACAATAGAAGAGAGAAGTGAGGACAAGAGAGACCAGAGACAATAGAAGAGAGAAGTGAGGACAAGAGAGACCAGAGACAATAGAAGAGAGAAGTGAGGACAAGAGGGACCAGAGATAATAGAAGAGAGAAGTGAGGACAAGAGGGACCAGAGACAATAGAAGAGAGAAGTGAGGACAAGAGAGACCAGAGACAATAGAAGAGAGAAGTGAGGACAAGAGAGACCACAGACAATAGAAGAGAGAAGTGAGGACAAGAGAGACCAGAGACAAGAGAAGAGAGAAGTGAGGACAAGAGAGACCAGAGACAATAGAAGAGAGAAGTGAGGACAAGAGAGACCAGAGACAATAGAAGAGAGAAGTGAGGACAAGAGAGACCAGAGACAATAGAAGAGAGAAGTGAGGACAAGAGAGACCAGAGACAATAGAAGAGAGAAGTGAGGACAAGAGAGACCAGAGACAATAGAAGAGAGAAGTGAGGACAAGAGAGACCAGAGACAATAGAAGAGAGAAGTGAGGACAAGGACAAGAGAGACCAGAGACAATAGAAGAGAGAAGTGAGGACAAGAGAGACCAGACACATTAGAAGAGAGAAGTGAGGACAAGAGAGACCAGAGACAATAGAAGAGAGAAGTGAGGACATGAGAGAACAGACACAATAGAAGAGAGAAGTGAGGACATGAGAGAACAGACACAATAGAAGAGAGAAGTGAGGACAAGAGACACCAGAGACAATAGAAGAGAGAAGTGAGGACAAGAGAGACCAGAGACAATAGAAGAGAGAAGCGAGGACAAGAGAGACCAGAGACAATAGGAGAGAGAAGTGAGGACAAGAGAGACCAGAGACAATAGAAGAGAGAAGTGAGGACAAGAGAGACCAGAGACAATAGAAGAGAGAAGTGAGGACAAGAGAGACCAGGGACAATAGAAGAAGAGAGAAGTGAGGACAAGAGAGACCAGACACAATAGAAGAGAGAAGTGAGGACAAGAGAGACCAGAGACAATAGAAGAGAGAAGTGAGGACAAGAGAGACCAGAGACAATAGAAGAGAGAAGTGAGGAGAAGAGAGACCACAGACAATAGAAGAGAGAAGTGAGGACATGAGAGACCAGAGACAATAGAAGAGAGAAGTGAGGACAAGAGAGACCAGAGACAATAGAAGAGAGAAGTGAGGACAAGAGAGACCAGAGACAAGAGAAGAGCGAAGTGAGGACAAGAGAGACCAGAGACAATAGAAGAGAGAAGTGATGACAAGAGAGACCAGACACAATAGAAGAGAGAAGTGAGGACAAGAGAGACCAGACACAATAGAAGAGAGAAGTGAGAACAAGAGAGACCAGAGACAATAGAAGAGAGAAGTGAGGAGAAGAGAGACCAGAGACAATAGAAGAGAGAAGTGAGGACAAGCGAGACCAGAGACAATAGAAGAGAGAAGTGAGGAGAAGAGAGACCAGAGACAATAGAAGAGAGAAGTGAGGACAAGCGAGACCAGAGACAATAGAAGAGAGAAGTGAGGACAAGAGAGACCGGAGACAAAAGAAGAGAGAAGTGAGGACAAGAGAGACCAGAGAGAATAGAAGAGAGAAGTGAGGACAAAAGAGACCAGAGACAATAGAAGAGAGAAGTGAGGACAAGAGAGACCAGAGACAATAGAAGAGAGAAGTGAGGACAAGAGAGACCAGAGACAATAGAAGAGAGAAGTGAGGACAAGAGAGACCAGAGACAATAGAAGAGAGAAGTGAGGACAAGAGAGACCAGAGACAATAGAGGAGAGAAGTGAGGACAAGAGAGACCAGAGACAATAGAAGAGAGAAGTGAGGACAAGAGAGACCAAAGACAATAGAAGAGAGAAGTGAGGACAAGAGAGACCAGACACAATAGAAGAGAGAAGTGAGGACAAGAGAGACCAGACACAATAGAAGAGAGAAGTGAGGACAAGAGAGACCAGAGACAAGAGAAGAGAGAAGTGAGGACAAGAGAGACCAGAGACAATAGAAGAGAGAAGTGAGGACAAGAGAGACCAGACACAATAGAAGAGAGAAGTGAGGACAAGAGAGACCAGACACAATAGAAGAGAGAAGTGAGGACAAGAGAGACCAGAGACAATAGAAGAGAGAAGTGAGGACAAGGACAAGAGAGACCAGAGACAATAGAAGAGAGAAGTGAGGACAAGAGAGACCAGAGACAATAGAAGAGAGAAGTGAGGACAAGAGAGACCACAGACAATAGAAGAGAGAAGTGAGGACAAGAGAGACCAGAGACAATAGAAGAGAGAAGTGAGGACAAGAGAGACCAGACACAATAGAAGAGAGAAGTGAGGACAAGAGAGACCAGACACAATAGAAGAGAGAAGTGAGAACAAGAGAGACCAGAGACAAGAGAAGAGAGAAGTGAGGACAAGAGAGACCAGAGACAATAGAAGAGAGAAGTGAGGACAAGAGAGACCAGACACAATAGAAGAGAGAAGTGAGGACAAGAGAGACCAGACACAATAGAAGAGAGAAGTGAGGACAAGAGAGACCAGACACAATAGAAGAGAGAAGTGAGGACAAGAGAGACCAGAGACAATAGAAGAGAGAAGTGAGGACAAGGACAAGAGAGACCAGAGACAATAGAAGAGAGAAGTGAGGACAAGAGAGACCAGAGACAATAGAAGAGAGAAGTGAGGACAAGAGAGACCAGAGACAATAGAAGAGAGAAGTGAGGACATGAGAGAACAGACACAATAGAAGAGAGAAGTGAGGACAAGAGAGACCAGAGACAATAGAAGAGAGAAGTGAGGACAAGAGAGACCAGAGACAATAGAAGAGAGAAGTGAGGACAAGAGAGACCAGAGACAATAGAAGAGAGAAGTGAGGACAAGAGAGACCAGAGACAATAGAAGAGAGAAGTGAGGACAAGAGAGACCAGAGACAATAGAAGAGAGAAGTGAGGACAAGAGAGACCAGAGACAATAGAAGAGAGAAGTGAGGACAAGGACAAGAGAGACCAGAGACAATAGAAGAGAGAAGTGAGGACAAGAGAGACCAGACACATTAGAAGAGAGAAGTGAGGACAAGAGAGACCAGAGACAATAGAAGAGAGAAGTGAGGACATGAGAGAACAGACACAATAGAAGAGAGAAGTGAGGACATGAGAGAACAGACACAATAGAAGAGAGAAGTGAGGACAAGAGACACCAGAGACAATAGAAGAGAGAAGTGAGGACAAGAGAGACCAGAGACAATAGAAGAGAGAAGCGAGGACAAGAGAGACCAGACACAATAGAAGAGAGAAGTGAGGACAAGAGAGACCAGAGACAATAGAAGAGAGAAGCGAGGACAAGAGAGACCAGAGACAATAGGAGAGAGAAGTGAGGACAAGAGAGACCAGAGACAATAGAAGAGAGAAGTGAGGACAAGAGAGACCAGACACAATAGAAGAAGAGAGAAGTGAGGACAAGAGAGACCAGACACAATAGAAGAGAGAAGTGAGGACAAGAGAGACCAGAGACAATAGAAGAGAGAAGTGAGGACAAGAGAGACCAGAGACAATAGAAGAGAGAAGTGAGGAGAAGAGAGACCAGAGGCAATAGAAGAGAGAAGTGAGGACAAGGACAAGAGAGACCAGAGACAATAGAAGAGAGAAGTGAGGACAAGAGAGACCAGACACAATAGAAGAAGAGAGAAGTGAGGACAAGAGAGACCAGACACAATAGAAGAGAGAAGTGAGGACAAGAGAGACCAGAGACAATAGAAGAGAGAAGTGAGGACAAGAGAGACCAGAGGCAATAGAAGAGAGAAGTGAGGACAAGAGAGACCAGAGGCAATAGAAGAGAGAAGTGAGGACAAGAGAGACCAGAGACAATAGAAGAGAGAAGTGAGGACAAGAGAGACCAGAGACAATAGAAGAGAGAAGTGAGGACAAGGACAAGAGAGACCAGAGACAATAGAAGAGAGAAGTGAGGACAAGAGAGACCAGACACATTAGAAGAGAGAAGTGAGGACAAGAGAGACCAGAGACAATAGAAGAGAGAAGTGAGGACATGAGAGAACAGACACAATAGAAGAGAGAAGTGAGGACATGAGAGAACAGACACAATAGAAGAGAGAAGTGAGGACAAGAGACACCAGAGACAATAGAAGAGAGAAGCGAGGACAAGAGAGACCAGAGACAATAGAAGAGAGAAGCGAGGACAAGAGAGACCAGAGACAATAGGAGAGAGAAGTGAGGACAAGAGAGACCAGAGACAATAGAAGAGAGAAGTGAGGACAAGAGAGACCAGAGACAATAGAAGAGAGAAGTGAGGACAAGAGAGACCAGGGACAATAGAAGAAGAGAGAAGTGAGGACAAGAGAGACCAGACACAATAGAAGAGAGAAGTGAGGACAAGAGAGACCAGAGACAATAGAAGAGAGAAGTGAGGACAAGAGAGACCAGAGACAATAGAAGAGAGAAGTGAGGAGAAGAGAGACCACAGACAATAGAAGAGAGAAGTGAGGACATGAGAGACCAGAGACAATAGAAGAGAGAAGTGAGGAGAAGAGAGACCAGAGACAATAGAAGAGAGAAGTGAGGACAAGAGAGACCAGAGACAAGAGAAGAGCGAAGTGAGGACAAGAGAGACCAGAGACAATAGAAGAGAGAAGTGATGACAAGAGAGACCAGACACAATAGAAGAGAGAAGTGAGGACAAGAGAGACTAGACACAATAGAAGAGAGAAGTGAGAACAAGAGAGACCAGAGACAATAGAAGAGAGAAGTGAGGAGAAGAGAGACCAGAGACAATAGAAGAGAGAAGTGAGGAGAAGAGAGACCAGAGACAATAGAAGAGAGAAGTGAGGACAAGAGAGACCAGACACAATAGAAGAGAGAAGTGAGGACAAGAGAGACCAGACACAATAGAAGAGAGAAGTGAGAACAAGAGAGACCAGAGACAAGAGAAGAGAGAAGTGAGGACAAGAGAGACCAGAGACAATAGAAGAGAGAAGTGAGGACAAGAGAGACCAGAGACAATAGAAGAGAGAAGTGAGGACAAGAGAGACCAGAGACAATAGAAGAGAGAAGTGAGGACAAGAGAGACCAGAGACAATAGAAGAGAGAAGTGAGGACAAGAGAGACCAGAGACAATAGAAGAGAGAAGTGAGGACAAGGACAAGAGAGACCAGAGACAATAGAAGAGAGAAGTGAGGACAAGAGAGACCAGACACATTAGAAGAGAGAAGTGAGGACAAGAGAGACCAGAGACAATAGAAGAGAGAAGTGAGGACATGAGAGAACAGACACAATAGAAGAGAGAAGTGAGGACATGAGAGAACAGACACAATAGAAGAGAGAAGTGAGGACAAGAGACACCAGAGACAATAGAAGAGAGAAGTGAGGACAAGAGAGACCAGAGACAATAGAAGAGAGAAGCGAGGACAAGAGAGACCAGAGACAATAGGAGAGAGAAGTGAGGACAAGAGAGACCAGAGACAATAGAAGAGAGAAGTGAGGACAAGAGAGACCAGAGACAATAGAAGAGAGAAGTGAGGACAAGAGAGACCAGGGACAATAGAAGAAGAGAGAAGTGAGGACAAGAGAGACCAGACACAATAGAAGAGAGAAGTGAGGACAAGAGAGACCAGAGACAATAGAAGAGAGAAGTGAGGACAAGAGAGACCAGAGACAATAGAAGAGAGAAGTGAGGAGAAGAGAGACCAGAGACAATAGAAGAGAGAAGTGAGGACATGAGAGACCAGAGACAATAGAAGAGAGAAGTGAGGAGAAGAGAGACCAGAGACAATAGAAGAGAGAAGTGAGGACAAGAGAGACCAGAGACAAGAGAAGAGCGAAGTGAGGACAAGAGAGACCAGAGACAATAGAAGAGAGAAGTGATGACAAGAGAGACCAGACACAATAGAAGAGAGAAGTGAGGACAAGAGAGACCAGACACAATAGAAGAGAGAAGTGAGAACAAGAGAGACCAGAGACAATAGAAGAGAGAAGTGAGGACAAGAGAGACCAGAGACAATAGAAGAGAGAAGTGAGGACAAGCGAGACCAGAGACAATAGAAGAGAGAAGTGAGGAGAAGAGAGACCAGAGACAATAGAAGAGAGAAGTGAGGACAAGCGAGACCAGAGACAATAGAAGAGAGAAGTGAGGACAAGAGAGACCGGAGACAAAAGAAGAGAGAAGTGAGGACAAGAGAGACCAGAGAGAATAGAAGAGAGAAGTGAGGACAAAAGAGACCAGAGACAATAGAAGAGAGAAGTGAGGACAAGAGAGACCAGAGACAATAGAGGAGAGAAGTGAGGACAAGAGAGACCAGAGACAATAGAAGAGAGAAGTGAGGACAAGAGAGACCAGAGACAATAGAAGAGAGAAGTGAGGACAAGAGAGACCAGAGACAATAGAGGAGAGAAGTGAGGACAAGAGAGACCAGAGACAATAGAAGAGAGAAGTGAGGACAAGAGAGACCAAAGACAATAGAAGAGAGAAGTGAGGACAAGAGAGACCAGACACAATAGAAGAGAGAAGTGAGGACAAGAGAGACCAGACACAATAGAAGAGAGAAGTGAGAACAAGAGAGACCAGAGACAAGAGAAGAGAGAAGTGAGGACAAGAGAGACCAGAGACAATAGAAGAGAGAAGTGAGGACAAGAGAGACCAGACACAATAGAAGAGAGAAGTGAGGACAAGAGAGACCAGACACAATAGAAGAGAGAAGTGAGGACAAGAGAGACCAGAGACAATAGAAGAGAGAAGTGAGGACAAGGACAAGAGAGACCAGAGACAATAGAAGAGAGAAGTGAGGACAAGAGAGACCAGAGACAATAGAAGAGAGAAGTGAGGACAAGAGAGACCACAGACAATAGAAGAGAGAAGTGAGGACAAGAGAGACCAAAGACAATAGAAGAGAGAAGTGAGGACAAGAGAGACCAGACACAATAGAAGAGAGAAGTGAGGACAAGAGAGACCAGACACAATAGAAGAGAGAAGTGAGAACAAGAGAGACCAGAGACAAGAGAAGAGAGAAGTGAGGACAAGAGAGACCAGAGACAATAGAAGAGAGAAGTGAGGACAAGAGAGACCAGACACAATAGAAGAGAGAAGTGAGGACAAGAGAGACCAGACACAATAGAAGAGAGAAGTGAGGACAAGAGAGACCAGACACAATAGAAGAGAGAAGTGAGGACAAGAGAGACCAGAGACAATAGAAGAGAGAAGTGAGGACAAGGACAAGAGAGACCAGAGACAATAGAAGAGAGAAGTGAGGACAAGAGAGACCAGAGACAATAGAAGAGAGAAGTGAGGACAAGAGAGACCAGAGACAATAGAAGAGAGAAGTGAGGACATGAGAGAACAGACACAATAGAAGAGAGAAGTGAGGACAAGAGAGACCAGAGACAATAGAAGAGAGAAGTGAGGACAAGAGAGACCAGAGACAATAGAAGAGAGAAGTGAGGACAAGAGAGACCAGAGACAATAGAAGAGAGAAGTGAGGACAAGAGAGACCAGAGACAATAGAAGAGAGAAGTGAGGACAAGAGAGACCAGAGACAATAGAAGAGAGAAGTGAGGACAAGAGAGACCAGAGACAATAGAAGAGAGAAGTGAGGACAAGAGAGACCAGACACATTAGAAGAGAGAAGTGAGGACAAGAGAGACCAGAGACAATAGAAGAGAGAAGTGAGGACATGAGAGAACAGACACAATAGAAGAGAGAAGTGAGGACATGAGAGAACAGACACAATAGAAGAGAGAAGTGAGGACAAGAGACACCAGAGACAATAGAAGAGAGAAGTGAGGACAAGAGAGACCAGAGACAATAGAAGAGAGAAGCGAGGACAAGAGAGACCAGACACAATAGAAGAGAGAAGTGAGGACAAGAGAGACCAGAGACAATAGAAGAGAGAAGCGAGGACAAGAGAGACCAGAGACAATAGGAGAGAGAAGTGAGGACAAGAGAGACCAGAGACAATAGAAGAGAGAAGTGAGGACAAGAGAGACCAGACACAATAGAAGAAGAGAGAAGTGAGGACAAGAGAGACCAGACACAATAGAAGAGAGAAGTGAGGACAAGAGAGACCAGAGACAATAGAAGAGAGAAGTGAGGACAAGAGAGACCAGAGACAATAGAAGAGAGAAGTGAGGAGAAGAGAGACCACAGACAATAGAAGAGAGAAGTGAGGACATGAGAGACCAGAGACAATAGAAGAGAGAAGTGAGGAGAAGAGAGACCAGAGACAATAGAAGAGAGAAGTGAGGACAAGAGAGACCAGAGACAATAGAAGAGAGAAGTGATGACAAGAGAGACCAGACACAATAGAAGAGAGAAGTGAGGACAAGAGAGACCAGACACAATAGAAGAGAGAAGTGAGAACAAGAGAGACCAGAGACAATAGAAGAGAGAAGTGAGGAGAAGAGAGACCAGAGACAATAGAAGAGAGAAGTGAGGACAAGCGAGACCAGAGACAATAGAAGAGAGAAGTGAGGAGAAGAGAGACCAGAGACAATAGAAGAGAGAAGTGAGGACAAGAGAGACCAAAGACAATAGAAGAGAGAAGTGAGGACAAGAGAGACCAGACACAATAGAAGAGAGAAGTGAGGACAAGAGAGACCAGACACAATAGAAGAGAGAAGTGAGAACAAGAGAGACCAGAGACAAGAGAAGAGAGAAGTGAGGACAAGAGAGACCAGACACAATAGAAGAGAGAAGTGAGGACAAGAGAGACCAGACACAATAGAAGAGAGAAGTGAGAACAAGAGAGACCAAAGACAATAGAAGAGAGAAGTGAGGACAAGAGAGACCGGAGACAATAGAAGAGAGAAGTGAGGACAAGAGAGACCAGACACAATAGAAGAGAGAAGTGAGGACAAGAGAGACCAGAGACAATAGAAAAGAGAAGTGAGGACAAGAGAGACCAGACACAATAGAAGAGAGAAGTGAGGACAAGCGAGACCAGAGACAATAGAAGAGAGAAGTGAGGACAAGCGAGACCAGAGACAATAGAAGAGAGAAGTGAGGACAAGAGAGACCAGACACAATAGAAGAGAGAAGTGAGGACAAGAGAGACCAGAGACAATAGAAGAGAGAAGTGAGGACAAGAGAGACCAGACACAATAGAAGAGAGAAGTGAGGACAAGAGAGACCAGAGACAACAGAAGAGAGAAGTGAGAACAAGAGAGACCAGAGACAATAGAAGAGAGAAGTGAGGACAAGAGAGACCAGAGACAATAGAAGAGAGAAGTGAGGACAAGGACAAGAGAGACCAGAGACAATAGAAGAGAGAAGTGAGGACAAGAGAGACCAGAGACAATAGAAGAGAGAAGTGAGGACAAGAGAGACCAAAGACAATAGAAGAGAGAAGTGAGGACATGAGAGAACAGACACAATAGAAGAGAGAAGTGAGGACAAGAGAGACCAGAGACAATAGAAGAGAGAAGTGAGGACAAGAGAGACCAGAGACAATAGAAGAGAGAAGTGAGGACAAGAGAGACCAGAGACAATAGAAGAGAGAAGTGAGGACAAGAGAGACCAGAGACAATAGAAGAGAGAAGTGAGGACAAGAGAGACCACAGACAATAGAAGAGAGAAGTGAGGACAAGAGTGACCAGAGACAATAGAAGAGAGAAGTGAGGACAAGAGGGACCAGAGACAATAGAAGAGAGAAGTGAGGACAAGAGAGACCAGAGACAATAGAAGAGAGAAGTGAGGAGAAGAGAGACCAGAGACAAGAGAAGAGAGAAGTGAGGACAAGAGAGACCAAAGACAATAGAAGAGAGAAGTGAGGACAAGAGAGACCAGACACAATAGAAGAGAGAAGTGAGGACAAGAGAGACCAGAGACAATAGAAGAGAGAAGTGAGGACAAGAGTGACCAGAGACAATAGAAGAGAGAAGTGAGGACAAGAGGGACCAGAGACAATAGAAGAGAGAAGTGAGGACAAGAGGGACCAGAGAAAATAGAAGAGAGAAGTGAGGAGAAGAGAGACCAGAGACAAGAGAAGAGAGAAGTGAGGACAAGCGAGACCAGAGACAATAGAAGAGAGAAGTGAGGACAAGAGAGACCAGAGACAATAGAAGAGAGAAGTGAGGACAAGAGAGACCAGAGACAATAGAAGAGAGAAGTGAGGACAAGAGAGACCAAAGACAATAGAAGAGAGAAGTGAGGACAAGAGAGACCAGAGACAATAGAAGAGAGAAGTGAGGACAAGAGAGACCAAAGACAATAGAAGAGAGAAGTGAGGACAATAGTGACCAGAGACAAGAGAAGAGAGAAGTGAGAACAAGAGAGACCAGAGACAATAGAAGAGAGAAGTGAGGACAAGAGAGACCAAAGACAATAGAAGAGAGAAGGGAGGACAAGAGAGACCAGAGACAATAGAAGAGAGAAGTGAGGACAAGAGAGACCAGAGACAATAGAAGAAGAGAGAAGTGAGGACAAGAGAGACCAGAGACAATAGAAGAAGAGAGAAGTGAGGACAAGAGAGACCAGAGACAATAGAAGAGAGAAGTGAGGACAAGAGAGACCAGAGACAATAGAAGAGAGAAGTGAGGACAAGAGAGACCAGAGACAATAGAAGAAGAGAGAAGTGAGGACAAGAGAGACCAGAGACAATAGAAGAGAGAAGTGAGGACATGAGAGACGAGAGACAATAGAAGAGAGAAGTGAGGAGAAGAGAGACCAGAGACAATAGAAGAGAGAAGTGAGGACAAGAGAGACCAGAGACAATAGAAGAAGAGAGAAGTGAGGACAAGAGAGACCAGAGGCAATAGAAGAGAGAAGTGAGGACAAGAGAGACCAGAGACAATAGAAGAGAGAAGTGAGGACAAGAGAGACCAGAGGCAATAGAAGAGAGAAGTGAGGACAAGAGAGACCAGAGACAATAGAAGAGAGAAGTGAGGACAAGAGAGACCAGAGACAATAGAAGAGAGAAGTGAGGACAAGAGAGACCAGACACAATAGAAGAGAGAAGTGAGGACAAGAGAGACCAGACACAATAGAAGAGAGAAGTGAGAACAAGAGAGACCGGAGACAATAGAAGAGAGAAGTGAGGAGAAGAGAGACCAGAGACAATAGAAGAGAGAAGTGAGGACAAGAGAGCCTGGAGACAATAGAAGAGAGAAGTGAGGACAAGAGGGACCAGAGACAATAGAAGAGAGAAGTGAGGAGAAGAGAGACCAGAGACAAGAGAAGAGAGAAGTGAGGACAAGAGTGACCAGACACAATAGAAGAGAGAAGTGAGGACAAGAGAGACCAGAGACAATAGAAGAGAGAAGTGAGGACAAGAGAGACCAGAGACAATAGAAGAGAGAAGTGAGGACAAGAGAGACCAAAGACAATAGAAGAGAGAAGTGAGGACAAGAGAGACCAGAGACAATAGAAGAGAGAAGTGAGGACAAGAGAGACCAAAGACAATAGAAGAGAGAAGTGAGGACAATAGTGACCAGAGACAAGAGAAGAGAGAAGTGAGAACAAGAGAGACCAGAGACAATAGAAGAGAGAAGTGAGGACAAGAGAGACCAAAGACAATAGAAGAGAGAAGGGAGGACAAGAGAGACCAGAGACAATAGAAGAGAGAAGTGAGGACAAGAGAGACCAGGGACAATAGAAGAGAGAAGTGAGGACAAGAGAGACCAAAGACAATAGAAGAGAGAAGTGAGGACAAGAGAGACCAGAGACAATAGAAGAGAGAAGTGAGGACAAGAGAGACCAGAGACAATAGAAGAGAGAAGTGAGGACAAGAGAGACCAAAGACAATAGAAGAGAGAAGTGAGGAGAAGAGAGACCAGAGACAAGAGAAGAGAGAAGTGAGGACAAGCGAGACCAGAGACAATAGAAGAGAGAAGTGAGGACAAGAGAGACCAGAGACAATAGAAGAGAGAAGGGAGGACAAGAGAGACCAGAGACAATAGAAGAGAAGGGAGGACAAGAGAGACCAGAGACAATAGAAGAGAGAAGTGAGGACAAGAGAGACCAGAGACAATAGAAGAGAGAAGTGAGGACAAGCGAGACCAGAGACAATAGAAGAGAGAAGTGAAGACAAGAGAGACCAGAGACAATAGAAGAGAGAAGTGAGGACAAGAGAGACCAGAGACAATAGAAGAGAGAAGTGAGGACATGAGAGACCAGAGACAATAGAAGAGAGAAGTGAGGAGAAGAGAGACCAGACACAATAGAAGAGAGAAGTGAGGACAAGAGAGACCAGAGACATTAGAAGAGAGAAGCGAGGACAAGAGAGACCAGACACAATAGAGGAGAGAAGTGAGGACAAGAGAGACCAGAGACAATAGAAGAGAGAAGTGAGGACAAGAGAGACCAGGGACAATAGAAGAGCGAAGTGAGAACAAGAGAGACCAGACACAATAGAAGAGAGAAGTGAGGACAAGAGAGACCAGAGACAATAGAAGAGAGAAGTGAGGACAAGAGAGACCAGAGACAATAGAAGAGAGAAGTGATGACAAGAGAGACCAGACACAATAGAAGAGAGAAGTGAGAACAAGAGAGACCAGAGACAATAGAAGAGAGAAGTGAGGACAAGCGAGACCAGAGACAATAGAAGAGAGAAGTGAGGACAAGGACAAGAGAGACCAGAGACAATAGAAGAGAGAAGTGAGGACAAGAGAGACCAGAGACAATAGAAGAGAGAAGTGAGGACAAGAGAGACCAGAGACAATAGAAGAAGAGAGAAGTGAGGACAAGAGAGACCAGAGACAATAGAAGAGAGAAGTGAGGACAAGAGAGACCAGAGACAATAGAAGAGAGAAGTGAGGACAAGAGAGACCAGAGACAATAGAAGAAGAGAGAAGTGAGGACAAGAGAGACCAGAGACAATAGAAGAGAGAAGTGAGGACAAGAGAGACCAGAGACAATAGAAGAGAGAAGTGAGGACAAGAGAGACCAGAGACAATAGAAGAGAGAAGTGAGGACAAGAGAGACCAGAGACAATAGAAGAAGAGAGAAGTGAGGACATGAGAGACGAGAGACAATAGAAGAGAGAAGTGAGGACAAGAGAGACCAGAGGCAATAGAAGAGAGAAGTGAGGACAAGAGAGACCAGAGGCAATAGAAGAGAGAAGTGAGGACAAGAGAGACCAGAGACAATAGAAGAGAGAAGTGAGGACAAGAGAGACCAGAGACAATAGAAGAGAGAAGTGAGGACAAGAGAGACCAGAGGCAATAGAAGAGAGAAGTGAGGACAAGAGAGACCAGAGACAATAGAAGAAGAGAGAAGTGAGGACAAGAGAGACCAGAGACAATAGAAGAGAGAAGTGAGGACAAGAGAGACCAGACACAATAGAAGAGAGAAGTGAGGACAAGAGAGACCAAAGACAATAGAAGAGAGAAGTGAGGACAAGCGAGACCAGAGACAATAGAAGAGAGAAGTGAGGACAAGAGAGACCAGAGACAATAGAAGAGAGAAGTGAGGACAAGAGAGACCAGACACAATAGAAGAGAGAAGTGAGAACAAGAGAGACCAGACACAATAGAAGAGAGAAGTGAGGACAAGAGAGACCAGACACAATAGAAGAGAGAAGTGAGGACAAGAGAGACCAGACACAATAGAAGAGAGAAGTGAGAACAAGAGAGACCAGAGACAATAGAAGAGAGAAGTGAGGACAAGGACAAGAGACCAGAGACAATAGAAGAGAGAAGTGAGGACAAGAGAGACCAGAGACAATAGAAGAGAGAAGTGAGGACAAGAGAGACCAGACACAATAGAAGAGAGAAGTGAGAACAAGAGAGACCAGAGACAATAGAAGAGAGAAGTGAGGACAAGAGGAGCACAGAGAGAAGATGGGAGTGAGAGGGAGAATAAGAGAGAGAGAGAGAGTGAGAAGGAAAATGGAGTGAGATATGAAAGAACAAAAGAAGGAGACAGGGCAGAGAAGACAAGAAGAAGCAGAAAAGAGATGTATTATTGATTTATTTGTTTATTTCATATTCTCTGATACTTGTGTCAGCTTCCTCCAAGGAGTTTACATCTGTTTCCTTTTTTCTTATACTGATTCCTCACCTTTAGATGTTGTTGCTGAATGTGTGGTCAGTGACCCTTTAATTTAGACTGTCTCAATGTCTAATGTGTTTAAGCAAACAGCACATGCTCATTCTGTTTCCATTAATTGTACACACGTCACAAGAGACTCTCTCCCATTGGCCCAGGTCTGAGCATGTGAACAAACGCTAGGCATGCTGGGAAATGTAGTTTCCCGTGGATCACGTGTTAAAACCGTGCACACACTATTGTTAATCTCTAAATTTAAATCAGATACTGAATTCTAAACCGAATTACTGATAGTAAGTAATGCGCCACATAGAGAAACCCTTACCTGGCAAGTGCTGCCCACAACAATCATGGCGACCAAACTGGATATCATATATGGCGGCTAACAATACAAGGAGAAGAATACCATAACAAACATGGCGGCCACGGCGGCAGGACATGTTAACATAGCATGCGCAAAGAGCTGAGTGTTAGAGAGAATTACACGTGTACAGGAAATACAGAAACATGGGGAACAAGAAGAAGAAGGAGAAACAGAGTGTGGCCAAAGAGGTGAGAGAGAGAGAGGGAGGGAAGGAAGAAAGAGGGGGAGGACAGAGAGGGAGAGGGAAGAAAGAGGGGGAGGACAGAAAGAGAATAGGTAAGAGGGAAGAAAGCGGGGGAGAACAGGGAGAGAGAGAGGGAACAAAGAGGGGGAGGACAGAGAGAGAGGGAGTGAAAGGGGAGGGAAAGAGGGGAGGACAGAGAAGGAGCGAAAGAGAGGCGAGACAAAGAGGTGAGGGGGTGAGAGAGGTAGGACAGGAGGAGAGGGAGATAGAGAGGAGAGTGAGGGGAAGACAAAGAGGAGAGGGAGGGAGAAATAGAGAGAGGGGGAGCACAGAGAGAGAGGACATGAGAGGAGAAGTAGGACAAAGAGAGAGAGGTGATAGGGGGTTAGAGGGAGAGAAATAGAGTGAGGACAAAAAGGAGAGACAGACAGGTGAGTGTGGCAGGGTGGATCTAGATGAGGGGGGGTAGAGAGAAGTGAGTGAAATGGAGTCTAATAGAGGTGAGTGTCAGGGAGAGGTGAGCATGGAGGGCGGGGCAGGATGGGTCTAGTAGAGGGGAGTGTGACAACAAGTCACTATGAGAGCTGTTTTGTGTGTCCTGTGTATTTTTTCCTCATCCCCTACACTCGCCCCCCTCCGCTCCTTGTTGGACTTTCCCCTCTCTCTCTTTCCCTCGCCCCCCTCTGCTATTTGTTGGACCTTTTCCTCGCCCCCCTCTGCTCCTTGTTGGACCTTCCCCTCTCTCTCTTTTCCTCGCCCCCCTCCACTCCTTGTTGGACCTTTCCCTCTCTCTCTCTTTTCCTCGCCCCCCTCCGCTCCTTGTTGGACCTTTCCCTCTCTCTCTCTTTTCCTCGCCCCCCTCCGCTCCTTGTTGGACCTTTCCCCTCTCTCTCTTTCCCTCGCCCCCCTCTGCTATTTGTTGGACCTTTTCCTCGCCCCCCTCTGCTCCTTGTTGGACCTTCCCCTCTCTCTCTTTTCCTCGCCCCCCTCCACTCCTTGTTGGACCTTTCCCTCTCTCTCTCTTTCCCTCGCCCCCCTCCGCTCCTTGTTGGACCTTTCCCTCTCTCTCTCTTTTCCTCGTCCCCCTCTGCTCCTTGTTGGACCTTTCCCCCTCTCTCTCCTTTACCTCGCCCCCCTCCGCTCCTTGTTGGACCTTTCCCTCTCTCTCTCTCTCTCTTTTCCTCGCCCCCCTCCGCTCCTTGTTGGACCTTCCCCTCTCTCTCTCTTTTCCTCGCCCCCCTCCGCTCCTTGTTGGACCTTTCCCTCTCTCTCTCTCTTTCCCTCGCCCCCCTCCGCTCCTTGTTGGACCTTCCCCTCTCTCTCTCTTTTCCTCGCCCCCCTCCGCTCCTTGTTGGACCTTTCCCTCTCTCTCTCTCTTTTCCTCGCCCCCCTCCGCTCCTTGTTGGACCTTTCCCTCTCTCTCTCTCTTTTCCTCGCCCCCCTCCGCTCCTTGTTGGACCTTCCCCTCTCTCTCTCTTTTCCTCGCCCCCCTCCGCTCCTTGTTGGACCTTCCCCTCTCTCTCTCTTTTCCTCGCCCCCCTCCGCTCCTTGTTGGACCTTTCCCTCTCTCTCTCTCTTTTCCTCGCCCCCCTCCGCTCCTTGTTGGACCTTCCCCTCTCTCTCTCTTTTCCTCGCCCCCCTCCGCTCCTTGTTGGACCTTCCCCTCTCTCTCTCTTTTCCTCGCCCCCCTCCGCTCCTTGTTGGACCTTCCCCTCTCTCTCTCTTTTCCTCGCCCCCCTCCGCTCCTTGTTGGACCTTTCCCTCTCTCTCTCTCTTTTCCTCGCCCCCCTCCGC
Source organism: Discoglossus pictus (assembly GCA_027410445.1). Classification (NCBI taxonomy): domain Eukaryota; kingdom Metazoa; phylum Chordata; class Amphibia; order Anura; family Alytidae; genus Discoglossus; species Discoglossus pictus. The sequence continues at coordinate 8,062,064 of CM050165.1, read as the reverse complement.
TCCTTGTTGGACCTTTCCCTCTCTCTCTTTTCCTCGCCCCCCTCCGCTCCTTGTTGGACCTTTCCCTCTCTCTCTCTCTTTTCCTCGCCCCCCTCCGCTCCTTGTTGGACCTTCCCCTCTCTCTCTCTTTTCCTCGCCCCCCTCCGCTCCTTGTTGGACCTTCCCCTCTCTCTCTCTTTTCCTCGCCCCCCTCCGCTCCTTGTTGGACCTTTCCCCCTCTCTCTCCTTTACCTCTCCCCCCTCCGCTCCTTGTTGGACCTTTCCCTCTCTCTCTCTCTTTCCCTCGCCCCCCTCCGCTCCTTGTTGGACCTTTCCCTCTCTCTCTCTCTTTTCCTCGCCCCCCTCCGCTCCTTGTTGGACCTTTCCCTCTCTCTCTCTCTTTTCCTCGCCCCCCTCCGCTCCTTGTTGGACCTTCCCCTCTCTCTCTCTTTTCCTCGCCCCCCTCCGCTCCTTGTTGGACCTTCCCCTCTCTCTCTCTTTTCCTCGCCCCCCTCCGCTCCTTGTTGGACCTTTCCCCCTCTCTCTCCTTTACCTCTCCCCCCTCCGCTCCTTGTTGGACCTTTCCCTCTCTCTCTCTCTTTCCCTCGCCCCCCTCCGCTCCTTGTTGGACCTTCCCCTCTCTCTCTCTTTTCCTCGCCCCCCTCCGCTCCTTGTTGGACCTTTCCCTCTCTCTCTCTCTTTTCCTCGCCCCCCTCCGCTCCTTGTTGGACCTTCCCCTCTCTCTCTCTTTTCCTCGCCCCCCTCCGCTCCTTGTTGGACCTTTCCCTCTCTCTCTCTCTTTTGCTCGTCCCCCTCCGCTCCTTGTTGGACCTTTCTCTCTCTCCCCCTATCTTTTCCTCGCCCCCCCCCTGCTCCTTGCCCCCCCGCTCCTTGTTGGACCTTTCCCCCTGTCTTTTTCTCGCCCCCCCCCAGCTCCTTGTTGGACCCTTCACTCTATCTTTTCCTTGTCCCCCACTCACACCCCTTTGGTTCTTGTTGGACCTTTCCCTCTCTCTCTTTTCCTCGCCCCCCTCTGCTCCTTGTTGGACCTTTCCCTCTCTCTCTTTCCCTCGCCCCCCTCTGCTCCTTGTTGGACCTTTCCCCCTGTCTTTTCCTCGCCCCCCTCGACTCCTTGTTGGACCTTTCCCTCTCTCTCTTTTCCTTGTCCCCCACTCACACCCCTTTGGTTCTTGTTGGACCTTTTCCTCGTCCCCCTCTACTCACACCCCTCCGGTCCATGTTTTGCAGATAGACGGCATGGAGGAGCGCCTGGCCTCCTGCAGACATAACCTGGAGGATGTTGATTACAAACTGCGGAAGCTGGAGCTGACGGTGGAGGGGAGGTGTGTTGTGTTAGCTGGCACTGCCATCTTGAGTTATCTTCGGTGGTCCGCATCCCCTCTAATAAAGCCCAATCTTACTAGCCTGTGCTATTAAAGGGCCAGTATAGACCATTTTCCTGTCAAACCAATTGTTTAGTCCACCATGAATAAACATTACAAATAAATCTGCAAATCTTTAGCCGGATAATATAATTTATAAACACAGTTTACTTCATTAATGGCCACTGCTATACCCTTCCCACCTCACGCATTGTCCCGAGCACTACTAAAATCTTTCAACCACAATTACATTACTCAAGCTTTACCAAGATAGTTTAATCAATGATGTTGCAGAAGAAAACGTCCACTTCCCTTCAGTAGTGCTCAGGACTATGAGAGAAGTGGAAAGGGGGACTGCAGTGGCCATTAATGAGGTAAACTGTTTGTAATGTAATACAAAATATGAAACTAGTAATCTGAGGGGAGGTAGTATGAAACAGCTATATAAATCTATTGAAATAGTAAATAATATTTAAATGTGTTGAATGTAAGTATGATAATATAATTGCTATAGAGACACCGCAAAATAATTACATTTTAATATAACCTAAATACAAATCAAAGTGCACAGTGCTATAAAGTGATGATTATTTACTCCTTTATATTAATTCTAAATATGCTGTCTGCATAAAACCTGAAAAAACTAAATAAACTAATCCTGGTAATGGGGATCCACCAATTACCTCCTAATCTAACATACCAGAGCAAGCTAACCTACTCTAAAAGTGCTGTGCAACCTTATATCTAATTTATATAGTAAGCAAATATTTTTGTCAAAAGGTTACAATTGACAAAAAACTAATAACTTATCCTGAATGTTGATGTTCTCTTTCTATTTTGTATGCGAGTTCTATGACTCCATCGCTGTCAGTTTGGCGCCAGTGAACGCTAAACCCCTATCTAGGTCCTAATGACGTCACTGCTGCGAGACATGTCAGACGCGCACGTTTCGCGTCACTTCCGCTTCCTCAGTGACATTACTACCCTATTTTAGGAGGTTAAACCGGCCTAGATATACAGGTGTTATTTTTCTCTTCTTTTGTTTCTAAATGTATCCAGGTCCGGAGTCCGTATTTTCTTATATGTATTTATTATAATGGCGCCCCGTAGCTGGGCTTGGTACATATGGCCTCCGTGCGCCTTAATGTGTTTATTTAATTTTCTGTTTGTAGGAAATCTTTGGAGAAAGAGAAGAACTCCCTGACCAGCAAGATCTCCCACTGTGGTGAGTGGGGGCTCTAATAAGAAGGGGCCACTGTTGTGTCATTTGTTGAGCAATACAATCAATATTTCAATAAATAAATTTAATGTAGCTTTTACATATTACATTTGAACTTAGTTTTGTACTTTGTACAGCGGCTCTCTTTGTCTCCACCCCCCCAGTGAGACATACAGAAAGCCATCTTGGATGTTTTTTCTTGTCTATATGGAAGTAGGCAGATGCACAATGTTATTAGGGTATCCGATGCACTCCTAATAGGACAGCCTCCTGGACAGATCTTCTCCCACCACTTGGATACCTGATAGTGACAGTAGAGAAGTAGGTCCAACACACTAAACTTCAAATGTAAGTTTTAAAATCTACACTGATTTTTTTAGTTAACCACTTATTGAATATAAAAATGACACCCTATTCTAACGCGTTTCGATAAAAGCTTTTGTTGAAATGCGCGTCGGTCCAGGAGCCTCCTTTTAATTCACATGTTGCCAATCATCTTATCACATGCAAAGGGGTTATATGCAATCATATAACCCCAAACTAGCACTATTTGCTACTGTTTAAGCTGAAACATAAAAAAACTTTTGTGGAAAATCTGAATTTTGGACTCTCAGTTTATGGGTACAGGAATCCATTTTGTGCTTGTTACATCACTTCCTGAGAGCTGTATGATGGGGGGGGGGGTGTTTGTAGTCCAGAGCCTTTGTTTGATGACTGGATATTATGAAAAATTGACACCACACCCCTTCCCCTCACTGTTCAAGAAGCATCAAAAAATGCAACAATAGCTCTGGAGCCCTGTAGTGAATAACCAACTGTATGAATGTTTCCTATTTCTGCTCCTGTTATATATAGTATTTTATATATTATTGAGCCAGAATCGGAGAACTTCCCTGCAGATGAGTCGCTTGTCTAAAAGCTGTAGAATAAGTGCTTTTTAGTATAAAAATATTTTCTAAAATAATTTTAACATCAAGTTCTCGAATTCTGTCTGAATAATAAACATGATGCATTTCTGTGGCCGTGAGGGAAAATAGTGTATAATTATGCTCCTAGTCACAACAGAATAAAATAGTTTTTTGGTTATTCCTAAAGAGCATGAAAAACTGTCTAGTTGTTGTGTTATCCATTTTTTTCTAAAGGGAATCGGTCCTGGGAAATTCCATGTTGTTGCTGTAGTTATATGCAAATAAGCACCTTGTGCATATTTATTAACTGCTTTGATGTGCTTATTAGGATTACAGTCTGCTTGTCTATCTCTATTGGCCAAAACAAAGACCCCCAATGTTATCTGGGAGTTAGACCCCTCTTTCACCCTTATTAAGTACTCTGAGCTGCACATTAGCACACAGAAGCCTCAAAATCAATTCTAAATATTTCAGAAATGATTTACTTGTATAGCCACTTTTTAATCTTCTTCTTGTTGGGGTGATAGAGTCCCTTTAAATAGAGAAATATTTTGTCTTCTATGACCTCCTGCAGTATTATTTTCTGGATGAAAAGCTAAGTACCGGTGAGGCCAGAAATGGATAGGAAGCGACTGATAGACAACAAACATTTATGCTGATAAGCTCTGTATTTACTGCCTAAAAGTAAAACAAATAGTCCCTGAATGGGTCTGCCCTCTGCAGCGGGTGTGTGCTGTGTCTCATAATAACCAATCATTGACCATCTCTGCAACATGCTAGGCCACTATACTGACATCCAGCTGTAAAGAGCCTGTCTGCATACGCTGCAGGGGGCAGACTCATACAGGGACTGTTTGTTGAGTGATTCTGATATCTTTCTGCCATTTCCAGAGCGGGAGCTGACGTCTTTGCGCCGAGAAAACCGTAAGAACATGATGATATCAGTCGCCATCTTCCTGCTCCTTGCTGTGCTGTACTCTTGCTGGACAATGTGAGGCGCCAGTGCGACCGGATGACGTCCCGAGCCGCTCGCCGCAGAGCTGTCACCAAGTGCACCTGTTGGGGATCTCTCTAAATAAAGTGACAGGGTCTACCAGGAATATTTTTTGACCAATTAATGAACCTGAAAACATCCATAAGTGTCATCAACCTGTGGCCATGGACGCCCTGATGGACATGCTAAAGAGATGCGTGCGTGTGGATTATTTACGTGTTGCTGTCAGATAAGGAGTAGCGTGTTACGTCTTAAGGTGGCCATTAAGTTAATACTCTTGCCTTAAATACACCGCTGTATAATAGGACAGTTTAATGCAGGATGTTGCCTTTTTGAATGTGATGCTAAAGGGACATGGCAGGCTCCTGGGTATCTGACAGACTTATAAGCTCTGTATTTACTGCCTAAAATCACACACACAGTCCCTGTATGGGTCTGCCCTCTGCAAGTCACAAAGACACTGCTGTACTTGCTGTGCTTTCTCATACTAACCAATCAGTGACCATCTATCTGCAACATGCCGCTGAGACATGGTCCTTGATAGGCTAGAACACTACACTGCACATCCAGCCCTACAGAGTCTGTGTCTGCACATAATAAGTCGGATATTATATACCCAGGAACCTCCCATGTCTCTTTACCTGCAGTAGTAACACTAGAAGGGAGGGGGCAGGTTTTTGGACCTATTAAATCAGTCCTAGGAAACCTCAGTATACCCTGTGGGCCTTTTGTTACTTCCAGGTAAACACGTAATCCAAGCATTACTGAATGTAAGAAGTGTCTTATTTATAGTATGCTCTCTGCAGACCTTGTCTTGATCGTGGGCACAATGTTTTTAGAAAGTTAAAATATATATAAAAAAATCCTCTTACTGGCAGAAAGGCAACGTAATGAGGAACAGTGCATTGTGGGGTCTCTGAAAGGGTTAACTTCATCTTACAAGATGGCAGCTGCAGGCGCTAACCCGTCAGTGCGTTTGACTCTGCTACGAGATACTTCCACCTCATTACTTGAAACCGCGCAGTCCCACAGTCATCATAACTTGTAGAATGTGAAACATGGCGGCCTAAGGGGGGTCTCCAGGGCACGGCAAATAAAAGCTCCCGTGGGGGAGTCCAAGAGTCTGAATTCAATTGTAAAAATACTAATTCTTCTTCTTAGAAATTGTAAAGGGGCTCAGTCACCACAACAGGAAGGGGATTTCATCTTAAAGATATACATATACTAGACGTTTTTCTCTACAGTAAATCATTTCTGAAATATTTAGAATTGAATATGCAGCTCCTATATACTAATGTGCATTGTAAATGCGCGTCTCGGAGTACTTGATAATGTGGGAGAGGGATCCAACTGCCAGATAACATTGGGGGGATTACATTGGCCACTACAGAGACCGATAAGCAGAATGTTAATTAAACATTTTAAGATAATTAATACTGATACTTTGTTAATGCAGAATCCTATTGACAGTTGATACAATGTCTCAGACATTACTCTGACCTTCCAAGGTCGTCCTGCGGCGCCCGGGGGTCTTCCTGCAGACATAAACCTCAGGTCTCCTGTCATATGTAGGAGGGACAATGTTTTGTGGGGGGTTACAAATGATTTTTTTAAATATATTGTTTTGTAAACATTTTGTAAAAGTAAGCTCTCAAATAAATATTTAATGATGAAGATGATGTAAAGATGTCTTTATCCCGTGTTCTGCTCGCACACAGCCACGTCTATGTATTACTAAACATTTCCTACATTTTATAATCCGTTGTTGACCTCTCACCCTCAAATACAACCAGCCGCCTGGAAATAATAAAGGTTTACTAGAGAAACCCCAATTCTGCAAGACATTAATGGTCATGGCGGCCATTTATGTGACCTGTGTTGGGTTTCCACGGCTGAGATATGATCTCCTTATGGGCTTCTTCAGATCAGATATATTATGATCTTCTCCAAATGCCATGTCTATGTATTACTAAACATGTTTCATAGAATTTATAAGGGTGACTACTTACCACCAATTAGAACTAGTCGCCTGTACGACTGGTTGCGATTTTCGTTGGCGAAAGTTGAGAAAAAGTAAACACAGAAGTTGGATATAATAAAGGTTTACTAGACAAGTCGGCATGGCGGGTGATGGTCATTGTGGGCTTTTCTATCTGGGAGACACTGTGATATCCTTATTGCTGTAACAGCCACAACTCAACGCTAAGTAAACCCTCATTATTTCCAACGTGAGTGCATTTACTTTCTTTCACCTACTCCCTAAGAGGATCACGACCAGTCGTACAGATGACCGATCGTACTCCGTGGTACGCAGTCGCCTGTCCTGAGACACCAGTGCAATGAGATAATATATCTTCCTGGCACTGTGTCACACTATGATGAAGGACGAGAGTATCTTGTACAGAAGAATGAGATGCCCATGGTGGGACGCCCGAAATCCAGCTACATACTATAAGTAAGGCTGATGTGTCTTCACAGACAATATGGTGGCACATCTCATACTAATGGGTAGCAGTAATGGAGTAGATTTTGTAGGTGGCTCATGTGTCAGTGAATGGGAAGACTTAGGTAAGATAAGGTATTTGACGCACCTGGTCTCCATGATGGCCAATCCCCCAGAAGACCATATGTGGTTTGACTTCATCTGCCGACATGCTTGAATTATTCCTCATTTATTTGAGACTTTCTTATTATCAATTGAAAATAGACACAAGATGAAGACACACAGAGCATTGGATCTATAAATACCCCAGATGGTATCTTAAGTGGCCTTCAGAGGATGCAATGCATCAAGACATGGCCACTGGAAATATAAAGTCAGATCAAATGTATTATTTTTATCGGTTTCTCTGTTGTTTTACTGCTTTTCTTCTTAAATATAATTTATTTTCCATGCACAATAGAATGTTTTAGACTGTAATGGACTTTAAACAAGCAGCAGTGAAATCTCCATTAAAAAGGGGATAGAGGTGTTTTCTGTATTTTACTAGGTATATAATATCCCTGTGTATTTATTTTATTAAGTGCTTGTGAGCTCTGTTTTTACTTCCTAATATCAGACAAATCGACACTGCAGTGTCCTAGCCTATCAGGATCTACCTCTCTTACTGAGAGATGGTAACAGATTGGTTAGTATAATACATGAGTCTGAGTTTTCATCAGCTGCAGAGGGTAATATTTGTTTGACTTGGGTAGCAAAAATAGAGCTTATTAGCACTTCTTAATAAAATACATAAAAATAAATAGATACACAGGGTTATTATATATCTAGTGACACCCAGGAACCTGCCGTATCTCAGGAGGACAAGAGACTGTAAAAATACAATGAACTAAGCCAAGAATGCATTAATTGAATAGACTCTATTATTATAATTAAATAATTACAAAAATACGTCCGTCACCCCCGCCCTCCCCCAAATGATGTAATGTTCAAACCTTAGTGCTTTATTGCCATATGAATGATGAGCGCCTGCTAATGTATACAAGGCTGGGTCATCATCACAAACCATGCAAAAAACACACAGTGCATAGGAAACGAGGCATTTACAGGGCGCTGGGACAGACACGAAGCGGAAACTAGGACCAAACGCAGGGCCAATCCAGACATACAAGGAGGTAATGGGACCCCCTCTGCAGGTACTACCGGGGGGCTCTGTATAATTTGCCTTCTGGGACTCCCCTCTTCATGTAGAACTGGGGGGCTCTGTATAATTTACCTTCTGGGACCCCCTCTCCATGTACCACCAGGGGACATTATATAATCAGTCTTTTGCTACCCACCTTCAGGGGTCTGTACAATTTGCCTTCTGGTATTCCCTCTAAAGATAATATGAAAGGGGTCTGTATAATTTGCCTTCTGGGACCCCTCTGCAGGTACTACCGGGGGGCTGTTTAAAAATTTGCCTTCTGGGACCCCTGTTCAGGTACTACCGGGGGGGGGCTCTGTATAATTTGCCTTCTGGGACCCCCTCTTCAGGTACTACCAGGGCCACTGTATAATTTACATTCTGGGACTCCCCTCTTCATGTAGAACTGGGGGTCTCTGTATAATTTACCTTCTGGGACGCCCTCTGCATGTAGAACTGGGGGGCTCTGTATAATTTACATTCTGGGACCCCCTCTTCATGTACAACTGGGGAGTTCTGTAAAATTTGCCTTCTGGGACCCCTCTCCATGTACTACCAGGGGGCGCTATATAATCAGTCTTTTGCTACCCACCTTCAGTTAATACCGGAGGGGTCTGTATAATTTGCCTTCTGGTATTCCCTCTAAAGATAATATGGAAGGGGTCTGTATAATTTGCCTTCTGGGATCCCCTCTTCAGATAATACCGGAGGGGTCTGTATAATTTGCCTTCTGGGACCCCTCTGCAGGTACTACCAGGGAGCTCTTTAAAAGTTTGCCTTCTGGGACCCCTGTACAGGTACTACCGGGGGGGCTCTGTATAATTTGTCTTCTAGGACCTCCTCTTCAGGTACTACCAGGGCCAATGTATGATTTGCCTTCTGGGACACCCCTCTTCATGTAGAACTGAGGGGCTCTGTATAACTTACCTTCTGGGACCCCCTCTCCATGTACTACCAGGGGGCGCTATATAATCAGTCTTTTGCTACCCACCTTCTGTTAATACCGGAGGGGTCTGTATAATTTGCCTTCTGTGATCCCCTCTTCAGATAATACCGGAGGGGTCTGTATAATTTGCCTTCTGGGACCCCTCTGCAGGTACTACCGGAGGGCTCTTTAAAAATGTGCCTTCTGGGACCCCTGTTCAGGTACTACCGGGGGGGCTCTGTATAATTTGCCTTCTGGGAACTCCTTTTCATGTACAACTCGGGGGGGGGTGGCTCTGTATAATTTGCCTTCTGGGACCCCCTCTTCAGGTACTACCAGGGCCACTGTATAATTTCCCTTCTGGGACTCCCCTCTTCATGTAGAACTGGGGGGCTCTGTATAATTTACATTCTGGGACCCCCTCTTCATGTACAACTGGGGGCTCTGTATAATTTACATTCTGGGACTCCCCTCTTCATGTAGAACTGGGGGGCTCTGTATAATTTACCTTCTGGGACCCCCTCTTCATGTACAACTGGGGGCTCTGTATAATTTACCTTCTCGGACCCCCTCTTCATGTACAACTGGGGGCTCTGTATAATTTACATTCTGGGACCCCCTCTTCATGTACAACTGGGGGCTCTGTAAAATTTGCCTTCTGGGACTCCCTCTTCATGTACTACTAGGGGGCGCTATATAATCAGTCTTTTGCTACCCACCTTCAGTTAATATCGGAGAGGGGCTTTGCTTAATTTGCCTTCTGGTATTCCCTCTAAAGATAATACAGGAGGGGTCTGTATAATTTGCCATCTGGGATCCCCTCTTCAGATAATACAGGATGGGTCTGTATAATTTGCCTTCTGGGATCCCCTCTTCAGATAATACAGGAGGGGTCTGTATAATTTTCCTTCTGGGATCGCCTCTTCAGATAATACCGGAGGGGTCTGTATAATTTGCATTCTGGGATCGCCTCTTCAGATAATACTGGAGGTGTCTGTATAATTTGCCTTCTGGGATTCCCCTCTTCAGATAATAATGGAGGGGTCTGTATAATTTGCCTTCTGGGATCCCCTCTTCAGATAATACCGGAGGGGTCTATATAATTTGCCTTCTGGGATCCCCTCTTCAGATAATACCGGAGGGGTCTGTATAATTTGCCTTCTGGGATTCCCCTCTTCAGATAATAATGGAGGGGTCTGTATAATTTGCCATCTGGGATCCCCTCTTCAGATAATACAGGAGGGGTCTGTATAATTTGCCTTGTATAATTTGCCTTCTGGGATTCCCCTCTTCAGATAATACAGGAGGGGTCTGTATAATTTGCCTTCTGGGATCCCCTCTTCAGATAATACAGGAGGGGTCTGTATAATTTACCTTCTGGGATCCCCTCTTCAGATAATACAGGAGGGGTCTGTATAATTTACCTTCTGGGATCCCCTCTTCAGATAATACAGGAGGGGTCTGTATAATTTACCTTCTGGGATCCCTTCTTCAGATAATACCGGAGGGGTCTGTATAATTTGCATTCTGGGATCCCCTCTTCAGATAATACCGGAGGGGTCTGTATAATTTGCCTTCTGGGATCCCCTCTTCAGATAATACCGGAGGGGTCTGTATAATTTGCCTTCTGGGATCCCCTCTTCAGATAATACCAGAGGGGTCTGTATAATTTGCCTTGTGGGATTCCCCTCTTCAGATAATACCAGAGGGGCCTGTATAATTTGCCTTCTGGGATTCCCCTCTTCAGATAATACCGGAGAGGTCTGTATAATTTGCCTTCTGGGATTCCCCTCTTCAGATAATACCAGAGGGGCCTGTATAATTTGCCTTCTGGGATTCCCCTCTTCAGATAATACCAGAGGGGCCTGTATAATTTGCCTTCTGGGATTCCCCTCTTCAGATAATACCGGAGGGGTCTGTATAATTTGCATTCTGGGATCCCCTCTTCAGATAATACCAGAGGGGCCTGTATAATTTGCCTTCTAGGACCCCCTCTTTGGGGGTTCTTCTGACAATCCCATGAAGTCTGTCCTGCTCATCCATGCTGAGCTCAGTAGAACAATCATCTTAAAGCTGCAGTCCCAATTAAAGTGCTACTTTGTATCAAGATTCAAAAGAAATCAGTGTTCCCAATCTTAATCATTTTCTCAAACACATTAAGATGAGGAGTTATTATTTTATTGTTGTCCAACTTCTCCTTGTGTCCATTTCAATCTGTTTTTTGTTTTTCTAATTAATAGCTCTGGAGATGGCACAAATATTTCAAAAAGAGGCCAATGGTGCCAAAATAAAAGCAGGGACTGTGCTGAAATAATGTACGCAGAGTTGTCATGTGACGTTTTCATCTATGATCGGATTGGAAGGTGGAAAGTTGTAATATGCATAAAAACAAAAGTCATTGTGCCCACCTCCCAAAAACAAGAAAAAATATTTTTTGAGGAGCAACACCATAGCTAAAAAGAAAATATATCATTTTATGATAACAACAAATTTACTGTGGCTGCAGTGCAAATCAGGCCTCCTTGGTCATTCCAGTCTTTGTCTACCTCTTTAAAAGCGCAGGAGGTGGAGACCAAGGGATACTGAAGAGCAAGAGAACGGAGATGAAGAAGAGGAGCTTCCGTGGTCACTGCATCCAGTCTCTGGGTGCGCCCTCCCTTAATGCACTACCTCTCCTCTCTGCCCCCAGCTGGATAGCAAGGCTGGTGCGCCTGGATGAACTGCAGGACGGTGTCTTTGGACAGCTTGTCCGTGTTGGGGTCTTGTTTTTGCGAGTCGTGGATTTGGACGCCTTCCCCCCACTCCCAGAAGAGTCGCTCAAAGTAGCAGACACTAAAAAAAGAAGAGGGTTAGGAAAGATTATGAAAGAGATAGACATTGACCACAGAATGCCAAACCAAGTGCATGAAAAGGGGGACAATCACTTCCTCATTTTCTGATTTAATTGTGCACAGAACAGAAACCCTGGTATGTCCTGGGCACACCGGAGATCGACAGGGAACACATAGGATGATAAGATGGAGGGGAGATACACAGGATGGGGAGAGGGGGGAGATACACAGGATGGGGAGGGGAAATACACAGTGGAGTCGGAGAAGAGATTCATAGGATGGGGAAATGGTGGGGAGATGCAGAGGAGTATACACAGGATAAAGTGATAGAGTAGAGATGCATGGGTTGAGGAGATGGAGAGGATAAAGGAGAGATACACAAGATGGAGAGTTGGATGCACAAGATAGAGTGATGGAGGAGAAATGCATTGGTTGCTGAGACAGAGAGGAGAAACCTAGGATGGGGGATGGAGAGGAAATATAAAAGAGGTTGAGACAGAGAAGAGATACAGATGGAGTGGTGATAGACAAGATGGGGAGATGCTCGGATACTTTTGAAGAAGGAAAGGCGAAACGGGAGGCGGAGATTGAAAAACGGGATGCACAGGAAGTGGAGATGGAGATCAGATACACAGGAAGTGGAGATGGAGATCAGATACACAGGAGATGTAGGTGTAGACGAAGATGAGATACACAGGAGCAAACAACACAGAGGAGATAGACAGAAGGAGATGGAGAGGAGATAAACAAGTTGAAGAGATGGCGAGGAGATACACAAGTTAAAAATATGAGATGAGATACACACGAGCAAACAATGCAGAGGAGATACACAGGATGTGGAAACGCAGAGGAGATACACAGGATGTGGAAACGCAGAGGAGATACACAGGATGTGGAAACGCAGAGGAGATACACAGGATGTGGAAACGCAGAGGAGATACACAAGTTGAATAGATGATAGGAGATGACAGGAGATACACAGGATGTGGAGATGGACAGGAGATACGCAAAGATGTGGAGATGGACAGGAGATACACAAAGATGTGGAGATACACAAAGATGTGAAGATACACAAAGATGGGGAGATACACAAAGATGGGGAGATACACAAAGATGGGGAGATACACAAAGATGGGGAGATACACAAGGATGTGCAGATGGGCAGGATGTGGAGATGGGCAGGATGTGGAGATGGGCAGGATGTGGAGATGGGCAGGATGTGGAGATGGGCAGGATGTGGAGATGGGCAGGATGTGGAGATGGGCAGGATGTGGAGATGGGCAGGATGTGGAGATGGACAGGATGTGGAGATGGACAGGATGTGGAGATGAACAGGAGATACACAAGGATGTGGAGATGGAGAGGAGATACACAAGGATGTGGAGATGGAGAGGAGATACACAAGGATGTGGAGATGGACAGGAGATACATAAGGATGTGGAGATGGACAGGAGATACATAAGGATGTTGAGATGGAGAGGAGATGCACAGGATGTGGAGATGGAGAGGAGATACTCAGGATGTGGCGATGGAGAGGAGATACTCAGGATGTCAACTTTAAAAAAAGTATGTTTTATGTCATTCAAGTGATAAGGTTCTTGGCCTTATTTATAGATTAAAATGATATGATATTTGGAACCTCATATGTGACAGGATTATGGAGAGGTCTCGCACAGACATCAGCCAATTATTTAGTAAACAAATAGTACATTTGTGTTCACATGTATCTAAAATGTCTAAAAAAGTTAAAAAGTTTATTTTTTGCTTAGAATTCCCAGGATAACAGTTATTGCACTGCACTCTGAGAAACTGGGCAAGGACATGCAAATGAGTCCACAATGCATTTTCACTTTTTAATTCAATACCATTGTATGTACTAGCAATTACATAAAAAGAGGGGACATTATCCAAGGAATGGGAGAGGGGAGATGCCTATAGGGAGGAGTGACACTTACTGAAATGGTGCAATGGATTCCACAGGGACGTCATATTGGGATTTGTGGGTCTTAAGATTGTAGAAATATTTCCGGTTGTGGCTTTTACTGAAGGCCATTGTCCATGGATCTAGGTCAGGAGAGGTTAAGTTGTTACTCTTTACTTACAGTTGCAAAATATCATTAAAAAAATATCATGTTATGGATAAAGTCAGAAATCTGGATGATGATGAGATAATTCAGATAAGCTTGACATTAAAGGGATATGGGAGGTCCCTGGATGTTGCTAGACATATAATATACCTCTTTATCTATTTACTTTTATGTAGTTAAGAATGTCTTAATAAAATGAAGTAGACAAAAGGAAATAGATACAGAGGAATATTATATACCAAGTAACATCCAGGAAGCATTCATATCCCTTTAATTTCTCACCTTACCCTTAACAAATATATAAAGCTATAATCATTCACACTCAAAGTGTTATAAATAAATGTGGTCAATTGTATGTAATACTGAATAAGACCTGCAAGTAGTAATCTATTATAAAGCTACTGTGTGCCTTTAAGCAAGTAAATCAGATGCTAGTTTAATCTCACCGTTCATGGTTTTTACGATATAAAGTCCTGATGGTACGAAGTGCCGGTCATCCCTCCCGGTGTACGACAGACGCGGCATCCCACCACAACTCTTAATGATCTTCATCTCCAATCTACAGCCAGAGGGAAGAATTGTGGAATATAATACAGCACTATATACAAGAAAAACAGAGGTGTTCAATCTGTGAACCAACTAAAGTAGGTTTGTTCTATAGGTCTTGTAACCCACTCTGAGAGCAGCCTTTTTAGCTCATTTGTGCACTTCACATGGAGAAATATCATGTAGTATATCAGTCTAGTCTCACCCAAAAGAGTGATCCGGCCCCAAAATACCAGGCAGAAGAAGCACCTTAGCCAGGCTTTGTCAGTAGGGTGTATCTGAGGCACAGTGAGTCCACGTCTGGAGTCCAATCACCCTTAGGGAGACTAAGCCCCAAGAGACATTTGCATAAGCAACAAGAAAAACAGATGCTCAATCTGAGAACACCCCACTATCTATAAAAAACGAAACGTAGTCGCGAGTTGTTGCCGCTTCTGCTGTTCAGGGTAGAATTGCCTGGTATTTTGGAACTGGAGACCAGACTAATATACTCCATGTGAAGGCCACAAGGCTCTTAAGAGCATACTTGAAGCACAAACTCTACTTATCCAAAAAAGGAGGACTAGGGTAGTCATGAACATTGTGAACCAAATTAGTTTTTCAGTTGTTTTTTTTTGCTGCAACTAAATTTTGTCTTTGGATTCCGTCAGTGGTGGGCAACTCGCTCCTACGATGGCCGACAACAGGCCATGATATCAATATTCCTCACCCTGAGTACAGGGGTATTCTTATAAATGGATTAATCATGCATTGATAATATTCTACAGTGGACAAACGATCAAGGGATTTAACTCTATGAATTAAGAGTGAGAACCAAACTGGGCAAGGAAGGGGTTAAGAAAAGTGATGTGAAATAAGAAAAGCGATGTGAAATAAATAATTTTCTGGTTTCCCGTATATACCCCACCAAGGTGGTCTCTTAAAACTCTTATTTAATCATGTGTCAAGTTCCATACATGTGGAAGGAATTATCCATGTGCTGGAAAAACAGACTAGAAGACTAAGATTGAGATGGCTGAGCAGGTAATGTTAGTTAGAGTGAGACGTGTGTGGGGTCATCACATTTAATTGTAGTGTATACGACGTGTTCATTCTAGAATCACATAGTCATTTCTTTCACACGGGAGTGTCTGATATTGCTAATGTTAAACTATAACTGATCAATCACATGCTTAGGATTCCAGCAAGTTTCTTCATGTCTATCTAGGTGTAGAAAGTGCACTGTATCATTGCTTCCAGTAGACTAGACTCTTCTGTACTGTGTCTTATACTAACCAATCAGTGACTATCTCTCAGTAACATGGTCCCTGGCAGACTAGGTTACTTAACTGTACCTACAGAATCTGTGTCTGCAAGCGCTGCAGTGGGCATACTGTGACTATTTGTTGGATTTTAGGAAGTAAAAACAGATCTTATAAGCACTTAATAAAATAATGTACATAAAAGTAAATGGCTACAAAGGGAGATTGGCCAACAGAGCTCAGACAACTGGATACAGGGCTAGATACTGGTGGATAATTTCATAGAGAAAGTATCACGACAGAAGGAATAAGTCTCACCTTAAAAAGATCTTTTGTATCTCCTCTAAACGGTACACCTCCTTCACTCTATAACAAGGACACATCAGGTTAATATTTATACACTCCACCCATCAACACTGGTATTAGAGAAGAACTTTAATTAGTGGCTTGTTGTAATAATAAACCAGCAATAACCATTATTACTAAATCACAAATACAATATTGTCACTAGTACTACACTTATTGTAATTTGGGAAACTGCAAATTAGTCCACAATACAATTTCACTCTTAATCCAATACCACATAGCTTCCTTTAGGCACATGCTCGCTGTATTATACAGATTTAGAGTCTAGCATAGGATGGGTTATTAATAAATTAGGAGACCTACCCACAGACAGCTATTTCAGTCTTAATGGATCTCATCAGTATGGGGCTGGATCCTAACTTAAGTTTTACATTTGCATGTCCCCGCCCAGGTTCCCCAGTGTAGTACAATAACTGTATTTATAGCAATTCTGTGCAGAAAATATGTTTTTTTTTTAACTTACTTTTAGGTGTCCAAATGTAACCACAACGGTTCTATTTATTTCCTGTATGGCGGAGGCTTTTATCACTCTTTTGCCCACCAGAAGCACAATGATGTTGGGGTAAATAGCCATCATATTGTACGCATATATATTAGATCTGTACTCACGCCATGCTACTCACCGGATTGGATTCATGTCTGGCCGGCTGGGTTTGGACACTGCTTTTACAAACTTTTCTGCCAGCTGAATCCTGCATAAAATAATAAGCAGTGTATTCAGTATTATATTAGCAAAATGGTATCAGTTAAAGCAAGTTCTGTTAGCACACAGATTGCAAACTAGACTGCAAGCTCTTTTACCACACAATATCATAGATTGAGTAGCAACAGAAGAGAAACCAATAGCTCTCCAGCTACCTGTTGAAGATCCTGGATATAGTATGGTTCCTTGCACATTTTAAAAATGGACACAAATCACTAATAAAACAAATTAATTATTTTAACCATAACACATGTTAAAAAAACTAAAAACTATTTTGTGCACAAAAAATAGCAACTAACTAATTACCATTCTGCCATCCTTTAAGATAATAATATTGTACATAGACATGTGTTCACTACTCTTAATAGTGATAGGTTTAGTAAACTGAAATATAGTATATAAAAGGTAAAACTGGGCAGCACTATAAATTACACTCATTTCTTTGCATTAATATCAGACAATGTTCTTTAAGATGTAAAAAGAGAGAGAGAGAACAGAGAGACAAAATATTGGCTCCAAGCTTGTACATAAAGAAACCTGAAAGAAAGAGACGTCCTGGTTTCGTTCCTTCTTCTTTGACTGTTAGTTGTGAGAGAGGCACTAATATGGATTGTTTACCCCAATACTGCAGATTATCCCAAATTTAATACATAATTAAAACTGCAAATACATAAAATAATGACAGTGCTCTGAATATTACCAGAGAGAGGAGGCTGAGATAGACAGGAAAGTATAAAGAGCAGAAAGCAAGACCATCAGTTACTCCAGTTGACGCCCTACAACAGTGCGTCTGGACTGCCACAGTGCGTCTGGACTGCCACAGTGCGTCTGGACTGCCACAGTGCGTCTGGACTGCCACAGTGCGTCTGGACTGCCACAGTGCGTCTGGACTGCCACAGTGCGTCTGGACTGCCACAGTGCGTCTGGACTGCAACAGTGCAACAGTGTGTCTACCAGAGAATCACATGATCACAACTCCTCTGATATAATTGCACAAGTTGCACAAGAACACAAAAGGGCACTGGTCACATGGACAGAACTCAATAACTGAAGGAACATTCTCAGCACACACTGTATGGATTTTATGTATGTGCAATTGTAATTATGTATTAAAGGGATATGGAAGTTTTCTGGATTTTACTAGGTTAATAATATACCTGTGAGGGCAGACCCATATAGGAACTATTTGTTTGATTTTAGGCAATAAAAACAGAGCTTATTAACACTTCTTAAAAAGACAAAGTACATAAAAGTAAAAAGATACACAGGGACATTATAAACCTAGAAACATCCAGAAACCTTCAATATTCCTCTAAATCATTGTCAGTAATGTTTGATAGATAATGGATGAGCGATACTGAAATGGACACTTACCTCTGGTTGAAATGCTGTGGACGGATGTCCATTCCATTGAGGAACAGAGCGTCCAGGATGTGAATGGCGCCGATCTTCCTCTGAGCCTTCCCCTGAAATAATGATATTATTGTAAAATAAGTAATGTGTATTTTGAAGCCTTGCTGAGTGTGGAATGTCGCATTGTGTGGCGAACAGCATTGCCTGGCTTCAAATGTTATTGCTGTCATTTTTGACGGGCAAGTTGCTAGTCAATAATAATTAAAACGGACAAAAACAAATATATATATATTCATTCAGAACAAAAGAATTGCCATATTCTTTTAAAAGATCTGGGACGTCTATATATTTGTGAGTATATTGTTTTTAGTCTTTTTTACTTATTTTCTCACAATTGATGCTTTATGCACTTCCTCCATTACAAATATATTTACAAATGATATCCACATGCCGGTCAGACCATGGACTCACTGACCTCTCCTTTCAGTTCATGGACAAGCTCCACAGATAGGAGAGTATCTCGAGGCAGCTCTGTTTTCAAGTCAAGTTTAGTCCAGCGATCGGAGGGGCGTCCTCCCCAAGTGTAGATCTGAGACCTCTGTTAAGAGAGAGGAAAAAATACAATATGATGAGTGTGTAAATAACGAGGTCAAAGATCAACAATGACATCATTATAACAATACAATGTTTAAGTTAATCACATATATTATTGTCATGATATAGTGATTGTGTGTAATATCCCTCTATACACAGCAGTGAAATAGTGTCAGGCCTGAAATATGTGATGTATAGTCTTAAATAAGTTTATGTGATCTCCTGTGTGCGTGTTTATCTGATCATGCGCCTCATATCAAATCATTTTATTGAGGAATTATGTATATTTGTAATTCAAATACATCTGAAATGTATTGTGTGAGCTCAGCCCCTGAGGTATCTATGTATGCAGAGCGTCCTAGCCAATGAGCTGTGCAGAGTTGTGTAATAAACAATTTACTGTCTGTTTCCCTTTCACTAGCTGATGTAAAGCTGCTCAGTTACATTGTTGTACCTGCCTCTGATTGGCCACAACACATTTTGAATGTTAGGCTAATTTAGCTCGGATTCTCAGCAGTGTTACTTCTCAAAATCTACTGAAGAAATGTTGAGAAATCTTAGGTTAGTATATTAATGTCTATTTTGGGATCTTTTCATGCAAAAAATGTTTTACACTACTGATTCTCCTCTATCCGATGCTTCATAATCCAGAAAACTTCCATATATCTTTAATTAAGTTTATTTGTAGAAAGGCACAGTAGGGTTGTTTAGGAGGTGGTGAAAGGTATTATGGATATTTAAAACATCCAGTACTGGGTCATAATAAATTCAAATTTTTCAGTCCATTGTAACAGACTATCCAACTTGCCCAAGAAAATATCCTGCTATCAATAAAGATGCAAACGACTTATTGTTGGAGATGATTCAATTAAAAGTGTAAAATGTGAACTTGCGAAGCAATAACACAAAACAGCCACTAGATCGCGCCAACAGAACACCAAAAAAGTGCTAGGGTCCCCTCCCTCGTCAATATCTGCTGGTGGATTTCTATCTTCATACCCTTGTTTCCCATCTTTCATTATATCTTAATTTTACTAAAGGTTCTTCTCACTCCTAAATTAGTAATGAAGATGAACAGTTTATGAGATGCATATTAAAGAACCACAAGACGCCATATGTGCTCAGCACCACTAGATAACATGGTTTTCCTTTTTAGAATTGATGCTGAATTCATGGAGTTATGATCAATATGAATCAGGATATGTCAGTGTGTTGCCACCACTTGAATGAGTAATGAGCTCTGTACAGCGCAGGATATAATGAATACTAAATGGAATCAGGTTGGGGGCTTTGAATCAGACAGTGGCTAGGTGATGAGCAACTACTTGATTATATTCTAGCAGCTAATGTAGCAACAGATCAGATAACACAGTATGTAAGTCTGCAGTCTATGGCGATGAAGTCCCTATCTTGTAGCCTTAAATACATAAGGGTAGTTTGTATGTGAACTTGACATAGATACTGACTCCAGATCACTCACCCCTAATGCTAAGAGAAACTTTGGATCGTTCCCAGACACCATACACCTGTAATCCAGCACATGGCTGAGCTTTTCCAGGGTTTTTGAGGTGAGTGGTGTTGGCTTGTAACTGAAAACATCAATATCCCGGCTCTGAAAAAAAAGAGAAAGAGACAGAGAGAGAGAGGTCTTAATTGGCGAGTGTAGTCTAATATTTCATATATACATACATATACATATACACACACAGTATCTCACAAGAGTGAGTGCACCACTCACATTTTTGTAAATATTTTATATCTTTCCATGTGACAAGACTTAAGAAAAGACGCTCTGCTACAATGTGAAGTAGTAAGTGTACGGCCTGTATAACAGTGTAAATGTGCTGTCCCATCAAAATAACTCAACACACCGCCATTAATGTCTAAACCATTGGTAACAAAAGTGAGTACACCCCTAAGTGGAAATGTCCAAATTGGGCCCAAAGTGTCAATATTTTGTGTGGCCAGCATTATTTTCCAGCACTGCCTTAACCCTCATGGGCATGGAGGTCACCAGAGCTTCACAGGTTGGCACTGGAATCCTCTTCTACTCCTCCATAATGACATCATGGAGCTGGTGGATGCCCCACAGATGCTTAATAGGCTTTACGTCTAGAGACATGCTTGGCCAGTCCATCACCTTTACCTTCAGCAAAGCAGTGGTCGTCTTCGAGGCGTATTTGGGGTCATTATCATGTTGGAATTCTGCCCTGCGGCCCAGCCTCGGAAGGGAGGGGATCATGCTCTGCTTCAGTATGTCACAGTACATGTTGGCATTCATGGTTCCCTCAATGAACTGTAGCTCCCCAGTGCCGGCAGCACTCATGCAGGCCCAGACCACACATATTTCCCCACTGTCTGTCTATATGTGTATATAGGTTTTCTATAATATGTTGTGTTGACTCCCCCTATATGCATTTATCTGCAGATGTCAGATGCTGCATCAACTCTCTCTGCGTCGCTGTTTACGTTCAAACTAAGGGTTTCATCTCATATCCGTGTTTTTGTGCTTTTTGTGCTTTATCCGTTTACCTGTCATTTAGGGATTATTTCAACAACCTTTCCTGATAACGAGCCAAAACACACCTCCAAGATGACCACTGCCTTGCTAAAGAAGCTGAAGGTAAAGGTGATGGACTGGCCAAGCATGTCTCCAGACCTAAACCCTATTGAGCATCTGTGGGACATCCTCAAACGGAAGGTGGGGGAGCGCAAGGTCTCTAACATCCACCAGCTCCGTGATGTCATCATGGAGGAGTGGAAGAGGACTCCAGTGGCAACCTGTGAAGCTCTGGTGACCTCCATGCCCATGAGACCACTGCACCTTCCTCCATACATTTTGGGAGTCTCCCACATGCCTTTTCTAAAACTCAAAACGGGTCATTTTGTGTTTTTGCTGAAAGTAATGGCTTTCTTCTGGCCACTCTGCCATAAAGCCCAACACTATGGAGCGTACGGCTTATTGTCGTCCTATGTACAGATACTCCAGTCTCTGCTGTGGATCTCTGCAGCTCCTCCAGGGTTACATTAGGTCTCTTTGCTGCGTCTCTGATTAATGCCCTCCTTGCCCGGTCCGTGAGTTTTGGTGAACGGCCGTCTCTTGGCAGGATTGCTGTTGTGCCATGTCCTTTCCATTTGGTTATGATAGATTTGATGGTGCTCCTGGGGATCATCAAAGATTTGGATATTTTTTTTATAACCTAACCCTGACTTGTACTATACAACATTGTCCCTTACTTGTTTGGAGAGTTCCTTGGTCTTCATGACATTGTTTGGTTAGTGGTGCCTCTTGCTTAGGTGTTGCAGCCTTTGGGTCCTTTCAAAAAAGGTGTGTATATGTAATGACAGATCATGTGACACTTAGATTGCACACAGGTGGACATCATTTCACTAATTATGCGACTTCTGACGGTAATTCTTTGCACCAGAGATATTTATGGGCTTCATAACAAAGGGGGTGAATACAAACGCACATGCCAACTTTCTGTTTTCAAAAAAAAAATGTATGTATATATTTTTCTCATTTCACTGGACCAACTTAGACTATTGTGTTCTGAACCGCAAGGCACTGTGTGTGTATATATATATATATATATATATATATATATATATATATATATATATATATATATATATATATATAATGGGAAACTGGTAGGAACGCGCAAATTAGTCCACAATGCATTTGCATGGCCCTGCCCAGTTTCCCAGAGCGCAGTGCAATAACTGCATTTCTGGGAATTATGAGCAGAAAATAGGTTTAACTTATTTTAGATGTCCAACTATGAACACAAAATTATTATTTATTTAGTCTACCCCATGAAATTGTGCCATTGTGTTAACATCTTCAGTACCTGGATCAGCTGGAAGAACTTGGTCTTTGGATCTGTGTTAGTTGGTGCCACTCGAGCCTGGTCAGGAACCTGAAAATGTCCGCATTATTTTGACATATTTTTATTGTTGTAAGAGAGAATGAGCTGATCAACAACAATATATTAAATAATTTTACTGATTTGTCACACATCAACACTTCACAAATTACATAACAATTACCTTTCTCTCCTTTTTTCACTGCCTAAACTCAAACAAATAGTTCCTGAATGGGTCTGAACTCCATCCCTGAGGAATCTATGTAGGCAGAGCGTCCTAGCCAATGATCTATGCTGAGTTGTGTCCTAACCAATTAGCTGTCACTATTATGGCTACAGCTTTGTCGGCCAGTGACAGGGAAACCAAACAAATTAATATATGGTGTTTTTTTGATTAACCGCAACGATGTGACTCCATAGAGGAAAAGAATCCCTGGCAAATATTACTTTTTTCCATTTTATTTGGAAATTAAAATTAAAATACTGGCATTTATTATAAGTATTAAAATTCTATTTACGGCTTAGTGATCTCATATTTCTCTACCAAATTTGGAAGATTTCAACATTTTATCCACTGTGTTAGTCAACAACTGATAGAGGGTGCATAGATGTGGTGGCCATATATACATGATATATATCAAATACTTATACAAATACATAATTTGTCTTACTAAATACAGCTTCTAACTCACCCCCCAGAGCTTAAGACATTCCTTCCGTATATCTGCTTGACGAGGCTCATTCAGGGCCCTGAGAAAAATGAGACAAGGGGTTAATAATAGGTTTATAATATAGTAGAAATATCTGCAACAATATATATATTCAGCACTTTTCATCACAATACGAAGCCATCAATTCTCCGGCGCTCAGCCATCTTTATGGCCCGGCTCTCACATCCGTATGTTACTACTGGGAATGCCAGAGACCTAACTATGCAGAACTTTGTTGATAATGTGATAAATTTACTTTTTAATAGCTTGTTCAGACTTGCCATAATTTTCCTCCCCAGAAGCAAATGTCTTTTAATTTCATGGCTGCAGTCATCATCTGCAGAGATCTTGGAGTTGATAGCCACACACAATTCTATTCTGCTTTATTAACCCAACAAATAAAAGCACACATACAGCATATTGTATTGCCAAGCACAGGAGTTAGAATACTTACGGGTCTTGGACAAAGGCGTGAATTTTAGCCAGAGATTTAATCTGAACCTCACAATAGCTGGAAATAAACACAAAAGGGCCCCAGTTATTGCAGAAATAGTGCACATAAATATAAATATGGTATAACAAAAAATGTAAGTGTAAGATAATCGTCTCTAACTTTCTTTGAGGGATATTTATGGAAGGACAATAGAACTCTGGGGGAGGAGAGGTGGGTAGGAATAGGGGAGAGGGGTACATGGGGGAATTGGAGAGGGAGTATGGAGATGCAGGTAGGGGAAGTGTGGATAACGGGAGTAGGGAGAGGGGGGGATGAGGGGGTGGGGAGAAGGGGGATGAGGGGATGGGGAGTGGGGAGAAGGGGGATGAGGGGGCGGGGAGAGGGGAGGATGGAAAGAGGTTGGTGGGGAGAGTGACTGGGGGAGTGTGGATGAGAGGGTAGGGAGAAGGGGGATGAGGGGGTGGGGAGAGTGACTGGGGTAGTGTGGATGAGGGGGTAGGGAGAAGGGGGATGAGGGGGTGGGGAGAGTGACTGGGGTAGTGTGGATGAGGGGGTAGGGAGAAGGGGGATGAGGGGGGTAGGGAGAAGGGGGATGAGGGGGTGGGGGAGTGTGGAGGATGGAAAGAGGTTGGTGGGGAGAGTGACTGGGGGAGTGTGGATGAGGGGGTAGGGAGAAGGGGGATGAGGGGGTGGGGAGAGTGACTGGGGTAGTGTGGATGAGGGGGTAGGGAGAAGGGGGATGAGGGGGTGGGGAGAGTGACTGGGGTAGTGTGGATGAGGGGGTGGGATGAGGGGGTGGGGAGAGTGACTGGCGTAGTGTGGATGAGGGGGTGGGAGAGTTCTGTTTTACATCACTTTCTCATTCTCCGACACAATCCAGCGGTTGCAACTTCTCTGTGTTTCAATCTCTTTTAATCTCAGCGATATCAAAATATTCACTTGTTTCAAAACCTACTGCTGCAGAAAAACTCATTTTAACAATCCCCTCTACACCAGTTTATTAACGCCACAGCTTTAATGGACAGACACAGTAGTGGTTCTGAATATAGTATAATTAAAGCTATAGGTAACAGGTTTGTATAAAGAGTTTAGTTCTTCACCTCTCGTTGGACCTAACCATGTACTCGTAAAACTGCCGGTCCCCTCGCAGCACCTCCATGGGTACCACTAAGTTCACGTCCTGCTCGGAGTTGCGCAGTTGGTTGAGACGGCGGTTTACATTAAACAGGTACTCACGCACGTCATCAATGCCGGCCTTCAGGCCTCTGCACACCACGTACCTAGAGATCGAGAAGAGGGAATAAGTGTAAGTGTAAGGCTAGGACGAGACACACAGGAGCAGTGTACACAGTGTAAGGCTAGGACGAGACACACAGGAGCAGAGCACACAGTGTAAGGCTAGGACGAGACACACAGGAGCAGGGCACAGAGTGCAAGGCTAGGACGAGACACACAGGAGCAGTGTACACAGTGTAAGGCTAGGACGAGACACACAGGAGCAGAGCACACAGTGTAAGGCTAGGACGAGACACACAGGAGCAGGGCACAGAGTGCAAGGCTAGGACGAGACACACAGGAGCAGTGTACACAGTGTAAGGCTAGGACGAGACACACAGGAGCAGAGCACACAGTGTAAGGCTAGGACGAGACACACAGGAGCAGGGCACAGAGTGCAAGGCTAGGACAAGACACACAGGAGCAGTGTACACAGTGTAAGGCTAGGACGAGACACACAGGAGCAGAGCACACAGTGTAAGGCTAGGACGAGACACACAGGAGCAGGGCACAGAGTGCAAGGCTAGGACGAGACACACAGGAGCAGTGCACACA
This sequence comes from Discoglossus pictus, assembly GCA_027410445.1. Lineage (NCBI taxonomy): Eukaryota > Metazoa > Chordata > Amphibia > Anura > Alytidae > Discoglossus > Discoglossus pictus. Next base: position 8,036,447 of record CM050165.1, on the reverse strand, counting down.
GTGTAAGGCTAGGACGAGAAACACAGGAGCAGAGCACACAGTGTAAGGCTAGGACGAGACACACAGGAGCAGAGCACACAGTGTAAGGCTAGGACGAGACACACAGGAGCAGGGCACACAGTGTAAGGCTAGGACGAGAAACACAGGAGCAGAGCACACAGTGTAAGGCTAGGACGAGACACACAGGAGCAGGGCACAGAGTGCAAGGCTAGGACGAGACACTCAGGAGCAGTGTACACAGTGTAAGGCTAGGAAGAGACACACAGGAGCAGTGCACACAGTGTAAGGCTAGGACGAGACACTCAGGAGCAGTGTACACAGTGTAAGGCTAGGAAGAGACACACAGGAGCAGTGCACACAGTGTAAGGCTAGGAAGAGACACACAGGAGCAGGGCACAGAGTGCAAGGCAAGGACGAGACACACAGGAGCAGTGCACACAGTGCAAGGCTAGGACGAGACACACAGGAGCAGTGCACACAGTGTAAGGCTAGGAAGAGACACACAGGAGCAGTGCACACAGTGTAAGGCTAGGAAGAGACACACAGGAGCAGGGCACAGAGTGCAAGGCAAGGACGAGACACACAGGAGCAGTGCACACAGTCAAGGCTAGGACGAGACACACAGGAGCAGAGCACACAGTGTAAGGCTAGGAAGAGACACACAGGAGCAGTGCACACAGTGTAAGGCTAGGAAGAGACACACAGGAGCAGGGCACAGAGTGCAAGGCAAGGACGAGACACACAGGAGCAGTGTACACAGTGTAAGGCTAGGAAGAGACACACAGGAGCAGTGCGTTGAGTGTAAGACTAGGACGAGACACACAGGAGCAGAGCACACAATGCAAGGCTAGGATGAGACACACAGGAGCAGGGCACACAGTGCAAGGCTAGGATGAGACACACAGGAGCAGGGCACAGAGTGCAAGGCTAGGACGAGACACACAGGAGCAGTGTACACAGTGTAAGGCTAGGACGAGACACACAGGAGCAGAGCACACAGTGTAAGGCTAGGACGAGACACACAGGAGCAGTGCATTGAGTGTAAGGCTAGGAAGAGACACACAGGAGCAGTGCATTGAGTGCAAGGCTAGGATGAGACACACAGGAGCAGTGCATTGAGTGTAAGGCTAGGATGAGACACACAGGAGCAGAGCACACAGTGTAAGGCTAGGACGAGACACACAGGAGCAGGGCACAGAGTGCAAGGCTAGGACGAGACACACAGGAGCAGAGCACACAGTGTAAGGCTAGGAAGAGACACACAGGAGCAGGGCACACAGTGTAAGGCAAGGACGAGACACACAGGAGCAGTGCACACAGTGCAAGGCAAGGACGAGACACACAGGAGCAGTGTACACAGTGCAAGGCTAGGACGAGAAACACAGGAGCAGAGCACACAGTGTAAGGCAAGGACGAGACACACAGGAGCAGTGCACACAGTGCAAGGCAAGGACGAGACACACAGGAGCAGTGTACACAGTGCAAGGCTAGGACGAGACACTCAGGAGCAGTGCACACAATGCAAGGCTAGGAAGAGACACACAGGAGCAGTGAACACAGTGTAAGGCTAGGACGAGACACACAGGAGCAGGGCACACAGTGCAAGGCTAGGATGAGACACACAGGAGCAGTGCACACAATGCAAGGCTAGGACGAGACACACAGGAGCAGGGCACACAGTGCAAGGCTAGGACGAGACACACAGGAGCAGGGCACACAGTGCAAGGCTAGGATGAGACACACAGGAGCAGTGCACACAATGCAAGGCTAGGACGAGACACACAGGAGCAGTGCACACAATGCAAGGCTAGGAAGAGACACACAGGAGCAGTGCACACAGTGCAAGGCTAGGATGAGACACACAGGAGCAGAGCACACAGTGCAAGGCTAGGATGAGACACACAGGAGCAGAGCACACAGTGCAAGGCTAGGACAAGACACACAGGAGCAGTGCATTGAGTGTAAGGCTAGGACGAGACACACAGGAGCAGGGCACAGAGTGTAAGGCTAGGATGAGACACACAGGAACAGGGCACAGAGTGCAAGGCTAGGACGAGACACACAGGAGCAGGGCACAGAGTGTAAGGCTAGGATGAGACACACAGGAGCAGGGCACACAATGCAAGGCTAGGATGAGACACACAGGAGCAGGGCACACAGTGTAAGGCTAGGAAGAGACACACAGGAGCAGTGCACAGAGTGCAAGGCTAGGAAGAGACACACAGGAGCAGGGCACAGAGTGCAAGGCAAGGACGAGACACACAGGAGCAGTGCACACAGTCAAGGCTAGGACGAGACACACAGGAGCAGAGCACACAGTGTAAGGCTAGGAAGAGACACACAGGAGCAGTGCACACAGTGTAAGGCTAGGAAGAGACACACAGGAGCAGGGCACAGAGTGCAAGGCAAGGACGAGACACACAGGAGCAGAGCACACAATGCAAGGCTAGGATGAGACACACAGGAGCAGGGCACACAGTGCAAGGCTAGGATGAGACACACAGGAGCAGGGCACAGAGTGTAAGGCTAGGACGAGACACACAGGAGCAGTGCATTGAGTGTAAGGCTAGGATGAGACACACAGGAGCAGAGCACACAGTGTAAGGCTAGGACGAGACACACAGGAGCAGTGCATTGAGTGTAAGGCTAGGAAGAGACACACAGGAGCAGTGCATTGAGTGCAAGGCTAGGATGAGACACACAGGAGCAGTGCATTGAGTGTAAGGCTAGGATGAGACACACAGGAGCAGAGCACACAGTGTAAGGCTAGGACGAGACACACAGGAGCAGGGCACAGAGTGCAAGGCTAGGACGAGACACACAGGAGCAGAGCACACAGTGTAAGGTTAGGACGATACACACAGGAGCAGTGCATTGAGTGTAAGGCTAGGAAGAGACACACAGGAGCAGTGCATTGAGTGCAAGGCTAGGATGAGACACACAGGAGCAGTGCATTGAGTGTAAGGCTAGGACGAGACACACAGGAGCAGAGCACACAGTGTAAGGCTAGGACGAGACACACAGGAGCAGGGCACAGAGTGCAAGGCTAGGATGAGACACACAGGAGCAGTGCACACAGTGCAAGGCTAGGACGAGACACACAGGAGCAGGGCACACAGTGCAAGGCTAGGACGAGACACACAGGAGCAGTGCACACAATGCAAGGCTAGGAAGAGACACACAGGAGCAGTGCACACAGTGCAAGGCTAGGACGAGACACACAGGAGCAGAGCACACAGTGCAAGGCTAGGACGAGACACACAGGAGCAGGGCACAGAGTGCAAGGCTAGGACGAGACACACAGGAGCAGGGCACAGAGTGTAAGGCTAGGATGAGACACACAGGAGCAGGGCACACAATGCAAGGCTAGGATGAGACACACAGGAGCAGGGCACACAGTGCAAGGCTAGGACGAGACACACAGGAGCAGGGTACAGAGTGCAAGGCTAGGAAGAGACACACAGGAGCAGAGCACACAGTGCAAGGCTAGGACGAGACACACAGGAGCAGGGCACACAGTGCAAGGCTAGGACGAGACACACAGGAGCAGTGCATTGAGTGTAAGGCTAGGACGAGACACACAGGAGCAGTGCATTGAGTGTAAGGCTAGGACGAGACACACAGGAGCAGTGCATTGAGTGCAAGGCTAGGACGAGACACACAGGAGCAGTGCATTGAGTGTAAGGCTAGGACGAGACACACAGGAGCAGTGCATTGAGTGAAAGGCTAGGACGAGACACACAGGAGCAGTGCATTGAGTGTAAGGCTAGGACGAGACACACAGGAGCAGGGCACACAGTGCAAGGCTAGGACGAGACACACAGGAGCAGGGCACAGAGTGCAAGGCTAGGACGAGACACACAGGAGCAGGGCACACAGTGCAAGGCTAGGAAGAGACACACAGGAGCAGGGCACAGAGTGTAAGGCTAGGATGAGACACACAGGAGCAGGGCACACAATGCAAGGCTAGGATGAGACACACAGGAGCAGGGCACACAGTGCAAGGCTAGGACGAGACACACAGGAGCAGGGTACAGAGTGCAAGGCTAGGAAGAGACACACAGGAGCAGAGCACACAGTGCAAGGCTAGGACGAGACACACAGGAGCAGGGCACAGAGTGCAAGGCTAGGACGAGACACACAGGAGCAGGGCACACAGTGCAAGGCTAGGAAGAGACACACAGGAGCAGGGCACACAATGCAAGGCTAGGATGAGACACACAGGAGCAGTGCACACAATGCAAGGCTAGGAAGAGACACACAGGAGCAGAGCACACAGTGCAAGGCTAGGACGAGACACACAGGAGCAGGGCACAGAGAGCAAGGCTAGGACGAGACACACAGGAGCAGGGCACACAGTGCAAGGCTAGGAAGAGACACACAGGAGCAGGGCACACAATGCAAGGCTAGGATGAGACACACAGGAGCAGTGCACACAATGCAAGGCTAGGAAGAGACACACAGGAGCAGAGCACACAGTGCAAGGCTAGGACGAGACACACAGGAGCAGGGCACACAGTGCAAGGCTAGGAAGAGACACACAGGAGCAGGGCACACAGTGCAAGGCTAGGATGAGACACACAGGAGCAGTGCACACAGTGCAAGGCTAGGACGAGACACACAGGAGCAGTGCACACAGTGCAAGGCTAGGAAGAGACACACAGGAGCAGTGCACACAGTGCAAGGCTAGGAAGAGACACACAGGAGCAGAGCACACAGTGCAAGGCTAGGACGAGACACACAGGAGCAGGGCACACAGTGCAAGGCTAGGACGAGACACACAGGAGCAGGGCACACAGTGCAAGGCTAGGACGAGACACACAGGAGCAGGGCACAGAGTGCAAGGCTAGGACGAGACACACAGGAGCAGTGCACACAGTGCAAGGCTAGGACGAGACACACAGGAGCAGGGCACAGAGTGCAAGGCTAGGACGAGACACACAGGAGCAGGGCACAGAGTGTAAGGCTAGGACGAGACACACAGGAGCAGGGCACAGAGTGCAAGGCTAGGACGAGACACACAGGAGCAGGGCACAGAGTGTAAGGCTAGGATGAGACACACAGGAGCAGTGCACACAGTGCAAGGCTAGGACGAGACACACAGGAGCAGTGCACACAGTGCAAGGCTAGGACGAGACACACAGGAGCAGTGTACACAGTGCAAGGCTAGGACGAGACACACAGGAGCAGGGCACAGAGTGCAAGGCTAGGACGAGACACACAGGAGCAGGGCACACAGTGCAAGGCTAGGACGAGACACACAGGAGCAGTGTACACAGTGCAAGGCTAGGACGAGACACACAGGAGCAGGGCACACAATGCAAGGCTAGGACGAGACACACAGGAGCAGGGCACAGAGTGCAAGGCTAGGACGAGACACACAGGAGCAGTGCACACAGTGCAAGGCTAGGACGAGACACACAGGAGCAGTGCACACAGTCAAGGCTAGGACGAGACACACAGGAGCAGGGCACACAATGCAAGGCTAGGACGAGACACACAGGAGCAGGGCACAGAGTGCAAGGCTAGGACGAGACACACAGGAGCAGTGCACACAGTGCAAGGCTAGGATGAGACACACAGGAGCAGGGCACACAGTGCAAGGCTAGGAAGAGACACACAGGAGCAGTGCACACAGTGCAAGGCTAGGATGAGACACACAGGAGCAGTGCACACAGTGCAAGGCTAGGATGAGACACACAGGAGCAGGGCACAGAGTGCAAGGCTAGGATGAGACACACAGGAGCAGGGCACACAGTGCAAGGCTAGGACGAGACACACAGGAGCAGGGCACAGAGTGCAAGGCTAGGACGAGACACACAGGAGCAGAGCACAGAGTGTAAGGCTAGGATGAGACACACAGGAGCAGAGCACACAGTGCAAGGCTAGGATGAGACACACAGGAGCAGGGCACACAATGCAAGGCTAGGACGAGACACACAGGAGCAGGGCACAGAGTGCAAGGCTAGGACGAGACACACAGGAGCAGTGCACACAGTGCAAGGCTAGGATGAGACACACAGGAGCAGGGCACACAGTGCAAGGCTAGGATGAGACACACAGGAGCAGGGCACACAGTGCAAGGCTAGGAAGAGACACACAGGAGCAGTGCACACAGTGCAAGGCTAGGATGAGACACACAGGAGCAGGGCACACAGTGCAAGGCTAGGACGAGACACACAGGAGCAGGGCACAGAGTGCAAGGCTAGGATGAGACACACAGGAGCAGGGCACACAGTGCAAGGCTAGGAAGAGACACACAGGAGCAGGGCACACAGTGCAAGGCTAGGACGAGACACACAGGAGCAGGGCACAGAGTGCAAGGCTAGGACGAGACACACAGGAGCAGTGCACACAGTGTAAGGCTAGGACGAGACACACAGGAGCAGGGCACAGAGTGCAAGGCTAGGACGAGACACACAGGAGCAGGGCACAGAGTGCAAGGCTAGGACGAGACACACAGGAGCAGGGCACAGAGTGCAAGGCTAGGACGAGACACACAGGAGCAGGGCACAGAGTGCAAGGCTAGGACGAGACACACAGGAGCAGGGCACAGAGTGCAAGGCTAGGATGAGACACACAGGAGCAGAGCACACAGTGCAAGGCTAGGAGGAGACACACAGGAGCAGAGCACAGAGTGTAAGGCTAGGATGAGACACACAGGAGCAGAGCACACAGTGCAAGGCTAGGATGAGACACACAGGAGCAGAGCACACAGTGCAAGGCTAGGATGAGACACACAGGAGCAGAGCACACAGTGCAAGGCTAGGACGAGACACACAGGAGCAGAGCACACAGTGCAAGGCTAGGACGAGACACACAGGAGCAGAGCACACAGTGCAAGGCTAGGACGAGACACACAGGAGCAGGGCACACAGTGCAAGGCTAGGATGAGACACACAGGAGCAGTGCATTGAGTGTAAGGCTAGGAAGAGACACGCAGGAGCAGAGCATTGAGTGTAAGGCTAGGATGAGACACACAGGAGCAGGGCACACAGTGCAAGGCTAGGATGAGACACACAGGAGCAGGGCACAGAGTGTAAGGCTAGGACGAGACACACAGGAGCAGTGCATTGAGTGTAAGGCTAGGATGAGACACACAGGAGCAGGGCACACAGTGCAAGGCTAGGACGAGACACACAGGAGCAGTGCACAGAGTGTAAGGCTAGGAAGAGACACACAGGAGCAGAGCACACAGTGCAAGGCTAGGACGAGACACACAGGAGCAGGGCACAGAGTGCAAGGCTAGGATGAGACACACAGGAGCAGAGCACACAGTGTAAGGCTAGGAAGAGACACACAGGAGCAGTGCACACAGTGCAAGGCTAGGACGAGACACACAGGAGCAGTGCACACAGTGCAAGGCTAGGACGAGACACACAGGAGCAGAGCACACAGTGCAAGGCTAGGATGAGACACACAGGAGCAGAGCACACAGTGCAAGGCTAGGATGAGACACACAGGAGCAGGGCACACAGTGCAAGGCTAGGATGAGACACACAGGAGCAGTGCACACAGTGCAAGGCTAGGACGAGACACACAGGAGCAGAGCACACAATGCAAGGCTAGGACGAGACACACAGGAGCAGAGCATTGAGTGTAAGGCTAGAACGAGACACACAGGAGCAGAGCACACAGTGCAAGGCTAGGAAGAGACACACAGGAGCAGAGCACACAGTGCAAGGCTAGGACGAGACACACAGGAGCAGTGCATTGAGTGTAAGGCTAGGACGAGACACACAGGAGCAGTGCACACAGTGCAAGGCTAGATAGAAATAAAGAGGAGAACATGTAGAAACATGAAATGCAATATCTGAATACAGGAGGACCTAGAAGACACTTCATACTTAGTACGTGCAACGGTATCCCAATTCAATGCAGTAAATGAAAATGTAAAGGGAGATTAGAGGTTCCCCGTCCTTAATATTAAACAAACTACCTAAGTGTAAGTTTGGGCCATTCCAGGACCATTTTTTGATCTGCACTGAGTTACCTCTCAGAGTTAGCCGGCCGGCTCGTCACCGGTTTGAAAAGACAAACTCGCTCAAAGCAGCAATACAGCAAGTAGATCAGACCCACACTGAACGGGGTGAACAGGTCAAAGGTCTTGCAGATAAAGTGCCCACCTGGAATAGACACAAAAAACACCATGAGCTGAAAGTCTCTGTATGAGCAGCAGCTTCCAGTAAACATTCACTGGAAACCCAATCATATCTCCTAAAAGTACATCAACTATACGGGATTCAGCTCAATTTGGACCCCATCACTGTAAAGATCTGTGTTTATATGTGTAACAGGCTGCCCACAGCCTGCCTCAATGAAGTAAATGATACGTTTTTTTATCAGACAGCTTATATTTCCAGTTTGAAGGGAACACGTCTTGTAATGGGTTTATTTTTTCTTACTGGCAGAAAATTCAGTTTCCGCACTCTCTGGAATTTGACGTATAATCTTGAAGAGCATTTACAGTGAGTTCAGTGGCCCTTTAAGATAACATCCTTTCCTTACACTCTACCACCAAAGCTGAGCAGTAGTGAGGCAGAAACCGTGACCTCAGCATGGAAAACTCCAGCCTAAAGATGGAGTGAAATCAAGTTATTTCCAATGTAAGTTTTCACACAAAAACAAAAAACTAAAAGGTTATTTTTGAGGGCCAAGCACCATCTCTCTACATGCACCACAAACCGACAGATCACATGGGGAACAGTTTAAGAAATAAAAAGTGAACTATCCTGGATACTAAACTGTTGCTGACGCAATGAAAGTTATCTAAATGTTTCTTTGATACATTATATCAACTAATCACCTCTAGTATGGCTATTGTGTTGGTGGAAGGAGCAATGTATCGAGAAAGACTTCCCACACTTCATATGAATTCATATTTTATATAGGAAAATACATCTGGAACACACGGTCTACAAACCTCATCACCCACCACACCCCTCACTAAAAATTCCTGTGAGCAGTCTTTCTTTCACACAGATCAACACAGGTTTTATTTCATTTGATTGCTCAGTGAAAAAAACACGTATTTCAATAGTGGAGAAATGTTTTTCAACATGCTTTTAGGTGATCTTCCCAGTGATGTGGCCCAAATTGTGCTGAGCTAAGTGGCCCTTTAAGGAGAGGACCAAGTCTGATGAACAGTGTGAAAGGTTAGTCACCTGTCCGGACCACAGAGAGTCCCACCAGGAACTGGCAAAGCAGCAGTTGTTTGCTGAGAATCTCCTGAATGTTCTCCTGGCCCTCCACAGAGAATCCCTGCAAGAAACCAACAGCCAGAATATAATAATAACATAATGCATCTTTATTCATCACAAGCCAAGACATAAAAGCCATCACAAGTTAGTGTTTGACCCTATGTGGGTCTCATCACATCAGTCTTGTGTGCACCTCATACTGCGCACGGCCCTTGTCTACCAAGAATTACAGAAACAAACACATTTGGTAAATACAGCCGGATTCCAAGATTTTGTCCTATTTGCAAAGATATCATTTTTACTTTACATCCTTAAAGGGAAATGGAAGTTTTCTGGATTTTACTAGGCTTTCTAAAATATCGATTTACTTTCATGTACTTTAATTTATTAGAAGGGCTTATAAGCGCTGTTTTTACTGCTTAGAATCAAATAAATAGTCCCTGAATGGGTCTGCCCATGGTAGCTAATGAAAACAGACTTGGTCACGGATTGTTTATTATGAGACACTGCACAGAGTCTGTTTTTATAAGCTGCAGTGGATAGACCTCTACAGGGACTATTTGTTTGTCAATAACAAATCCTCTTCACCTCTCCTTCTTATAACCTACCCCCCCTTCACTTTTTTCTATAGGGATTTCTGAATTACTACACTTGATAATGGGCAAAAAAAAAACTAAATAACACAAGCATTAAATATTTCACATTACTATTTAATGTGTTGCAATGTTCCATTTTCCTTTCTTTACTGATTTTGTCTGCTACTTTCCCAGAAATTAAATAGTCCTGCCAGTTTTAGATGCCCAATAGATGCATTCCCTCCAAGTACAAATTGTTCCACTTCATGAAGAAGACCAGCAGAAATTAAAATGTCAATGTCCATTGTAGCATAATTGCTTAAAAAATAAACTTGCTTATGTTCAAGGGCAGTTCTTCTAAACAGGATATTTTAAATAAACTGCCCCGGTGGGGCTTTATGGCAGGTTTTCAAAGTTATTTAAAGAGACATGGAAGGTTCCTGGCTGTTACTAGGTATAGAATATCTCTGTGTATCTATTTAATTTATTGTTTGTTAAGAAGCACTTATAAGCTCTGTTTTAACTGCCTAAAAACGAATAGGCCCTGTATGGGTCTGCCCACTGCAGCGTATGAATACATTGACTCTGCTGTACTTGCTGTGCTGTGTCTGATACTAACCAATCAGTCACCATCTCTCTGCAACATACTGCTGAGATGTGGTCCCTGATAGGCGAGGACACTACACTGCACATAAAACTCTACAGAGTATGTGTCTGCAAACGCTGCAGAGGGCAGACCCATATAGGGACTATTTGTTTGATTTTAGGTGTTAAGCTCTTCTTAATAAAAAAAAGTACATGTAAGTAAATACATACCCAGGGATAGTATATACCTAGTAACACCCAGGAACCTGCCATGTCCCTTTAAATGAAATGAAAGACAACACTTTGCTACATTTATTCTATATTTGATGTTTTTCCAGTCCTATGTTGTGCTTCATATAAAGAGGATACTTACGCCGTCTGCCATCATAAAATGCACGCCTTTGTGATCGGTGCTGTCCAGGATAAAGTTCCGGAAGGCTGTGATGTTCTCAGGGCGGGTGACATCTCCATCACCGTCCACCCCACCCTCACCTGCAGACATGGACATTAAGACGTTTGTGTGAGGTTTCAATAATGTACTTGAAAGGACCATTGTAGTTTGGGGTGTAAAAAACAAAAGTATCAAAACCATGAATGTAAAACAATTTCTTAAAGATAATTATTTTGTATATTAAGACTTTAAAACTTCTATAAAATGAATCTTCCAATATTATTTGTATGACAAAAAGAGCTAGATTTGAGTGTCATCTGCATATAGAAGATGTCTGTGTGATCTCCGGTGTCTGATTGGGCGGCCCACATCTAATCATTTTATTGAGCAATTCTGTGCATTTATAATTCAAAGTACATTTGTTTAAGCTCCAACCCAGAAGAACCTATGTAGGCAGAGCATCCTAGCCAATGAGCTGTGCGGATTTGTGTCACTATCATGGCTGCCTCAGGAGCAGCTTTGTGAGAGGGAAACAGATACATTGTTGTACCTATCTCTGGCCACAATTAAATATGGATTTTATGCTAATTTAGTTTGGAATTTCCTTCTTCACATCAACTGAAGACATTTTGTAATCTTTTGCTTTGTGGTTCAGTCGTGTTCGACTCTCCCGGACCCTATGGACCACAGCACGCCAGGCACGTCCATCAGCCACTGCTTCCCTCCATGTTCCATAAAGCTCATGTTTGTTGCTTCATCTTTCCATCTATGCCTCCCACTTCTTGTGCCTTCAATCTTTCCCAGCATCAGTCTTCTCTATGGAATCCTGTCTTCTCATTATATGGACAAAATATTTGAGCTTAAGTCTCATGATCAAACCTTCCAGTGACCAGTTCTTCATTTCCTGTAGTATTGATTGGATCTTCTTGCAGCCCAAGGCAATCTAAGTGGTTTTCGCCAACATCACAATTCAAAGGCATCAATTCTCCGGCGCTCAGATTTCTTTATGGTCCAGCTCTCACATCAGTATGTTATTACTGGGAATACCATAGTGCTAGGTGGACCTTTTTTCATAGTGTAATAGCTTTATTTTTTACTATCTTGTGATAGCTTTCCTCCCCATAAGCAACGTCTTTTCATTTCATGGCTACAGTCACCATTTGAAGAGATCTTGAATCCCAGGAAAATCAAATCTGTCACTGCCTCCACTTCTTCCCCATGTGTTTTTCAGGAACTGAGATTGCGGTTTGTCATGATCTTCATCTTTTTAATGTTGAGCAGCAGGCCAACTTTTGCACGCTCTTCTTTTACCCTCAATCAATAAGACCTTTAGGTTCCACCTCACTTGCAGCCATCAGAGTAGTGTCATCCTCGTGAGGTTGTTGATATTCCTTCCAGCAATATTGATTCCGGCTTTGGACTCATCCAGTCCAGCCTCACGCATGATATACTGCATATAAGTTGAATAAATAAGGTGACAATATACACCCTTGTCGCACTCCTTTTCCGATCTTGAACCATTCTGTTGTCCCATGTTCGGTTCTGACCTTGGCTTCTTGGTCGACATACAGATTCTTTAGGAGGAGGATGAGATGATCTGGTACTCCCTTCTCTTTAAGGACATGACACATTTTGTTGTGATCAACACAGTCAAAGGCTTTAGAATAGTCTATGAAGCAGAATTAAATGTTATTTTGGACCTCTCTTGCTTTCTCTATTATCCATCGGACATTGGCGATTTGATCTCTTGTGCCTCTTCCTCTGCGGAACCCGACTTGTGCATCTGGTAGTTCCTGGTCCATATATTGTTGTAGTCAAGCTTGTAGGAGCTTAAGCATTACCTTGCTGGCATATGAAATGAGTGCAGTTGTTCGATAATTGGAACATTCTTTGGCACTGCTTTTTTTTGGGGGGGGGGGGGGGGTTGGGATGTAGACTGACCTTTTCCAGTCTTTTGGACACTATTGAGTTTTCCAAATGTGTTGGCACAAGGCAAATAACACGTTCACAGCATCATCCTGTAGAGTTTTGAACAGTTCAGCTGGGATTCCATCACCTCCTGCAGCCTTATAATCAGCAAGACATCCTAGGGCCCATCTCACTTCACTCTCCAAGATGTCTGGCTCCAGCTCATTGGACAAACTATTAAGGTCATCACTGCTGTTAATATCCTTTCTATAAAGATTTTCAGTGTATTCCTACCACCTCTACTTTATCTCATCTTCGTCTGTTAAGTCCCTATCACGTTTGTTTTTTTTATCACACCCACTTTGGCATGAAAGGTGCCTTTGAGTTCCCCAATTTTCTTGAAGCGATCTCTTGATTTACCCATTCGGTTATCTACTTCAATCTCCTTACATCGCTCATTGTAGAACGTCTTCTTGTCTCGTCTTGCTCTCCTCTGGAATTCTTCATTCAGTTGGACAAATTATTTCCTATCTCCACTACGTTTCGCTTTTCCTGCTTTCCTGGGCCACTTTCCAAGCCTCATCAGCCAGTTTATCTTCTTAGATTTCTTTCTTATAGGGATATTCATTGTTGCTGTTTCTTGAATAATGTTGCAAACTTCAGTCCAAAGTTCTTCAGACATTTTACATCTATTCTTTACTTTCACTGCATATTCACAAGGGTAAATTACTAAACTTTAGGGTAAATTTATTAATGTTTATTTTGGTATTTTTTTAATTTAGAAAAATGTTTTCATACCCTGATGATTCTCCTCTATCAGATGCATTCATAACCCATGAAACCAAACCCATTTAATTATCCACACGGATTGCAAAGGGGCTTGCTCCTCTATATCAGAGCTAGAAGAGTCTGCTCTATGATTTCTGTGCACATTTTTTTTTTGCTCCTATAGTAGTGATAGCCATTTTACTTTTACATCAGTTGTATTTCTGAACATGAACTCAGGGTCTGGAATCAATTTTTTTTACAGATATAAAAATAAAATTAAAAAAAGATGACATTCAAAGAAATGTGGTACAGTGAGTTACACCAGCTTGCTTAAATGGATATGGAAGGTTCCTGGATCTTACTAGGTATATAATATACATGTGTATCTATTTACACTTGTGTACTTTATTTTATTAATAAGTGCTTAGAAGCTTGGTTTTTACTGCCTAAAATCAAACAGAGATTACCTGCTTGGGTCTGCCCACTACAGCTCATGAAGACACAGACTCTTTAGTACTTGCTGTACAGTGTCTCATACTAAACCATCAGTGACTATCGCTCAGCAGCATTGTACAATATGCTGTTGAAAGGCTAGGACACTACACTGCACATCCAACCCTACAGAGTCTGTGTCTACAAACACTGCAGTGAGCAGCTAATAAAATAAAGTACATAAAAGTAATTAGATACACAGGGATATGATATACCTAAAATCCAGAAAACGTTCATATAATATTCGAAATCCCAAACATGAACTCACCATAATAAGGTTCAAAGAGCTCACTGGACGCAGAGTAGAAGTCTTCGAGCTTGAAGTCATTGGGCCCCTTTAAGGTCATTCCAAACCCCTTGGAGTGCCATTTCTTCCTCCACAGCACATACTCTGAGAAACCGCCAGGCCCGGCACAAACATCAGCAAAATATAAGAGCTCGGAGTCTCGATCCTTCAACAGCGGCTTCTGCAGGACAATGAGAAAAGCGTAAACAGACTGCCGAGAACAGTAAGACACACAAAGAATAAGAACTGAAAGATACACACATAATCGCTACAGTCCAGTCCTTGAACTCAAGAAGACTCCATGGTCTAGAGTTTGACATATCTGTTTATTAACATATGAAATATATGTGAGCATAAAAAGAGAAGTTCTCACCCCCTGAGAGTCCTTGGGGTTGGTGAACATGTAGTCAAACACATGATCTATATTGGCCATCTTCATTGCTGCCCTGGAGAAAAAACATAGAGGATTTATAAATACAACCTAAAATCCATAATTATGAGTTTCAAATGGCAAATTTAAGATATGTTAGTGGACATCTTAATAAGACACACTTATTTGAACTATCCTATACCAGTGTATGGAAATATATATATATATATATATATATATCCAGTGCCTTTGATTATGTATACACTATTATGTATTTTATTATGTATCCACTGTATGTCATTGTGCATTCATTTATTCTCTCATTTCCATCCTATATCCATGCATGGCACTGTAGGCATAGCATCCATTTATATCCTATAATCCATGCATGGCACGGTCGTCATAGCATCCGTTTATATCCTATAATCCATGCATGGCCTTGTAGGCATAACATCCGTTTATATCCTATATCCATGCATGGCATGGTAGGCATAGCATCCATTTATATCCTATAATCCATGCATGGGACGATAGGAATAGCATCCATTTATGTACTATATCCATTTATGGGACAAGGCGGCTGGCAACATTCCTTTAGTATGTCTTCACCATTTCTTGTTATTAGCCATAAGAGCCAGCCCTGTGTATATGTGTATGTAACTTTATCCCTACCTGCTAAAAAAAACATATAATGCTATGAAAATACTAATGAGATCAGACCACTGCATATACCCTACTGTGAGATTTGCTGTGTTCTCCAAGCTTGTAAATAACATAAACTTGATTGATGTTGCTAGTTTCAACACCTTACTTGAGTGAGGCATGTAGAAGGTGCACAGAAAAGTGATTTTCCACTACACCAGTTTTATCTATGTTATTTTCTTGGCAAAGATACTGGAGTGGGCTGCCAGTCCCTTCTCCAGTGGACCGCAATTTGTCTGACCTCTTCTTTGACCTGCTCATCTTGGTTGACCCTACATGGTATAGATCACAGCTTCGTTGAGGTACACAAGCACCTACACCACAACAAGGTAGTGATCCAGAAGCGGCAACAGGATGTAGCGTACTGAAAGCATATTAAATACATTTCCTTTTCTAACATACAAACGATTAATGGTTACTCAGTCGGATTCAATGCCACCGAACGTGCAACTGAACTTCTAAATGCCCATTCTAGAGGATACAAAGCTTCTAGTTCAAATGCAACAGTAGCAATCAAATGTTTCCGCTCAGAAAATCGATAATTATGGAATTGGGGCAGTACTACCAAGAACTCTCCAACTGCAGTGGGCACCAGACAATATATACACTAGGTCACATATTCACATTCTCTCACACATACCTGGTCGGGACAGAGCTACCCCTCACTACAACAGGAGTTGATGCCTTTACTTACCCCAACTAACCGGATCCTGAGAAATATAGATCTTAACCATAGAGATAGTGAGTCATATCCAGGTTACCACCAATGCCAAGATAAACGACTGCATATCTAAACACATTTTTAATAACAACAAGTGCTTAAAGCTCCGGATCCGATAACTCAATAGAATGTCTCTACAGTACTAGATATACTAATTAATCACAGATATACACACAATACTTCAGGACTAGAGATTCAAGCCCACCTGTTAAGGAAGAAGACCCCTCTGATCATCTCGTACGGGTTGGACCTTGTCCTGGCGCGTCTCATCTCCTCCCCTTCCAGATCGTCAAAGGAGCTCTGCAGGGGCAGAAAAAGTTACCTGCAATTAGTTAAGCATCACTGATTTAACCCTTTCATCCCTAGAGTGTTTTTTTTAACACAATTAAAATGAGAGGTCCCTTTTACAGTGAAGAGAAGATATATCGATCTGTTAAAATGTTGTCTTGTACTACTCATTAAAATATGTTATATTCTCCAGAGCAAAGAGTAATGTCTTCTGAAAAATAAATCAAATTTGAGTATTTATATGCAGCAAGTTAACTGCATATTTATGTTGTCCACACGCACAGTAATAAGGATGGCTCAAGAGGTCTCCAAAACTACAATTAGACACATCACCTCCATGCTAACAAACTATTAGGAAGGTATGCCAAAAAATAAAGCTTTGCTGTTGTCAAACTTAAAGGGTCACTCAATTCAGCACAACTTGGACCACATCACTGTGATGATCTCCTAAAAGCATGTTGAAATACTTTTGAATCCGGTGCATTTTTCACTGAAAAATCAAATAAAATAAAATCTGTGTTTATATGTGTGAAAGACTGCCCACATCCTGCTCCATATCTACTTCATTACTGCAACCAATCAGGTTGCAGAGGTGTCCCCCATTCAAGTCAATGGTGAGGTTTTTGTCAGGCTAAATACCCTTTCTAGGACCCTATAGAAAGGAACACAGTGCATCACATATAGCCGGCGGTTAAGATGCGTAATTTGTTGCAGTTAAATAAATAGTGCTTTCCACTGTAGATGATTAGCTATACCAGAATTAAACCCAAACCCTCCTCAGACAAGGCAGGGTTTAGGATTAACACAGATCTAAAATATCTATATTCTGTACAGTTATGAGATGAATATCCAGATCTCACCTTACACTCTAGGAGACTGTGCAAAAGAATCTCTTTGCAGAACTCGGTTTCATCATCCAAGATCAGTTTTTTCTGTAAAATAAATTAAGACTCAAAGTACCAAACTTTTACAAAATAGAGGAGGGTTGTAATCTTTATGCATGAAATGAAAGTGACAAAGCTGAGCTTCCAAATAGGGTTTAATACAAAACTATATGCAAAACAAACAAACAAACAATTTCCTATAGCAAACAAACATTAAAGTTTGCATGTTTAGCCATTAGACTTTCTCATCCACCCAGAAACAATCCTATCTGTTGCTAATGGGAAATTATTACAATTACTGACTGCTCCTGGGCCTCTGAATTTATTTCCTTCAGATTAAGTCATATGCAAAACAAAAAAGACGACACATAATCTGACCTCAGGGACCGTGACCTGCTTGTTTTACATGAGAGTGACATTGAACGGAAGGAAGTTGTGTCCTAGAGAATCAGCTGTCAGTAGCATGGCTACCCCCCAAGCAGCTTTGTCTCAGACAGCGAGATGGAAACAGGACATTGTTGTACCTGCCTCTGATTGGCCACAACTAATTATGAATTATATGCTAATTTAGCTTGGATTTTCAGGGGCATTTCTTCTCAGAGTCAACAGCCTGAAAACTGTCATTTTTCAAACTTTAGGGGTAATTAATCTTTATTTTGGGATTATTTCATGCAAAAAATGTTTTCATACACGACTGTACTCTATCGGATGCATTCATAAGGAAACCTCCATATCCTTTAATTATGTACCTCCCTTATAACAAAGACCCACATAGACACAATAGTATATACGGTCAGTGCAGTGATACCTTTCCCACAGTCATCCAATCAGAAAGCTCATCATCATCAGGAATCTCTGTAGTGCATTCTGGGAACCAATCAACTTCTTCATAAGCAGTGGCCTGGAATACATAAAAGTTGTAATTAATACATCTCTAATTAGCAGCTGACTGATAAATGTATTTAAAGTGAACCAGTCATATTATTAGAAAATATCCTGTATAGATGTAATATTTTCTTTTATAGCCCTTTATATCCATGTACATATCCCCACACTGACCTCTGGCGCAGCCCTCCAATTGATGTTTAATTCCTTTTCAAACCCTTTGAGCACCAATCCCAAGCCTCTCCGACCTTTCTGTTTGGATGTTTCAACGATTTCCTTTCGCCCCTGACCAAACTTTCCTAAACCTTCTCCTTCACGGAAACCCATCTTGGCCTGGAGGAAAAAACAAGAAATTAAAAGATTACCCCTCTGAAGAAATAACGATTGAGCATAGCTTTATGTATAAATAAAATATTGAAGTGAGATGCTTCGCGAGGGTCCGCATTTGCGGGCTGCAATGAGCCTGTGGCTCATAGCAGCCGACGTGGGAGCCTCCACCTCCGCAAATGTGGACCCTCCCGAAGTCGCTCATCTCCACCAGCGCAAGGAGCGTCTTTGCGCTCCTTGCCAGCAACTGCGGCCCTCGCTACGCGAGCCTGCAAGCGTTAGCAACAACCCGCATTGCTGAGAAGTATATATGTGATATATATATATCTATATTTCAAATAATGAAACTGGATTTTCAGGGGTGTCTTAACAAAATCAACTGCTTGAAAACTGAATACATTTTGCAAGCTGTAGGGTAAGTTTATTAATGTTTATCTTCATACACTACTGATTCTCCTCTATCAGATGCATTCAGAGTCCAGAAAGCTTCCATATACCATGAAAATTTTTAATTGCTAATTATAATGGCATTCTCTAATCAGAAACAAAGGATTCAGTTAAAGGTTACCATGAGCTTCTGAGAGACGCTGTTGAACATGGCGTAGCGAGAGGATGTCCCCTCTGCAAGGGGGTCGGCGCCCATATCTTTACCCATAGACCCAAACACCGGTCTCTTCTCGTCACTCTCGCTGTCAGATCCTGTGCCACTAGTGGAGGACTCTGGAAAACAAGAATTGTATTTATAGTGTTAGTACAGTACATGCAGGAATTCAGAAAATGAAATACGGAGCACAATTAAACAGCAGATGGTAGAGCACGGGAGAGGTTTCACTTAGTTCCAGTTATTGCTAATGTCTGTGCTGGTCATTTTACTGTTTACCTGGACAAAACAACAATGCACCCCCTTATATCTCTGCTTTTGTATCAAAATAATCCCCCAACAGCCCTCCATGCTCTGCTAATGACCTTCTTTCCTCCTCTCTTATCACTTCCTCTCACTCCACCTTCTGGACTTTTCTCATGCTGCCCCTACTCTATGGAACTCCTTGCCTCACTCCCCTAGAAAATCCCTAAAAATGTATCTTTTCACCTTCAGCCTAAATACGCACAACTGTACACTCTCCAGCATATCACTCTCACCCACAATCTACTGTGCAACACAAACAACACACAGACACCTCCACTTGCTTAAGCCTATTGCCTTACACCCGCCATCTTGTATCAATCACCCTTTTGTATCACACCCGAACCCTGCAGATTGTAAGTTTGTGAGTTTTCAATTGTGTGTCAGTGCTCTGGGAACAATCTCTATGTACACTTGATTTTTTCAAATCATTTTCTGGGATGAATAACTCTTTCCAGTGCAGATACAACGAGATGTCAACACCAGCACTATATGATAAAGAAGAGTCGGGAACCTGTGATGGGACAGCACACTGCAAAGAAGTGGCCATATGCCCTGCGTGACAGACGTCAAGAACAGGATATGTCTGAAATCCAAGTTGTGATTATGTTTGATAAATTATCTCCGTTATCTGTAGTGTGTGATAAAGTAGGATCAGAACATTAATCAACTTATAGGTGGTGCAAGCAGACTTTTTATTGCTCTAAAGAAACACTTTTATAAAAATTAACTTTTATTGATATATATTAAAAATTAAGGACAGAGTAATAAAAACAGTATGGGTACCAAATCTAAAAGCAAAAAATGTTATAGTAGGAGTGCAACCGTGGAGAGCAAAATATAATAGAGGTATATGTATTAAAGTACCACACATGTGGGTGTGTATTCCTTGCCCCATTAAATTATACTGATATATTTATTATTTAAAAACTTTACTATTATTCAAGTAATAGAATAGATCACCCACACACTAGATATAAAACTAATGTATAAGCGGTGTCCTTAGAGCCAAGAACTGGAATGTTGGTAACTTTATTCCAAATATTGTATATATTCTCATACTGTGCGTCATATATAAATTCCCACAGTCTTTTTAATTTATTTAAGTAGTAATCCAATGGTAACATTAGGGCTCTCCTATTGGGAGCATCTTTCAATGTAAATAACTCATTCCTTTTTTAAATATATTAATAAAAGTACATTTTTATATTTCTCCATAAATTGATATAAATTTCCAACACAAAATTGGTTAGATTTGAGTATCAGAACCTGGCACGTGAAAGTGATTGTGTGTGATGTCAGGAACATAGCATGAGCCAGTGCATGGAGTCAGAGGCATCCAAAATGAAAGTGCCAGTAACATAGCATGGTGGATGTAGTGGAATCAGGAACATCCAATTAGACAGTGTACTTTGTGTGATGTGTCTGGAACCTAAGATCAGAAGGTACACTGTGTCTGAGCATGCTCAGGAACCTTGGATAAGATTGGCACTGTGCGTGATGTAGCTGGGTCAAGAACCTAAGATAAGAAGGTACACTGTGTCTGAGCATGCTCAGGAACCTTAGATAAGATTGGCACTGTGCGTGATGTAGCTGGGTCAAGAACCTGAGATCAGAAGGTACACTGTGTCTGAGCATGCTCAGGAACCTTAGATGAGATAGGGACTGTGCATGGGGTAGCTGGATCAAGAACCTAAGATCAGAAGGTACACTGTGTCTGAGCATGCTCAGGAACCTTGGATGAGATTGGCACTGTGCGTGATGTAGCTGGGTCAAGAACCTAAGATCAGAAGGTACACTGTGTCTGAGCATGCTCAGGAACCTTAGATGAGATAGGCACTGTGCATGGGGTAGCTGGGTCAGGAACCTAAGATCAGCGGGTACACTGTGTCTGAGCATGGTCAGGAACCTTAGAATATATCATCACTTTGTGTGATGAAGATGGGTCAGGAACCTGTGATGAGACAGCATTGAGTGTGATGTTTAGCAGGTGGGCCTGTACAGAACTGTTTTGGGCTCACCTTGAGTCCCATGGTTGCTGTATTGTGTGTCATCATCTGAAGTAGAGCTCAGATTGAGCCCCAATTCTTCAATTCGCTTTTTCTGCTTGTTCTGGATGTTGCTCTGGAACTCCGGTTCAGCTCTTCTCTTCATGGTGACTGCTGAAACATAATGGCAGGGCTTTAAAAGCTGTACATGTAATATGTGGTTTTGTGTGAGAGAGAAAATCATGTATAAAAACACACACAAAAAACACAACGGCAATGCAAACTAAAAGCAGCACAGGATGAAATGCAGAATATGATAAATTAGTCTATTCAGAGTGTATAATACAAATCATACACACAAGAATGAAATGCTGCATAGAAAATGGGACTAATATCTGAAATAGTATTCAGCCAAAAAAGGAAAACCTTTTATGGAAGACCTTACGTAATAATGTCATTAATGTATAACTTTTATTGGTAAATAAAAAAAGACCCTGATGAGTCTAGGCGATGCACTTAGGGTCAGGTCATTACATCTTGCTACATGGTTGGGAAAGTATTTTACTTAATCAGATCTCAATAATTGAAGCAAGCTCACATTGACTCATTGGTAACAATAATTCAGACTAATGCAAAAGTAATAGATTAATGGTCTTTGAAGAAGAGGTCGCAAAACGGTAGAACTGCACATCTAAGCCACTAAAATAAATAAATTAATTACAGTCTGAGAAATAAAAACGGAAAAACTATTGGTAAAAAGGGCGCTCATTGCAGGGCTCGTGATGAGCGCCACAGGCACGCAGGACTTTAAAACACCACAGACATGAACACAGAAGGTGCTCATGTCGATGGTCGCCATAGCCAGTGAAAAACGTAGCACTTTGCCGCTGATCGCAAAGCACGCAGTTTCCAAATTTAAATACAAAAATTGTTTCAAGCGCGTAACTCTAAAAACCTGAAAAAACAGCCAAATAATATTAAAAAATAATAACACACTCACACACAGCACGAGGGGAGAGCCAGGAAGCCTTGGAGTGAGGTTGCAAGCAAATTTGAGCCATATTTGGCGTTTTTCTTCGTTCGAAAATCGGCTAAGCGAGGAAAAAAATAGCAAACTAAAAAAAAAACTAAAAATTATGAAACCGGATGAAAACGAGGCTCAGAAACGCCAGTCACGCGGGACTTAGAAAATACATGACCCTGAAGACAGTAACACACACGAACAATGCAAGATGAAAATAAAACCAACGGCAGTCAGCGCGCGCCACGCAATGGTTCAGCAGACACCCAGAGGAGAAAGAGAGATGCTGGAAAGAGACACATGGCATTCCCAAGCACAAAAGTTGCAGATTAATGAGGCCTGCAATGAACGGAGGCCCGTAAACTAGACGGGAGGAGAGGTTGCAATGATTTTTGAGTGATGAAACACGGCAAATTTCGGCTTAAATTCACTTGCAACCTCACTCCCAGGCGTTCTGGCTCTCCCCCTGTGCTGTGTGTGAGGTTTAATTTTTTTGTTGTTGTTTTTCTATTTCCGCGGTTCGGCCGTTACATTCGTATGTTCTGATTTTTTTTCTAAGTCCTGCATTCCTGAAGTGCTTGCAGCCTAAGTCCTCCGAGCTCTCGCTTCGCATGGCTCACAGTTGCGGCCGCAAACGGCTTGCCCTGCTTTGCAAGGCTCACAAACGTGACGACAAATCGCAGTTTGACAATTACATATATAGATAGTTCAATCATTTATTTAATGTCTACACTTTTTAAAGCAGAGTGCAAGTTGGCAAGTCATTGGCAAGTCATTGGTTCTATTCTAATGCCTTACACTTCTTTTCATTTTTTAAATGAACAAATTAATTTATATATATATTAGTTAAAAAAAGCAAGTGTAAAAAAGCAAGTGTAAGACAGGGGAAACAAACCTTTGACTTACCAGGGAAAAACATCTTGAAAATAGAACACTTACCACTACCATAACACACTCTGCTTATAAAGATGGTGTAAATCTTTAATACAATGTGTAACCGTTACAGACCCCAGCCTTATTGTTTATGCAAATTATTGTGAGAGGGGCCTCAAGGGCTAAACTAAATTGACAATATCCAATCCAATTTCTCATCAAATTTAAAAATGTAACTGATGGTGAGAGAACATATGGCAGGTTTTGTGGTCCTCTAAAGCTCTCAGATGTGTAGATGATGCAATCACTTACCGTTTGCACATGGAAAGCTTATCTGCTCAGGGAATCGTCTTATCCCCACCTCCTGCAAATGGTCTTTATCTTCAGAATCCAACAAACATTTGGCTGGAAAGTAAGAGAAAATTAACACTTTAGTTTGCTGCACCTTCAAAACAAGTGAATGTAGCTTTAAGGTGCCAAGGCACTAAAAGGTAAAATGAACTGTCATGCTCTCTTTTCTGCAATTAATATGAGAAAGGGCAATACACACTTCCCACTGTTTCTTCAGATTCTCAGCCCTCAAACATATACAAATCTATGATGGGTTTTTTTCTACATGATGCACTGAGACCTGGCAGTGATCACCAAGGACAACTGGGAAATGGGTGATCTCACTTTAAAGGAGAACTTCAAAGGAGAACTGGGGTGTCAAAACAAACACATTGTGATGCAGTTAGAATGCTTGTTTTCTTTTCCCCTCTAGCACAATGGTTCCTCTGTACTTATAATCTGGAGGAAAGAAAACAACAAGTCATTTTAAACAAAATATATTTGCAATTCATAAAGCAGGGTTACTGTACGTTTGATTTTAAATTCAAAGACAGGGCCCTCCACTCTTTTGCAATGTATTCATTTTGTTATTGCCTTGTACTTAAGCCTGTTTAGTGCTGCGGAATATGTTGGCACGTCACAAATAAAAGGATAATAATGATAATAATAATAATAAATAATTAGTAAATGTTAAAGTTCACAATGGTCAAATAATGATAAAGCCGATAATAATCTTGCAGTTTAAAGCAACTGACTACTATTACTCACTAGGAAATTGTCTGTCAAAAACAACGGGAATAAAATTGTAAGGCTGGAAATGCTGTTCGCCACACAATGTGAGGGTTTGGCTCCTCTGAGCACCATTGGCGTGCGCTGACTGCCGCTGGTTTTATTTTCAAGGTCCTGCGTGCCTGGCGTTGTCCGTGTAAGTGTTATTGTCTTTACCGTTGTGTATTTTGTAATTTCTGCGTGCATGGCATTGCTGAGCCTCGTTTCATCCTTTTTCTGAATTTTTAGGTTTTTCGACCTCCATTTTTTCCCTTCGCTTAGCCGTTTTTCGAGCGTCGAAAAACGTAAAATATGGCTCCAATTAGTTTGCTCTCCCCCTGTGCTTTATTTTTTTTGTGTTATTATTTTTTTATTTATTTTGGTGTTTTTTCTGTATTTTCGAGTTACACGTTTGAACCAACTGTGAGCCTCGCGATCAGCCTAAGTCCCCTGAGGCTCGCAGCGCAATGAGCGCCTTCCTGTTTTGCGAGGCTCACAGTGCGATGAGCGCCAGCCTAAGTCATGCATGCGTCCACGGCTCGCCTCGCTCCGTGAGGCTTCGCGAAGGACGCAAAAGCTTGACCAACATCGCAAACGTCACCAACACTGACAACTATATATGTGATTTTCTAATAAACATACAATTGAAAGATTCAAAGTGTTAATACACAAAGGAATTAAAATATTTACTTATATGCATATGAAAGTCCCCAGAGCTGCTGAGCACCATTACAGAGACCTGAAACTCACATAGGAGAGAGGTTTATGTTTTCATCAATTTGCTTAGATATTGAGCCAGACATGCAGAGAAACCGCTTACACGTAGCAATGACATCCAAAACCCTACTTGCTAGCTCTTTAAATGACATTTTTATTTAAAGTCTATTTATGATTTTAATTTCTAAACGCATTTAGTAATTATCAAGTAAAGTCCTTCAAAGAGCACATTATAAATTACACTTCAGTCACATTTGGACAGCAGATGTGAGATTAATGGCCACACACTGTATATGTAATTGTTAACAAAATAGAGTTAATACAATAATAATAATAATAATATTAAAAAAAATGTTAATACAGTATAAAGAATATCTTAAATTCAAACTTCACCTGCTATGTATTACACAAATTGTGGATTTTTGCGTGAACTGGATCCCCAATAAAGCTCACCAGGACACTAGAGAAAATCCAAGACTATTTTATAATTGTGTAGCGACAAACTAAAGAAAAAACTCTATTAATTAAAAAATACTTCTTGAAGCATGGTGATTTGGATAATGGAATAGGCCTTTAATGGGCTTTTATTAAGAGCAGTATTTATGTTGCTGCTTCTCAAAACATATTCTACTATTTGGAATCTCGATGGTTAAATTGTGTTGAGAAATAGGCTTCATAATTTTATAAACTCCACTAACAAGAAGAGAAAAAATAGAGATCCTTTTACAAAATGATCATATGCAACATTAGTCAGCTATCAGTTTAATCACCTAGACTTATATTAATATTAGACATACACATTTTCAGGGGTTATTAATAATAGCTTACATCCCATGTGTCAGCCTGCTTTATCAGATATATAAAGATTTTATATCTTTTTAATGTTACCAATGATATTTTTTAATTAATAATGTTTTTTTCTTTAGTTTGTTGCTACACAATTATAAAATAGAGTCTTGGATTTTCTCTAGTGTCTTAGGGCCTCATTCTATTAGCGGCCGCAGCCGTTGCGGGGCCGCAAGGACCGGCCGCAAGCTATTCTGCTATTCTATTCCCTTACGGCCGGAGGCTCCGGCAGGCTTGCGGCCGGTGCCTTGCTATCTCTTGCGGCCGCTCGCGCCGGAGGAAAGCCTTTGATCTAAAACGGCCGCAAGAGTTTTGCAATTCAATTGCTCCGGGAAACCTCTCTGCAAGGCTAAAAGCGAGCCGCAGCTTACTTGCAGGAAAGAGGTCTCGCTAGCACCAATTAAGCACATAAAATAGCTCAAATAAAGCCATCCTGCACTTTGAGAAGACTATAAAGGGATTTTAGGTGTTAGGAAAATAGCACATAATTATCCTATACTCGAATCCGTAAAATATTTTATTTTTAATATCCGTAAAATATCCATGTAAAAAGTCCAGAGTGTTTGGAGCACCTCAGACACGCCCACGCCGCAGCCGGAAAATAAACAGTTAATTTGAACTCGGGTTTGGGCAGATGTGCAAGCTTGAGAGTGGGTTCCTTTTAATCCTCATGTCCCCCAATATGATCCCTAGCATTTACAGAGGGATCTCATTGTTAAAAGGTATCAGTCAGGAGAAGTGTACAAAATAATTTCCAAGGCATTAGATATACCATGGAACACAGTGAAGACAGTCATCATCAAGTGGAGAAAATATGGCACAACAGTGACATTACCAAGAACTGGAGCTCCCTCCAAAATTGATGAAAAGACGAGAAGAAAACTGGTCTGGGAGGCCACCAAGAGGCCTACAGCAACATTAAAGGAGCTGCAGGAATATCTGGCAAGTACTGGCTGTGTGGTACATGTGACAACAATCTCCCGTATTCTTCATATGTCTGGGCTATGGGGTAGAGTGGCAAGACGAAAGCCTTTTCTTAGGAAGAAAAACATCCAAGCCAGGCTACATTTTGCAAAAACACATCTGAAGTCTCCCAAAAGCATGTGGGAAAAGGTTTTATGGTCTGATGAAAACAAGGTGGAACTTTTTGGCCATGATTCCAAAAGATATGTTTGGCGCAAAAACAACAGTGCACATCACCAAAAGAACACCATACCCACAGTGACGCATGGTGGTGGCAGCATCATGCTTTGGGGCTTTTTTTCTTCAGCTGGAACTGGGGCCTTAGTTAAGATAGAGGGAATTATGAACAGTTCCAAACACCAGACAATGATGGCACAAAACCTTCAGGCTTCTGCTAGAAAGCTGAACATGAAGAGGAACTTCATCTTTCAGCATGACAACAACCCAAAGCATACATCCAAATCAACAAAGGAATGGCTTCACCAGAAGATTAAAGTTTTGGAATGGCCCAGCCAGAGCCCAGACCTGAATCCGATTGAGAATCTGTGGGGTGATCTGAAGAGGGCTGTGCACAGGAGATGCCCTCGCAATCTGACAGAGCAAAGAAGAGTGGGCAAATCTTGACAAGTCAAAATGTGCCATGCTGATAGACTCATACCCCAAAAGACTGATCACAAGGGGCTTCAACAAAGTATTAGTTTAAGGGTGTGCAGACTTATGCAGCCATATTATTTTATTTTTATATATTTTTTCCCTTTATAGGTCACATTAAAGATGGAAAAAGTTCTGAAATGATTTATCTTTGTCTCATTTTTTTACAGCACAGAAACTTGACATTTTAGCAGGGGTGTGTAGACTTTTTAAACCCACTGTATAAATACATATATATATATATATATATATATATATATATATAGTAAATAAAAAGTACATCTGTGTTGACATTTGAATGTCTAAAGCAAGTTAAAAAACCTGCTTCCAGCTCAGAGTTCCGAGAAAAACAGTTATTACACTGCATTCTGGGAAGTTGAGCTGGGACACACAAATGTGGCCACACATGCCTCGTTCTTCATTCCGTAGCCATTATCAAACATGGCTTCCTTTAAGCTTATGCATGCTGTATTATTACACAGCTTTAATGCAAAGCTAAGGTTGGAATAAACACAGACTGAGTATCCAATCCATGTACAGCTGTTTCAAGCTTACTGGCTATCATCAGCATGGAGCGGGATCTCAGCCTGTGTATATACACATACACACACATGTTTTACTTTGTGCAGCAAAGCATACCTGACATTTTTTTCATTATAGCTATTAGCACAATCTAGGAAGAGCTCTTTCATTATAAGAGCACACTATAAATATGGGACTTCAGTGTTTAATATTATGAGAACGTCCTTGTCAGACATTGAGGATTTTTACTTTATTAGTGGTCTGTGTGTATACATATATTATACCCAGTGTGATCTAGGGTAACATTGCCAGGTCACAAGCGGTATGGTAGTGACTGTCTCTTATCTCTTTTACATAACACACACGCTGCCCTTATGTCACTATATATATATATATATATATATATATATATAAAAACTCACTCTCTCTATATTGCTGTCTCTTGCTCTATGTATTCTCCCCTCTGTCCCAGCTGTTGCTCACATGCTGTCACTCAAGTCTGTCTATTTCTCCTGACACTTTACCAGCTCACAAGGTCTCCTGTGGTCTCTCTACCTCCATTGGCACTCTCACTAATACTGTCCCAGCTGTCTCTTACAAGGTCTCCTGCGGTCTCTCTATCTCCATGGGCACTCTCACTAATACTGTCCCAGCTGTCTCTCACTAGGTCTCCTGCAGTCTCTCTATCTCCATGGGCACTCTCACTAATACTGTCCCAGCTGTCTCTCACTAGGTCTCCTGCAGTCTCTCTATCTCCTTGGGCACTCTCAGTAATACTGTCCCAGCTGTCTCTCACAAGGTCTCCTGCGGTCTCTCTATCTCCATGGGCACTCTCACTAATACTGTCCCAGCTGTCTCTCACTAGGTCTCCTGCAGTCTCTCTATCTCCATGGGCACTCTCACTAATACTGTCCCACCTGTCTCTCACATGGTCTCCTGCAGTCTCTCTCTATCTCCATGGGCACTCTCACTAGGTCTCCTGCAGTCTCTCTATCTCCATGGGCACTCTCACTAATACTGTCCCAGCTGTCTCTCACAAGGTCTCCTGCAGTCTCTCTCTATCTCCATGGGCACTCTCACTAGGTCTCCTGCAGTCTCTCTATCTCCATGGGCACTCTCACTAATACTGTCCCAGCTGTCTCTCACAAGGTCTCCTGCAGTCTCTCTCTATCTCCATGGGCACTCTCACTAATACTGTCCCAGCTGTCTCTCACAAGGTCTCCTGCAGTCTCTCTCTATCTCCATGGGCACTCTCACTAATACTGTCCCAGCTGTCTCTCACAATGTCTCCTGCAGTCTCTCTATCTCCATGGGCACTCTCACTAATACTGTCCCAGCTGTCTCTTACAATGTATCCTGCAGTCTCTCTATCTCCATGGGCACTCTCACTAATGCTGTCTCTCACAAGGTCTCCTGCGATCTCTCTATCTCCATGGGCACTCTCACTAATACTGTCCCAGCTGTCTCTCACAATGTCTCCTGCAGTCTCTCTATCTCCATGGGCACTCTCACTAATACTGTCCCAGCTGTCTCTCACAATGTATCCTGCAGTCTCTCTATCTCCATGGGCACTCTCACTAATGCTGTCTCTCACAAGGTCTCCTGCGATCTCTCTATCTCCATGGGCACTCTCACTAATACTGTCCCAGCTGTTCTCTCTCCCGCTGTCTCTGTCCCATGCAGTCTATCAGCTGCCCTTCTCTTATGTCTCTCCTAGGCAGTGACCGTCTCCAGCAGTCTTACTCTACCCCCGCAGTCTTTTTCTCCTCCATCAGTGGTTTTTAATCTCTATAAGGCGCCATTCTATATTTATATTATTGCATTTTTCTAACCTCAGTTTATATATCATACTCCCTGGGCTCTCACTCACATATCTGGCTGTCTCTTTCCCACTCTATCACTCACATTCTGTATCTCAGGCTCCGGTTTCGTTTCTCCTCAGTGTTTATTTCTCCTCTCTCTGCTCTGGGTCCTTCCAACAGCGCGACGCGCTCTGATGACGTCACAAGGTGTCCTGAGACATGCCTGACTGGAGTGAACAAAATAAGACAAAAAAATATATATAATCTAATACAGCTAATGTATATAATACACCAGTGAGCAATATAAATGAAATAATACTGATAATATATACTATGTAATAGAGATAATGTATATACTGCACCGCTAAACCATGTTTGACTGGAGAGAGAACAAAATAATACTGATAATAACATACAATAGTTGTGGATATACGGCCGTTGGTCACGCAGTGTTCAATATTGCGGCCCCGCGATGAGCGGCACAGGCGCTCATCGAGAGGGCTGCACAACTTCGGCTGCAAGGAGCGCCAAAGGCACTCATAGCAGGCCTCGCGGTGAGCGCCGCACTCACTCATCGCGAGGCCCTTTGGGACTTAGGCTGCAATGAGCGCCAAAGGCTCTCATTGCCTAGGCGGCGCTTATCGCGAGCGCCGCAAACCGAGGCAGGCAGTTGCGGGGCTGCAAGAAATTACGACTTTAACGTCCGAACCACGGAACTCAGAAGGCCAGCAAAAAACACAATTATGCCAATCGTCTCAAAGGAAAAAATAAATATTAATTCCTTCCTGACCCCAGATACCGGCGATCGGATTTCTCCCTGGATCAATACTGTCTCTCTAATTATCTATGATAACCCTGAATTCCCTTTTTAATTAGAAATAAATTCAGTCCCCTTTTAAAGTTATCTATCGAATCCGCTGTCACCACCTCCTCTGGTAGAGAATTCCACAGATTAACCACCCTTACTGTGAAGAACCCTTTTCTTTCTTTAAGGTGGAATCTTTTTACTTCTAACCTTAAGGGATGTCCTCTTGTCAGTTGAAAACCTCTTGGCACAAAAAGCTCCCCCGACAATTCTTTATACTGACCCTGGATGTATTTATATAAGGTAATCATATCTCCTCTTAGAAGCCTTTTTTCTAGAGAAAATAAGTTTCATTTGGTTAGTCTTTCTTCATAACTTAGCCCCTCCATTCCCCTTATTAGTTTTGTTGCCCTCCTCTGTACTTTTTCCAGCTCTAAAATGTCCTTTTTATGAAGTGGTGCCCAAAATTGTACTGCATATTCCAAATGAGGGCGTACTAGAGATTTGTATAGTGGCAGAATTATATTTGCTTCCCTGGCTTTTATACCCTTCTTAATACATGCTAATATTTTATTTGCCTTTGCAGCTGCTGCTTGGCTTTGAGCACTGTTACCTAGGTGGTTGTCCACAAGCTCCCAAATCCCTTTCAATATCTGATACACCTAGATTTGCTCCATTAAAATTATAAATTGCATGGCTATTTTTCTTTCCCAGATGCATAACTTTACATTTATTCTGATTAAATCTCATCTGCCACTTAGATGCCCATTCCTCAATTTTATGTAAATCCCTTTGGAGGGAAAGCACATCATTATCTGATTTAATTACCTTGCACAACTTCATGTCATCAGCGAAAATGGAGACACCATACTCCAACCCCACCTCTAAGTCATTAATAAATATGTTAAAAAGGAGAGGACCTAATACTGAACCCTGAGGAACCCCACTTACCACATTAGTCCAATCGGAGTATGTTCTATTTAAAACAACCCTTTGCTTCCTATCTTTTAGCTCTCAATCCATGAGCAGATATTTACTGCAATCCCTGTATCTCTTAGTTTGCACAATAGTCTCCCATGTGGCACTGTATCAAAAGTCTTTGCAAAATCCAAAAAGACTACATCCACTGAGTTGCCTTGATCCAGGTTCCTACTAACCTCCTAATAGAAACGAATTAGATTTGTTTGACATGACCTATCCCTCATAAATCCATGTTGACTCCTACTTATAATCCTGTTTGAATAGACATATTCCTGTATATTATCCCTTATTAACCCTTCTAAAAGCTTCCCCACTACAGAAGTGAGGCTCACTGGTCTATAATTCCCCTGATTTGCTCTTGCTCCCTTTTTAAATATAGGTATCACATCAGCTTTTCTCCAGTCATCTGGTAGAGACCGTGTGTTGAGTGAATCTTGAAAAATTATATATAATGGTTTGGCTATTACAGAACCCAGTTCCCTCAGTACCCTTGGATGTATTCCATCAGGACCTGGGGCTTTATAAACATTTATTTTTTCCAACCTCTTTTGGATTACTTCCTGTGTTAACCAATTATTTGGTAAAGGTAATGTAGCCCCATTATGTTGCCGTGACCCAGCCACTGGTACCTCCCTTGTGTATACCGAAGAAAAGAACCTATTTAGCTCATCTGCCTTTTCCTGGTCACTAATTATCAGACTGTGTCACATTGTAATGTTCCTATAGCTTCCTTCCTCGCCTTATTCCCATTAATTTACTTAAAAAATATTTTCTTCTTTACATAAAACTTGTCTTTTTCCATGTTAGCCAGTCTATTAGCCCTTTTGCTGCCTTGGTGATTTCCTTGTATTCCTGTAAGGCAGTCTCTGTCCCCTCTTGTTTGTATAATTTAAATGCCTGTTTTTTACTCCGTATCTTGATCTTGAAATCATTGTTAAGCCACATTGGATAGGATTTACTCCTTTACTTTTATTCCCACATGGTATATGCCGATGTGTATGTATATTTAGTAAGGATTTGAATGTTGTCCATTTATGTTCAGTGTTTTTACCCATCATGCCTCTGTCCCAGTCTATACTTTGTATCGCTGCTCTTAGACCCTTAAAATCTGCCCTTTTAAAACTGCTTTTTTTTTTGTCAAACTGCAATTTGTCGTCACGTTTCCGAGCCTTGCAAAGTGAGATGAGCCGTTGAGGCATTGAAGACTTCCAAGCTCGCAGGACTTAGGCTAAGCGAGAAAAACTTAAAAAAATCTGAAACTAGATGAAAACGAGGCTGAGCAAAGCCAGTTACGGGCATGTGGGACTTAGAAAATACACAACGGCAAAGACAGTTACACTCACACCAACAACGCCAGTCACGCAGGACTTTGAAAATAAAATAAACGGTGTCAGCGCCTAACACGCAAACAGTCAGCAGAGACACAGAGGAGAAACACACAGGGAAGGGACCGGGAGGAGATGCTGGAAAGAGACACACGGCATGCCCAAGCACAAAACTTGCAGGTTAATGAACCTTGCAATGAGCGGCCCGTACAGTAGGCGAGAGGAAAGGTTCGCAATGATTGCCGAAGGTGGTCAGAGAAGAAAAAAAAGCCTCACATTGTGTGGCAAACAGCATTGCCTCCATTACAATTTTATGCCCGTCATTTTTTGAAAGGCAATTCGCTATACTATATAATAGTGATAATGCATATAATATGGCCCAGAGACTAGGCTCCTTTTGTTAAGAAAGGGAAGCCCGTACCGCAGTACTTTATTACTGGTTTCTCTCCAATCTGGGCTATCGTTGATAATGGATATACTGCACTAATGCGCAAAATTGGACCAAAGAGACAAAATGAATACTGATAATAAGGAATATAATACAGATAATATACAATGTACTGCTGAGCAATACCTGGCTGCAGAGAGCAAAGTCCAGAGAAAATAAGTACTAACAATATGCAATATCCTGCTGATAATATATACTGCACTAATGTCTGGCAGGAGAAAGCAAAGCAATAAAGATAATGTACAGTGTACTGCTCACCAAGAGGTAGCAACAATAAGTAGAAGTGTCCACGTGATTATTACCAGGTTAAAGAGTAACCTGTGGTTGTGGGAGGAGCTGGAACTACCCCCCCCCCCCCACACACACACACACACCCACACACACACACACACGCACACACGCAGACGTCACGTGAGGATACTAGAACACGTCTATTCTATACAAAATAAACTAGACCCTCCCGTGGCAAGGCATGTAAAAATGCATCATAGAAAGTATGTAAATGTAATCAGGTTCTGTGTTACAGACAATGTGGTTCCATTGGGAATTTGGACAGGATCCTACTACAAAAACAATCTGAATGGATCTATCAACTAATATCTTTATGTCCAAATGGATTGAATGAGGGTTTCTTTGACCCCATTCATTTGACCATATAACTTGATATTAGTAGTCTTGTTACTTTATTCTTTATAGTGGACAGCGATCCCATTTAATATCCGCATACATTGCTTGCTGTGCAGGTATGGCTTTTCGGCTATGGAATTAACATATTTGAACTAATTGTATGTAATGTTACAATTACAGTGTGTAATCACTTTATTTATTTTCACATTTAAGGAAGGGTTTATATATCCAGTCCTTATTTACAACCAAGTTCAGTTCATATTTGGCATAAACATATATATATATATATATATATATATATATATATATATATATATATATATATATATATATATATATAAAATATATATATATATAAAATTCTTACAATTTCTCACTTTCACATAATGAATTGTACACTTATCCAAATATATTCTTTTTTACCATATTAGGTAAAATCTATTTAACTGGTTATACCGGTTTTATCCTCTTACGCTCTCCAGACATTCAACCTCCCCTTTCATATTTAGAGTATACAAATACCTACTGTCCTTCTATTCACAGCAAAATGGCATCGTCAATTTAATTAATGCTGTCATTTATTCACTCACCTTATCTAGGTATTGTCTATTTAATTTAGACTTTATTATTTGTTATGACAAATCATTATATATATATATATATATATATTTATTTAATTTTTTTTTACACATCTTTATTATTATTTATATATCACTTCATACTTCAACTATTTTTCTTTTTCATCTTCTCACTATATATATATATATTTTTTTTTTTTTTTATCTAATTAAATATGAACTTCATCATTTTCCACTTTTAGCTATTCATTTGGTTACAATGATAGTATATGTCACTTTTATTTTTATTTTTAATATTTATTTTAAATTTTCATTATTATATTTTTTTATTATCCACAATCATACCCCAACATGTATACATTTTCCAATTTATGAAATCTATTGATTTATTTATTTGCTCCTTTGTATTCATCAGCATACAATTTGTCATTGTCCTTTGTTTTTCAGTGCTGTTTATTCAGTGCTGCACTGTCCATAGCTTCACACATTGTTTGTTCATCTCAAATAAAGTTGATTCAATAATGATGGTTACGTGAAGATGCACGCGTGACGTCATCACATTGATGTGCATGTCTCTCTCCACATTACCCCTTTGCTGAGACGCAGTCCTCTTCATGGGCATGTCAAGTTCATTGATAATGATGTCATTGCATAGACGGACGCGTGACGTCATTACGTATGCGTGCTTACCCGCGAAAATTAATTTGGAAGCAGTGTTTAATCTCTCACAAGGCATTTAAACCCCTCACTTAGTGGTGCCCACTTTTAAAAAGCCAATATGGCGGAACGGGGGAGTAACCCCTCAAGCAGCGCTTTCATTCTATCAGTATTGAGTTACTCAGCATTTTTCTTTACCCAATTGGGAAGATATATTGCACTGATAGATAATTATTTTTTGTCTCAAAGTAGTTTATAATTGGCTGAAGTTCCTTGTTTTTAGCTGTATGAATTAATTTTTTTAAACCTTTATACTCCTGGTTTTGAATTTGAGCAATCTGATTTAGTCTATACTCCATTATTATAGGTCTATTAGCCAGCTTGTGGGGCACACCATAGCCCCCCGAATAGGAGGTCTCGGTAATGAGACACAGGGATCGCTTTGTATAGACATTTTTTCTAATGGTCTGTGTATACCCTAATTGATATTTTTGATTGACCAATCCATCCAGGGTGTTCTTGGCACCATCAGAGGGTCTTTACTATATGTTTTTATGAGTTTCAAATAAAGTTCCTGTTTTAAAGCTTTTTTTGTTCAATTGATGGTTAGTGTCAAGCAATTGGAATGGTAGAAAGGTTTTTTCTACTGTTGCCTATAAATGTTGCAACTTTTCCCAATAAAGACTCTCTGGGGAACATAATTACCCTGTTCTGACTTCCCTTTAGAGGTTATAACCTCTGTTTTTATTTTAACCCACTGATTCCTGTTCTGCGTCCTGATGGTCCTGGAATAGAAGCTGGTCACTAAAATGCCGAAAGGGAGGATTCCTGTAGCCAAGGCAGTAGAATCGTGGAACTGTGTTGGACCACCTTCTCTGGATCATGACAAGGCCCAAAGGGTTCAGGAAGACTGATGTCCCTTCTTATAACATTATTTCTAGAGTGAGTTTATTTTCTTTTTATTTGTATGGTAGTGCATTTCACTTCCTGTACTATTGTAATATGTTTATCTCATTTGGTTGTTTGACCATCACCTATCTTTAAAGCCTAAACATGTACGACCAGCTCTTTTCTCGTCTGATGTGGTTTACTCTCTTCATTAGTACCAGTAGTACTTATGTATATTACTTTGAGTTTGGTTTCGGCAACAAATAGTATAATAACTACTTTATTAGTTGAGTCCAGTTATTGTCATGTTAATCCATATGGATCAGGTTCCTATGGGTTTCTATTAATCCTTCCACCAATTTGATTTCCCACATTCAAAGCTTGTTTATATGTTTTTGAGATGTTGCACGGTGTGCCAGGGTACCATGATGTTCTTGTTCATCACAATAGAAACCAGCGTGAATAATGAGGCACTGGTGTTAATATTTTGACAACTATCTTTGAGAAAATGAAAGCTTATCTGACCTGTTGATGCACTCTATTAGAATTTGTAAACCTAATAATATTTTTGTTTGACCGGATAGAGAACAAGACAAGTCTTGAAAAGGAATGTACTGAGAAGAAATCCTATTTGACCTCTTGGCCACACAGACATGGCTAATGCATGGATTTTGCAGTTACTAAAAGGTGTACAGCTGGCCGGCTACTCAATTTCGGATTAAATGGATACCTGGTGCACATTTGTCCAAACACTCTAAAAAGCACCAGGCCACCAGATGGCAGCATCTAATCTAATCTGCTGTCGCATCCACACACCAGGTAACTCAGCTTGAATCTCAAAGGGTGCTCTTTATATTCTTATTTCTGGACCGTGGAGCTGCTGGGAGTTTTATGGAATAAGGTTTTATGGGGAAGGTCCTGACAGCCAATGTAGTGAACTATCTATGGTGAACCACTTGGACCAGACATGGTCATGTTAGAAAGCAATATTCTGTGTGTATCTGTTGTTTTTCGGTTTCTGGCCAACATCTCTGTGATTCTCGACTTTCTGTTTAAGAAAGAATACGATATCCTTCCATCCAATCTTACCACATTGAAACATGCAGTCAAGAATGAGTTGGGTAAACTCAACAGGTTTAATGGACTGCACTTAAGGTTTTGCTGTCCCAACACCTTACTGTATGAATATTAAGTAAGAGACAGGCAGAAGAAAAATACCAGCCCACCAGCCATACAGTTTTGCTATGGAGTTATTTTCGGATAGTATGAGTGAAATCGTTCCCTTTCATGGAGAGCTTCGAGGTGAAGTTCATGTAAAAGTCATGTATAGTAGGGATGTTTTCTTTTTGTGGAGAAGAATTACGTGTCTTTCTACTGACTGATTAAGGTTAAGCTAGCTCACCAGCAAACCCTGGAACTCCTTATTGCTGATTTTTGTTTGAACACCTACAAGGAACCACTATATATAACTTCTTGTGCATCATGGAACCGAGTAGTCCCCATGATCATCACAACGGTAATAAACAAAAGAAGCTGACCAAAAACACCCCATGATCCAGTTAAAAATACAAAACACTTTATTGATTCAAATAAAAAATAAAAAAAAGCATTAAAGAAACGATAAACAAAATATCATCAGCAAGAAATAGTAGGTACATTTCACATAAAAATGCTTACTCACAGATATGCCTCACAGAATAATACGAACATATACAGGTAATCATCCTCACATAACTCCAACACCTAAATAAAGAATCCAGTAACCCTTACAGTGCAAAAATATATACTAATGTTATCAGCAACAAGACTTTAATTCATATTAGAACTGAGGCTTAGATCCCACTAAGGGGTAATCGGGTCTTTACAGTTCCCCAGCTGCCATCCATAAGTTTGTGAGTTAGACTTTCCCAGGGTACACTAATTCATCATATATGGTTAATCTCTTGTGTTCTTTAGTTCACTCAATCATCTGCATCAGGAAGTGCAAAGGATGCTTGTGTGGGACATATTACATTGGCCAATGGATCCAGCGAAAGGCTCTGCTATAATAAATTGGCCCATGCTTGTGATTTTGAGCCAATACACTTTTTCTTGATTTCATCAATTCATCATTTGAGATTTTTCTAAGATTCTGGACACATAACATCTTCTGTTCTAGCATGAATAAGCCATCTTTGCTTTCAAGATGCACTGTAGACTTCACCCATCTTGATCTTTTATGCTTGAAGTTAATGTCTCTAACGTAAAATATGGTGCTGTCCAACGCAAGATGTTCTAGGTGTTCCTTGTGCCTTCTTCCCCATGAGGTTCTCACCTGTATAACCGTGTAATGAAGCAGACAATAAAGAACTTCTGGTCATGAAGAAAGAAGAATGAGACACTTGCTGGGAGGTAAAGCTGCTCTTGTAACCATGTAGACATCTCCTTCATCAGATATTCAAATGTATGTTTTCTTTTCAATTTGGGTCTAAAAGCAAAAAAAATAAATGCTCCCTCTTATAAAGCTCATGAAAAGGGACGCATTTACTACCAGGTTAATATCAGCCATCAGAGAAGACATCTCTTCAAAAACCTTTCGATACCCTTCCAGCTCAACACAACCAATTTAAACTAAACATCTTAGATCACTGGACACTCTGGGATCTGCAATCCATGGAGTGTAACTCCAGTAACCGGTATGTTCCATATGCTCCCAGATGAAGGACATTTGATCTCTACCCTGTAATCCTGTTTTAAACATTCCAGACATTTCAATGGACTTTTATTAGAGTTTTCTCCTTCTCAGGTCATGCCTGCATGGACAATTTCTCCATGCAGACCACTTTGTGTCAGCACAGAAACTCCTCACTGCTTCTAAAATTGTGGGAATCTTCATCAAGATTTCAACCAGACTTCCATCTCCATTACCTACCTTCTGAAATAGTGTTGAGTTGGGGCTCTCAATTTATGGCCAAATTCTGGAGGGCTTTATGCGGCAACTTGAGAATGGCTTGCGATGGCTTTTTTGTGTCCAACCAGAACCTTGAGTTGTACCTTCAATGCTATATCTTTATGAGGCAATGTGGTTGGGTTGTTTCTGATGAGGAAAGCTATGGCAAGTCTGGACAAGGTATTAAAAATAAATATATTACACTATCAACAAAGGTCTGCAAAGTTAAAACTATGTTATTCCCAGTAGTAACATACGGATGTGAGAGCTGGAGCATAAAGAAGTCTTAACGCTGGAGAATTGACGCCTTTGAATTGTGGTGTTGGACTGCAAGAAGATCCAGTCAATCAAAACTACAGGAAATAAAGACAAACTGTTCCCTGGACAGTTTGATCATGAGGCTAAAGCTCACATATATTGGCCATATCATGAGAAGACAGGATTACCTTGAGAAGACTCTGATGCTGGGAAAAGTCTGAAGGCACAGGAAGAAGGGGACGGCAGAGGCGGAGATGGATAGATCAGCATGAGCTTGATGGAGCTCAGAGGGTCAGTGGCTGACAAATGTGCCTGGCGTGCTGGGATTCATATAGTTACGGAGAGTCAGATACCACTGAAATACTAAAGAAGGAGATTCAATTGTTGGTAGAGACTATGAAATATATACAGTAGACTCTCAGATATCCGTCACCCACGGCGAGTGGTAGATGCTGAATAAATGTAGTTTCTGGTTGCTTGAGCGTTACTATTAAAAGAGGCCTAGATGAGCTGCACATAAGATGCTCTGCTAAGTATATTTGCCAGTGAGGGTTGTTCTAGCAGCAGCAGCTTTCACTCCTCACTTACAAACATGCACATTTGGCTGGAGGGTGCTGTGCTGACCCTGGGGACTGTAACCCCAACACTGCCCTGGCTCAGTCACTCATGCCCGGGGATTGTAAGCCCAACACTTCCCTGGCTCAGTCACTCATGCCCAGGGAATGTAACCCCAACACTGCCCTGGCTCAGTCACTCATGCCCAGGGAATGTAAGCCCAACACTTCCCTGGCTCAGTCACTCATGCCCAGGGAATGTAACCCCAACACTGCCCTGGCTCAGTCACTCATGCCCAGGGACTGTAACCCCAACACTGCCCTGGCTCAGTCACTCATGCCCGGGGATTGTAACCCCAACACTGCCCTGGCTCAGTCACTCATGCCCGGGGATTGTAAGCCCAACACTTCCCTGGCTCAGTCACTCATGCCCAGGGAATGTAACCCCAACACTGCCCTGGCTCAGTCACTCATGCCCAGGGAATGTAACCCCAACACTGCCCTGGCTCAGTCACTTATGCCTGTCTGCTTCCAGGTAAAACTGAATTGCTGAGACATGCAGTGGATGACATCCAGGTGCCCGTAAGCATTTTGTGGCATCACAACCTGGCTCCTGGCATTTGTTGAGTCCTGTAAAATGTAATTACATTGTACTCAGTATTCAATTTTTTCTGATTGCCTGGGAGTTCTGGTTAACAGAGGAGTCTATTGCAAAAGGGATATTACATGTAACAGCTTTATGAATAAAATATAATGGGCCCATGACCAGCACTAGATGGCAGTGGTAGGGTATGGCAGTGGTAGGGTATGGCAGTG
Source organism: Discoglossus pictus (assembly GCA_027410445.1). Lineage (NCBI taxonomy): Eukaryota > Metazoa > Chordata > Amphibia > Anura > Alytidae > Discoglossus > Discoglossus pictus. The sequence goes on along the minus strand of CM050165.1, from coordinate 7,995,814 downwards.
GTGGGGTATAGTAGTGGTGGGGTATGGCAGTAGTGGGGTATAGCAGTGGTGGGGTATGGCAGTGGTGGGGTATGGCAGTGGTGGGGTATGGCAGTGGTGAGGTATGGTAGTGGTGGGGTTTGGTAGTGGTGGGGTATGGCAGTGGTGGGATATGGCAGTGGTGTGGTATGGCAGTGGTGGGGTATGGCGGTGGTGGGGTATGGCGGTGATGGGGTATGGCGGTGGTGGGGTATGGCGGTGGTGTGGTATGGCAGTGGTGTGGTATGGCAGTGGTGGGATATGGCAGTGGTGGGGTATGGCGGTGGTGGGGTATGGCAGTGGTGAGGTATGGCAGTGGTGGGGTATGGCAGTGGTGGGATATGGCAGTGGTGTGGTATGGCAGTGGTGGGATATGGCAGTGTTGGGGTATGGCAGTGGTGAGGTATGGCAGTGGTGGGGTATGGCGGTGGTGGGGTATGGCGGTGGTGGGGTATGGCGGTGGTGGGGTATGGCAGTGGTGGGGTATGGCGGTGGTTTTTATGGGTATGGCGGTGGTGGGGTATGGCAGTGGTGGGGTATGGTAAAGCAGGGGAATCTATACAGCTACACAATGGACACATTTCTTTAAAACACTGTTGGGCTTAATTTTGATGTTGACCTGCTTAGAACTTGAAGCTGTAATTCATGGCTCCTGAGAAAGTATCACAGGTACCTAGATTTATAATAAATAAAAATACAGCATCCCACATTTCTCTAATACAAATGTCCTTTTTTAATCAACTAATCATAAGGTGTCCTTACTTTGCTATTAATGATAATAAAGAAGTCTGGTATCTATAAATTGCAAATTTCCATTATGTATAAAACTATTTTCTCCCCCTACCTACGGAAGTTGATAACCAGAAACCAAAATGGAAGATTCTGCAATGGCTAAATTGCATATAATTACATTAGAGACTGTATTATTTATTTTTTTCATCCTAAAAACATTTTGTATATTTGCAAGTGCTGTTCTTCAAAATAGTATATATTAAATATATGACAATGCCCCTTTAATGGGCATAGCTTCTGCCCAAACCAGACCTCTGCTGAATCCTCTGAATCTCAAGTAAACAAAATGGTATAAACTAGTTCAAAGTTTTACTTCCGGATCACTACCTTGTTGTGGTTAAAGACGGGTCATAGAAGAGAGGTCATGCAAATAGCATGTCACTAGAGATGGAACTGGCAACCCACTCCAATATTTTTGCCAAGATAAGCACAACCAGAGAAATAACAACATGGCATCGGAAGATGAGCCACTCAGGTCAGAAGGTGTCAACTACATAACTAGGGAAGAGCAGAGTGAGAGTGCAAGTAGCACCAGATCTAATGAAGTGGTTGGGACAAAGCCGAGAGGTCACCCAGCTGTGGATGTGTCTGGAGGGGAAAGGAAAGTCCGATGCTGGAACGTTAGAACTATGAGCCAAACATGAGATGACAAGGTTAGACATTGATATCCTGTGAATTAGTGACCTCAAATGGACTGGAATGGGACGTTTCACATCAGGCAACCACCAGATCTTCTACTGTGGCCAAGTATCCCACAGAAGAAATGGAGTCGCCCTCATAGTCAATCAAAGAGTGGCCAAAGCAGTGCTTGGGTATAACCCAATAAATTACAGAATGATTTAAATTCCAGGCAAGACATTTAATATCACAGTGATCCAAGTCTATGCTCCAAACACAGATGCTGAAGAGGCTGAAGTTGTCCAGTTCTACGAAGACATTCAACACGTCATAGTTATAACACCAAGAAAAGATGTTACTATCATCATAGGAGATTGGAAGCTAAAGTAGAGAATCAAAGGACACCTGGAACACGGGCAAGTTTGGCCTTGGAGTACAAAATGGAGCAGGTCAGATATTAGAAGACTTCTGTCAAGATAATTCTCTGGTCGTAGCAAACACCAGCCAAAGATGGAACAGCCAAAGATGGAGGAGCTATACACAGTCAGTAAAAACAAGACCTGGAGCTGACGTCGACCCATACCATGAGCTTCTTAATGCAAAGTTGAAAATTAAACTGAAGAAAATAGGGAAAACCATCAGACAAAAGTAGATACTAAATAAATAATATCCCTTGTGAATATGCAGTGGAACTAAAGAATAGATTCAAGGAACTGGACATGGAAGAAAGAATGCCTGAAGAACTAGACATGGAAGAAAGAAGGCCTGAAGAACTAGACATGGAAGATAGAATGACTGAAGAACTAGACATGGAAGATAGAATGACTGAAGAACTTTGGACCAAAGTTTGTAACATAATCCAGGAAACAGCAACAAAGAATATCCTTAAAAGAAAGAAAAGTAAGAAGTCAAACTGGCTGTCTGATGAGGCTTTGTAAGTAGCCCAGGAAAGAAGGAAAGCGAAAGGTAGTGGAGATAAGAAAAGATTTGTCCAACGCAATACAGAATTCCAGAGGAGAGTGTCATGAATCAGCCAGGGGCCATATTGGATTTGGCGTTACTATGCTGGGGCCATCTTGAGACTGGCAGCAGTGGCCTATATTGGGACTGGACTGTTATATACCAATAGCCGTCATCTTGGGGCTGGTATATCATCCACAGTTGATGCCATATGGAGAGCAAGAGTTCTGGGTTTAGGAGACCCACTGTATATTGTATTATGGATATATTGTTATGTTGTGGTCTAGGGGATAAAGTATTATAAGTTTACCCCTTAGCATATTCCCATACCTCCCATGTTTAGGCTCACTGTAATGGGTGTCATGTGAGAGAGCTAGTGGGATATGTTGGTTGTATGTGGGTGAAACATTGGGTGTTGTATTTGTAGATGTGTATGAGAGGAGAGTGGCTGTTATCTGTACTTGGGTAGCAATATTACAGCCTACAGATAGTAACCTGAGTGGATCAACAATCTGCCTTACAGCTATCACTTAAGGTAAACACTTGAAGTGATAGCATCCCAAGACAATGGCGTCTGGGTAGACAGTCAGGCACCTAGATAACAAGGGGGGGGGGGGCCTAGGAGCTCAAACAGGAAGTTTCCACTGGGAGAGCCTGGGTCAGAATGAGCTTGGTGGCCACGCCTGGGGTTGGCCCATGGGAGGGGTCTGGTGGTTCCCATAGCCTACCTCTGTTACATTGGACAGAGGTAATTAGGTCACTCTGGAGGTTACCCTATTGGCCAGAGAAAGGGGAAAGGTTGATCCACGGCAGCCACTCCCTCCACTGTGTGTGTGTGAAATGTTTTAAATATGTTTGTTTCAATAAATCTGGGTTCATAATTTTCATCAAGACTTTGTGTGCAGTTGTATTATTGACCCAGGGGCATATGCTGGTAGAGGAGATCGTTTCTGACTCCCTTCCAGGTTTTCCCAGGCACACTGCCAAAAGCTGGGACTTATGCTCTTGCATCCGCAAAGAAGGTCCATTGGTCTGAGTCACCCAAATCTTAGGTCTAAAACCTACAGGAGATAAGAGGACTAGGATTCTCTATACTCCATCATCATTGTAGGTTTTGACAGAGAGCAAGAGACAAGGAGATGTTCTACACTGAGGGATGTAAGGAGATTGAAGTAGATAACAGAATGGGAAAGTCAAGAGATCTCTTCAAGTAAATTGGGTACCTAAAAGGCACCTTTCATGCAAAAGAGGGCGTGATAAAGACAAAACTGGTAAGGGCCGTAACAGAACCAGATCAGATAAAGAAGAGGCCAAAAAAATTGAAAACTCAACAGTGGCCAGTGGAAAAGGCCAGTCTTTACCCCAATCCCATAAAAAGGCAGCGACGAAGAGTGCTCCAATTATTGAACAGATATTTCACATGCCAGCAAATGCCTTAAGATCCTTTAAACAAGAAAAAAAAAAAAGTGCGTAAAAAGGTAACTCTTACATTAGCACCAATACCTAAACATGTTATATGCAGGACATTACATAAAAATACTATTGCTATAATCAAAAAATATACAAAGAGAAGAAGAAAGTCTCCCAATATTGAAGATCATTTTTTCTTACTCAACTCTAATCATACAAATGAATCCAATCAAGTAAAAATATAAAATGTGCGATATCTCCCCAGCCAAAAGTGCACAGCAGTTTCTACATTCTAGAAGGAGATGCGTGCATGTTAATGGTAGCACTGACGAGGCCCAAGAGAGGCCAAAACCTATGTCTGGGGTTTGCTGTTTCTCCTGTTCAGGGTAGAATTGCCTGGTATTTTGGGGCTAGATCACTATATTAAGATGAGACTGATACTAGAGTATATTTCTCCCTGTGAAGGGCACAAGTGGCTCTCTCTTGCCCATAGATCTAACCTACTCAAGTGTTGGTCTCAGTTTGAGTAATTTCGCTTTTGCATATACTACAGTAGTTTACAAATCTTTTCCCACCCTGGGGGTACATTTGGTTACTCATTAAACAACAACCAAAGTAACTCTTTAAAGCTCAACGGTCTGCCATAGTTTGGAAAAAAATGGGTTGAGCTCCAGACTAAAATCCAAAATTGTTTTTCAAAGCAACTGCCCCATTGGTGCAGAGTTTGTTGAAGAAGTGGGAATCCAATTCATCTATTCTACATTTAATGCAATAAAAAAGGTGGTAGCCGGCAAGTACACCAACAGTATAAGGATCACACCGACTTTAAGATTCCTTGGTTTGCAATCTGATCCTTGTGAAATGTTGATATAGAACTCGCTATTACATTTATTTCTATATATAAAACTCGTAAAAAAAGAAAAAGAATATCTTTCTAATAGCAGGAGTATCACAAAATATACAAGTCAACGAAGAAACATTGCCATCTTATATTCGAAGATGAAGCACTGAAGAACACCCTATCAGAGCACCCCAACATGACTTACAGAAGAGGTATAAACCTCGGCGATAAATTAGTAAAGAGTCTCTTCACGAATAAGAAAGAAGATAATAAGAACTGGCTGGCCAAGACCAAAGGTCTCTTTAGATGTGGAAAGTGCAAGGCATGTGAATATATTAAACCCGAAAAATCTTTCCTCCACCCTTGGACGAATACATTTTTTTTTTTTTTTCATAAAGTTTTTATTAAGGATAATCAAGAAAAACTTTTACAAAAAATAAGCACAGTCTATAAAACATAGTTTCACATGTCAAGAAAGGAAGATTCCTATCCTAAGCATCTGCTGCTCTTTGTTGAAATATTCCTTAATATAATTTTAACGTTTTCAGTGCACAAATTGGTATAATTAAAAAAATAGTATTACAATCAATATATTCTACAAACATATATGAAAAGAGAAAAGGATAAATAGAGAAAGAGGAAGAAGTGAAGAAAAGAAGAGAGAAGTAAACAAAAAAATGGAGTGAAAGGAGAAGAGCAAATAATAGACAATAATAGACAATTGCTTCCCATCAGCCCTTCTACTTCAGAAGATCAGGATTTGACTATAACGTGGCCTTTTCAGTTCCTGTACTACCCAACCTTAATTTTACTGTCGTTACTTTTCGTCCGAAGAAGCCTCCAGTTTCCTCTCCCGCTCCGCCTGTTCCAGTCCGCCCCCCGCTCCACTCCTCTTCCAAATGCAAAGAGCCTCCGTAGCTAAAATTCAACTCGTCCCCCCACTACCTATGAAATGCAGTCGGGGGAGGAGATCCAGGGTCCCCATATTTCCCAAAATTTTTTATTTGTGTCCAATAGTGTATGAGTCATTCTCTCATTTATAAATAGGAAGTTGATTTTGTTTTTAATTTCCTGGAAGTTAATGGAGTTGTCCTTCCACCTTCTAGCTATGATGTTTTTTACTGCCAGATAAATCAGTTGTGTCAATGTATTGCCTACCCATCCTAGTTCCTTATAATTCCTGCCTAAGAGTCATGTTGCTATGGAAGGTTTAAGTGGGATATTAAATAATCTATAAATGAGATCAGTCGCTCTAGCCCAGGTTTCAGAGATTAACAGACATTTCCACCAGGCGTGGATGAAGTCCCCTCTTTCCTGACATCCCCTAAAACATTTATCCGAGTTCGTAGGCACAATTCTATTTAGTCTAGCGGGGGTCATATATGCCCTATGTAGGATTTTGAGCGAGGTTTCCAACAAGCTATAATTAAGGGACCCTTTAGAAAGGCTAGAGAAAGCTTTAGACCAGGAGGGCTCATCCCAGGTCTGTTCCAAGTCCAGCTCCCACTTCAGCATAAAGGAAGGCTTTGGTGAATCCAAGGGGGGAGCATTAATTATGTTATATATTGCTCCCAGATTACCCCTAGCAAGGGCTGAATGTTTGCATACTGTGGTGAGCCAGGAGTCTTTAGGCGGGCCAAATTCCCTGAGAACTTCTTCCACCCAATGCCTGATTTTAATATAGTTAAATATTTCCGTATCAGGCAACTCCCTCCCTCTGCATACTGTTTCTAGAGAAATAATCTTCCCCCCTTCCCACCATGAGCCTAATTTATCTAATTTTTGCAAAGTCCAAAAATGTTTAGAGTTAGAAGAGAGGGTAGCCGAGAGAGTGGGAGAAGTGAAAATCGAGGTGAGAGAAGTTACCGGGTATGCTAGATTGTGGGTTTTCTTGGCCCAGTTCCAGATTTTTAAAGTAAACTTAGTGATTGGATTACTTATGTAAGAATTAAGAGTATTAGAATTTGGTGCCCATAGGATAGTACCCCACGTGAGGGGGGGCATTTGTGCCTCCTCAATGAAAACCCATTTAGGCTGGAAGGAAGTGGAGTGTGCCAGAGGAATAAAGGCCAGTTGTGCCGCTCTCAAATAGCTAGAGAAATTCGGGCATGAGAGACCTCCCTTGGATTTATGTCTATACATGACCTTCCTCGCTATTTTCGGGGGTCTATTCCTCCAGATGAACTTGAACACCAGGGACTGAAAGCGAGCTAATTCTGAGTTATTTACTTGGACAGGAAGGGTTCTGGCTAGGTACAGGAGCCTCGGGAGGATGTGGACAAATACATTTTTCCCGTTGAAATAATTTTATAATTGTCTATCTACCCACGTTGTCTATGTCATAGTTTGCAAATGCAAAAAAAAAATTGTACGTGGGAAAAACTATTAGACAAATAAGGAGGAGAATATTAGAACACGTGTCCTCTATCACTAATAATTTGGATACTCCAATTTCTAGACACATTCGCCTTTACCATCAAGGTGATGTAAAAAGCCTTGAATTCCATATCATTGATGAGATTAAAACAACGATAAGAGGAGGAAACATGGATCAAAAACGTATGCAGGAGGAATGCAAGTGGATCTATCTAATGGGTGCCCAAGGTCCATGGGGTCTCAATGAAGGGTTTACCTTTAGTCCATTTATTTAAATCTTAAGTTCTTGTGGTTCTCTAGCCTGTTAGAACACCTAATATTTGAGTAGCATATATTCATATAACAGAGTAATAAGCTACAGGAATTAAAAGCATATTGTTCTATATTCTAGTCCTAAATTACACTTATAGGAATGTCATTAACTAGATTCTATTATAAATTCCCCCTTACCTGATATGTATTATATAGTATATTACCACTTTTGTTCTCTCAAAAGATTAGTTTAACTTTTTTTATATCTAGAAGTGGGTTTGTTTATCTGTCTTTTTTATCTTTAGCAGGAGCGATGTCTGTCTCAGTCCTCTCAATCTGTTTACAAGTGGATTTACCTTCTGTTTACAAGTGGATTTACCTTAAAAAGTAAAGGCTGATAAACTGCAGAGTGCACTAATTGTGCTCAGGTGAGAGGGGTGTGGCTTGACTGTTAAACTTGTATAAAAGGTTTGTGAGCTGGTTTGGGGCCTGTTTACAAGTGGATTTACCTTAAAAAGTAAAGGCTAATAAACTGCAGAGTGCACTAATTGTGCTCAGGTGAGAGGGGTGTGGCTTGACTGTTAAACTTGTATAAAAGGTTTGTGAGCTGGTTTGGGGTCTGTTTACAAGTGGATTTACCTTACAAGTAAAGGCTGATAAATTGCAGAGTGCACTAATTGTGCCCAGGCGAGAAGGCAGAAGTTAATAGAAACCGGAGAAGGGGAACTTGTGAGCTTGCGAACATTTTCAGTATCAAGTGCAATTCTAGTAAAAGCCTATGAGGTTAAATAAAAGGAGGGCCTTCAAAGAAAAGGGAGGGCAGATTTATAGTGCAAAGGAGGAAAACTTTATATAAATATATTATATTATATTCTTTATTTTTCCCACTGAAATTTCGTAGACAATAATAATAATTATGAGTCAGTCCAGTGGCAACCTTATTCAGTGTACATCCTGTCAAATGTATGCACTACTGGAACAGATGATCCAGGGTCCATACCTCTGTGACAGGTGTGAGCATGTTGCCTCTTTGGAAGCTCAAATTGAAGATCTGGAGAGGAGAATTGCAGCACTTAGTGATATTGCTCCACTGGAAAGGGAGTTGGTGCTCACGGAGCACAGTTTAGCTGGGCCTAGTATGGAGGGAGGAGCTGGGGCTAGTGAGGATGGCCAGGGAGGTAGCTGGGTTACAGTTAGAAGGGGAATCAGAGGGTACAGGAGGAGGCAGGCCAGTTCTGAGTTGGCAAACAACAACAGATTTGCCAGATTGAGTGAAACTGTTGGCGATGTCCATTCAGGAATGGCAATGCCAGATAGAGCTGTTCCCTCTAACAGCCGGGCGAACAGCTCTACTGGAGAAGAGGGAGGGCAGAATAGGCAGAGCAACAGACATGTTTTGGTGGTAGGGGACTCTATTATTAGGAAGGTAGACAGGGTAATTTGTCACCCAGATCCCAGCAATCGAACAGTTTGCTGTCTCCCGGGTGCTCGGGTTCGGCATGTTGTGGATCGGGTGGATAAATTATTGGGAGGGGCTGGTAATGAACCGGCGGTCTTGGTACACATTGGTACCAATGACAAAGTTAGTGGAAGATGGAGCGTCCTAAAGAATGGATTTTAGAGAATTAGGGAATAAGCTTAAAGCAAGGACCTCCAAGGTAGTATTTTCTGAGATACTACCAGTGCCACGTGCTAGCCCAGGGAGGCAGAAGGAGCTTAGGGAGGTTAATGCGTGGCTAAAAAAGTGGTGCAGTGCAGAGGGTTTTGGGTTTTTAGAGCACTGGGCTGACTTCTCACTTGGGTACAATCTCTATAGCAGGGATGGATTGCACCTTAATGATGAGGGCGCTTTTGTGCTAGGGAATAGGATGGTAGAACGGCTGGGGGAGTTTTTAAACTTGTAGGTGGGGGGGAGGGACTATATAGAAGTATTGGGGTAAATAGGGTAGAGAGGGAAAGGGATGAATTATTTACCCATGGGGGAGGAGAAGGGGGGAGGGTTACAATAGAAAGTAGGGAGATATTAATAGGGGCCTCAAATACAGTGGCAGGCACTTCACATCAGCAGAGCCATAGCAACATAAAGTGTATGATTGCAAACGCAAGAAGTTTGCCTGGGAAAATGGATAAGCTAGAAATATTAGCAGTACAAGAAAAATGGGGCTTAATAGGCATTACGGAAACATGGTGGGATGAATCTCATGACTGGACTGTTAATCTGGATGGTTATAACCTATTTAGGAAAGATAGGGGAAATGGTAAAAGAGGAGGAGGGATCTGTCTTTATGTTAAGCCTGAATTTAAGCCTATAGTTAGAGAAGATATTTATGCTGGCACTAACGGCATCATTGAATCCTTGTGGGTTGAGCTAAATAGTGGAGGAGCTAATTCTAAATGCATATTGGTGGGAGTATTCTATAAACCCCCAAATATAGCTGAAAGTGAGGAAATACAATTATTGTTACAGATTGGAAATGCAGCTAAGCACGGGCAAGATCTAATAATGGGAGATTTTAATTACCCTGATATAAACTGGATAAACGAGACCAGTAGCTCAGCTAAGGGGAGCAGGTTCTTGAGTACACTCAGGGATCATTATCTAGCCCAGGTAATACAAGAACCTACTAGAAATGGGGCCATCTTGGATTTAGTCATCACAAGTAATATTGATATAATATCAAATGTAAAAATAGGGGAACCCTTGGGGAACAGTGATCACAACACAGTCTCATTTGAGATTGAATACAAAAAACAGAGTTGTAAGGGGCCAACAAAAACTCTAAATTTTAAAAGGGCTAACTTTAATGGGCTACGGGCAGCAATACAACATATAGACTGGGACAAAGAACTTACAGGGAAGAATACTGAAAATAAATGGACAACATTCAAATCCTTACTAAATAAACATACTCATCAGCATGTACCATGTGAAAATAAAATAAATAGGAGTAAATCACATCCCATGTGGCTTAACAATGACTTAAAGATCATGATGAGGAAAAAGAAATATGCATTTAAATTATACAAGAAGGAGGGAACAGAGGCATCTTTATGTGACTATAAGGAAATCAACAAGGCTTGCAAAAGGGCTATTAGACTGGCTAAAATAGAAAATGAGAAGTCAGTTGCAATGGAAAGTAAGACTAACCCTAAAATATTTTATAAATATATTAATGGGAAGAAGGCCAGGAAGGAATCGATAGGAACATTACAATGTGACACAGGCCATCTGATAATTAGTGACCAGGAAAAGGCAGATGAGCTAAATAGGTTCTTTTTGTCGGTTTACACAAGGGAGGTACCAGTGGTTGGGACACTGCAACATAATGGGGCTACACTACCTTCACTAAATAATTGGTTAACGCAGGAAGAAATACAAAAGAGGTTAGAGAAAATAAATGTTAATAAAGCCCCAGGTCCTGATGGAATACATCCAAGGGTACTGAGGGAGCTGGGTTCTGTAATAGCCAAACCATTATATCTAATCTTTAAAGACTCGCTCACTACAGGGTCTCTACCAGATGACTGGAGAAAAGCAGAGGTGATACCTATATTTAAGAAGGGATCTAGAGCAAATCCGGGGAATTATAGACCAGTGAGCCTCACTTCTGTAGTTGGGAAGCTTTTAGAAGGGATAATAAGGGACAGAATACAAGAATATGTCTATTTGAACAGGATCATAGGTAGCAGTCAACATGGATTTATGAAGGAAAGGTCGTGTCAGACCAATCTAATTAGTTTTTATGAGGAGGTTAGTAGGAACTTGGATCGGGGCAACTCAGTGGATGTAGTCTTTTTAGATTTTTCAAAGGCATTTGATACAGTGCCACATGGAAGACTAGTGAGCAAACTAAGGGATACAGGAATTGCAGTAAATATCTGCTCATGGATCAAGAGCTGGCTAAAAGACAGGAAGCAAAGGGTTGTTGTAAATGGAACATACTCCGATTGGTCTAACGTGATAAGTGGGGTTCCTCAGGGCTCAGTATTAGGTCCCCTCCTTTTTAACATATTTATTAATGACATTGAAGTAGGACTCGAATGTAGTGTCTCCATTTTTGCTGATGACACTAAGTTGTGCAAGGTAATAAAATCAGATAATGATGTACTTTCCCTACAAAAGGATTTACATAAATTAGAGAAATGGGCGGCTAAATGGCAGATGAGATTTAATACAAATAAATGTAAGGTTATGCATTTGGGAAGGAAAAATAGCCATGCAATTTATAATCTTAATGGAGCAAATCTAGGGGTATCAGATATTGAAAGGGATTTGGGAGTACTAGTGGACAACCACCTAGGTAACAGCGCTCAAAGCCAAGCAGCCGCTGCAAAGGCAAATAAAATATTAGCATGTATTAGGAAGGGTATAGAAGCCAGGGAAGAAGATATAATTCTGCCACTATACAAATCTCTAGTACGCCCTCATTTGGAATATGGAGTACAATTTTGGGCACCACCTCATAAAAAAGACATTTTAGAGCTGGAAAAAGTACAGAGAAGGGCTACAAAACTAATAAGGGGAATGGAGGGGCTAAGTTACGAAGAAAGACTAGCAAAATTAAACTTATTTTCGCTAGAAAAAAGGCATCTAAGAGGAGATATGATTACGTTATTTAAATACATCCAGGGTCAATATAAGGCTTTGTCAAGTGAACTTTTTGTAGCAAGAGATTTTCAACTGACAAGAGGACATCCGTTGAGGTTAGAGGAAAAAAGATTTCACCTTAAACAAAGAAAAGGGTTCTTCACAGTTAGGGTGGTTAAACTGTGGAATTCTCTACCAAAGGAGGTGGTGACAGCGAATTCGATAGACAACTTCAAAAAGGGGTTAGATATATTTCTGAATAAAGAGGGCATTCAAGGCTATCCTAGATAACTAGCAAGGAATATTGATCCAGGGAGAAATTTGATCGCCAGTTTCTGGGGTCAGGAAGAAATTTTGCTTTTTTTTCCCCTTATGAGACAATTGGCAAAGTTTCAATGGGTTTTTTTTTTATGTTTGCCTTCCTCTGGATCAATTAACAATAATTAACAATTAACAATAATAATAAATAGTCCAAATTAAAAAGATCAATAGAGATCTAAAAAGGTTGAACTTGATGGACTAACTCTTTATTCATTCTCCAATACTATACTATTAATAATTATTTAATCAATAATTTAATTAATAACTAATCCGCATATTGCAGATCAGAGGAGATCTTAACAGGTTGAACTTGATGGACTGAAAGTCTTTTTTCAACCTTAATTACTATGTAACTATGTAACTATGTAACTATATTAAGAGAAGATTTAATAAACAGTTTAGTGTACTTTCTAAGGGTTATTATTAAAAATAAGGTTATTCACAGATTCTATATTGAATATCGCGGTGGCTTAATGAGAGTTACAATTCCGGAAGTAAATAAGAGTTTATCCTCACTCGCGTCATCGCAAAATCTTGCGTAGGGCATTAGACGTTATGTATTACGTCATCACGTAAACAGCTTAAAGGCGCGAAAAGCAATTTGGAAACAGCCAATACACAGTGAAGGGGTGTGAACTAACGCCCTGGTAACGCCCAAGAAGGCGCGACCTATGCACTTTAAAAAAACGCGAATCTCCATTATGGCTATGCACTCTATGTGCCTTGAAAAAGATAGTGTATGTACTATCGAAACCGGTCGTTTTTTTGTTTATTTTTTTTGTTACTTTTTTGGCATTTGATATATCCAGTGATCCACCTTCTCCATCTGTACATTTGTACATTTGTGATAAATATGGAGTAATCTGGTATGTACATTTAGGTATTTTATTAGGTAAGTGTTGAGAATGCTTATTTCACTGCTTCTGTGAGCTGGCAAGCATATTGTACGCATTGCTTTGGTGTACTGTTCACCATTTCCTCTTTTTTGCTTACCTGATATACCTAGTATATGCTAAGTATCTCTTGCCTATATATTAATTTTTATTAATTTTTATTATTATTTTTTATAGAGTGTTTTTTGCCATTTTTCTATTTTTTTGCTTCTTATATATATGTTTTTTTTCATCTTTTTTCCCTTTGACTTTCACTACTATTTATTAAGTTACAGTCCAATGATTGTCCTAACAGAAGTATGAGGACTATAACAGAAGATTGCCTGGATATTTAGTTTCACGTTGTGTTACTTACCTGATATTTTATATCTTCCCAGTCCACCATTATTGGATGGAGACACTCTTGGTCATTGTACCTATTTATTGTTTTTTGTGATACTCCTGCTATTAGAAAGATATTCTTTTTCTTTTTTTACGAGTTTTTTATCTCAGGCGTTAATCAACATTTTTTTATTTTTTTTATTTACCTTATTTCTATATATATATATATATATATATATATATATATATATATATATATATATATATACACACAAGGTCGAGTGACATTACCATGACCAACGCCTATTTTTAACATCAGCATTGCATGGCCAATGAAATACGGCAAGTTTCGAAAGCTGGCTTGGTGGGTATATAAGGTGACATGTAGGCATTCTGCAAACATATCAACCATCGCTGTCATGAGTAGAACGTCCAATTTATCTAACTTTGAAAAGGGCATGATGATTGGCTTTTGGACCGAGGGTGGCAGTATAGGGAAAACAGCGCAGTTTGTGACCTTTTCACTACAGGTGAGCAACTCCCCATCCAAACGAGGCAGGGAGTTACCAGATGTGTGTCTAAAACAGCAGTACAACGAACCCTGTTGCGCATGGGGCTCTGAAGCAAATAGCCAGTCACTGCACCCATGTGATGAGGGTTCAACAGCAGAAACGGCTTCAATTTGCACAACAGTACTTAAATTGGACCTCTTCTGAGGAGGGTTGCCTTCTCTGAGGAGTCATATGTTCTACTCAATCGACTGGTGAGATGTTGGAGTGTAAGGTTTAAAACCTTTGAGAAATTCCGGTCATGAAGAAGTCAGTCCACGCCCAGGAAGCTGCTACTATGAGCAGCTAGCGGGCCATTTGGCACGAAACCCCGGTGGTGCAGACAGCAAACGGAGCCTAGCTTCACACACATGGCGCGATTGTAAACCGCCTCTAACCGAATGCAACTGAGCAGAGGAGCACCAGAGCTACTCGAGTGCTGAAGGAAAGAGAGAGTTCCGACCTGGGACATTGATGGCATCTGGGGAGGAGAGGATTTGAGATGACTACAAACAATACCAGTTGGACACAGGGAAATCTCTACAAAGCTAAGTAATGATAAGAATTAGCACACATAGCAAGCCGTTTATATGGAAGGCAAAAACACCCACTCCTGAGGGGAAATACACTCACCTTGTTGGTATACGTGTGTGTTCTGCTAAAGATATACCTTTTACTCTGGCTGGGATACACGTGGTTGGATCATGTGCAGCTTAAAACACGCCATTCACTCTCCTCAGTCCTCAGGACCCGTTAACCAACAAAAATACTAGAGAATATTTGGCAAAAAAGGCTTATAAAGCCACATTAGGTTCTTGCAAACGAGTTAATAAAGGAGGGTATGATACATAGGGAATTGTAAAGATCCAGTATTCCTCCTAAGTAATGCCCTCAGTCTCTGCCTAGAGACAAGACATTACACCTAACCAGGTGCACAGTGGCTCTTGAACCTGTCAAGTGTCTTGGGGCTTATCTTAGGCCAAAAATATAAGCGGTCACTACAAAGAAAAAAAAAGAATTCTAACAATGATGCAGCATAATATCAGCTGATCACGCATAAAGTGCACTGTTTTCTACAGACGCATAAGTTAAAAAGTTTTTCCAGATCAGTGTCTAATATATATATATACATAGGGCCTCATTCTGTTAATGGCCGTAAAATGGCCGCAAAGCTGAGATTCCTTGCGGCCATGTTCTGGCCCTGTGTAGAGCTACTGCTACCTTGCTATTCAAATGGACGGCGCCGCAAGGATATACCCCTTACGGCCGGCCGCACATCATGCAAACGGCCGCAAACGTTTTTCCCGCGCCCGCAAATCTTGTTTTCCGGCCACAAAGTCAGAAAACTGTAAATGCAAATATAAATTCAAGATGGCACTGTAAAGCTCCGTAAATGCTAGGCATCATAATGGGGGACATGAGGATTAATAGCAACACCCTCTCATCGCCCAAATCCGATATATCATTTACGGTTTACTTTCCGTCCCGTAGTCCCGCGGGCTCGTCCTTGTTAAAACCCGTACGGGTTCGGAGGTTGAGGGCCGCAAACAAAGCATTGTAGAAGCCAATATATATTCAATCCAGCACTGCAAAGCACTGTAAATGATGGGGAACATAATGGGAGGGCATGAGGATTAATAGCAAAACATTCTCAAGCTCGCACATCGCCAAATTGTACTTTGATTTTAAAATCCGTCCAAGTCCCACGGACTTCAATGATCAAGCCCGTAGCTCCTTATTCAAGCTCGTGCGGGCTTGGAGGGCGCATGTCCTCCAAGCCCGTAGCTTGTTATTCAAACCCGTGCGGGCTTGCATGATAGATAAAACACGAAGATTGAACATGAAGTTAAATATCTTTATTTGCGGATTTGAGAGTAGGGGAATGTTGAGCTATTAATTCTAAAACCAAACATCACTTTCACTTCTAATAAATGTACAGGATGGCTTTTCGATGCTACGACTTGTAAGTAAGACCTTTACGACCCGTAGGTCTATTTTACCCATTTACGGACTTGACGGAGGCTAATCCCGCAGCCTTTGCGGGTCGGAGGTGCTCCAAGCCCTCGGGACTTTGTCCACGGACATTTGACATGAATTAAACTAAAAATGATTTTCAGATTTGAGTGTAGGGGAATGTTGTGCTATGAATGCTAACACCTCCAATCACTTTATCGTCTCATCAAAGTGCAGGATGGCTTTATTATGTGCTTAATTGGGTGCTAGTGGGACCTTTTTGGTGCAAGTAAGCTGCGGCTCGGTTTTAGATAACATGACGAGAGGGTTTACATAGCAATTGAATAGCAACCGGGGCTTTCTTGCGGCCGTGTAAGATCAAAGGCTTTCCTGCTGCGCGTGCGGACGCAAGGGATAACAGGGCGCCAGCCGCAAGCCTGCCGGAGCCCTCGGCCGCAAGGGAATAGAATAGGCAAATAGCCTGCGGCCGGTCCTTGCGGCCACGCATCTCCTACGGCCATTAATAGAATGAGGCTCATAGTATTTAAGGTTGAAAAAAGACTTTCAGTCCATCAAGTTCAACCATTTAAGATCTGATCTGCAATATGCGGATTAACAATTAATTAATTAGTTGTATAAAAAAAAAAATCCCTCCTGATCCCAGACACCGGCGACCGGACTTCTCCCTGGATCAATACTGTCTCTCTAATTATCCATGATAACCCTGAATTCCCTTTTTAATTAGAAATAAATCCAGTCCCCTTTTAAAATTATCTATCGAATCCGCTGTCACCACCTCCTCTGGTAGAGAATTCCACAGATTAACCACCCTTACTGTGAAGAACTCTTTTCTTTCTTTGAGGTGGAATCTTTTTACTTCTAACCTTAAGGGATGTCCTATTGTCAGTTAAAACCCTCTTGGCACAAAAAGCTCACTTGACAAATCTTTATATTGACCCTGGATGTATTTATATAAGGTAATCATATTCCCTCTTAGACGCCTTTTTTCTAGAGAAAATAAGTTTAATTTGGTTAGTCTTTCTTTATAACTTAGCCCCTCCATTCCCCTTATTCGTTTGATTGCCCTCCTCTGTACCTTTTCCAGCTCTAAAATGTCCTTTTTATGAAGTGGTGCCCAAAATTGTCCTCCATATTCCAAATGAGGGTGTACTAGAGATTTGTATAGTGGCAGAATTATATTTGCTTCCCTGGCTTCTATACCCTTCTTAATACATGCTAATATTTTATTTTCCTTTGCAGCTGCTGCTTGGCTTTGAGCACTGTTACCTAGGTGGTTGTCCACAAGCTCCCAAATCCCTTTCAATATCCGATACACCTAGATTTGCTCCATTAAGATTATAAATTGCATGGCTATTTTTCCTTCCCAGATGCATAACCTTACATTTATTCGTATTAAATCTCATCTGCCACTTAGATGCCCATTCCTCAATTTTATGTAAATCCCTTTGGAGGGAAAGCACATCACTATCTGATTTAATTACCTTGCACAACTTCATGTCATCAGCGGAAATGGAGACCCCACACTCCAATCCTACCTCTAAGTAATTAATAAATATGTTAAAAAGGAGAGGACCTAATACTGAACCCTGAGGAACCCCACTTATCACATTAGACCAATCGGAGTATGTTCCATTTACAACAACCCTTTGCTTCCTGTCTTTTAGCTCTCAATCCATGAGCAGATATATACTGCAACTCCTGTATCTCTTAGTTTGCACAATAGTCTCCCATAAGGCACTATATCAAAAGCCTTTGCAAAATCCAAAAAGACTACATCCACTGAGTTGCCTTGATCCAGGTTTCTACTAACCTCCTCATAGAAACGAATTAGATTTGTTTGACATGACCTATCCCTCATAAATCAATACTTATAATCCTGTTCAAATAGTCATATTATTGTATATTATCCCTTATTAACCCTCTAAAAGCTTCGCCACTACTGAAGTGAGGCTCACTGGTCTATAATTCCCCGGATTTGCTCTTGCTCCCTTTTTAAATATAGGTATCACATCAGCTTTTCTCCAGTCATCTGGTAGAGACCCTGTGTTGAGTGAATCTTAAATATAATGTAAAAAGTAAATATAATGGTTTGGCTATTACGGAACCCAGTTCCCTTAGTACCCTTGGATGTATTCCCGGGGCTTTATTAACATTTATTTTTTCCAACCTCTTTTGGCTTACTTCCTGTGTTAACCAATTATTTGTTGAAGGTAGTGTAGCCCCATTATGTTGCAGTGACCCAACTTCTGGTACCTCCCTTGTGTATACCGAAGAAAAGAACCTAATTAGCTCATCTTCCTTTTCCTGGTCACTAATTATCAGACTGTGTCACATTGTAATGTTCCTATAGCTTCCTTCCTCGCTTCTTCTCATTAATATACTTAAAAAAATATTTTAGAGTTAGTCTAATGCTCTTTTTCAATTATTTTTTTATTTTCTATGTTAGCCAGTCTAATCGCGCTTTTGCTGCCTTGTTGATTTCCTTGTATTCCTGTAAAGACGTCTCTGTCCCCTCTTGTTTGTATAATATAAATGCCTGTTTTTTACTCTGTATCTTTATCTTTAAATCATTGTTAAGCCACATTGGATGGGATTTACTCCTTTTACTTTTGTTCCCACACGTTATATGCTGATGTGTATGTATATTTAGTAAGGATTTAAACGTTGTCCATTTATCAGTATTTTTACCCATCAGTTCTCTGTCCCAGTCTATACTTTGTATTGCTGCCCTTAGACCGCTAAAATCTGTCCTTTTAAAATTAAGAGTTTTTGTTGGCCCCTTAAAATGTTTTTTTAATTCAATCTCAAATGAGACTGTGTTGTCCTATTCCAACATTTGATACTATATCAATATTATTTGTGATGACTAAATCCAAGATGGCGTCATTTCTAGTAGGCTCTTGTACAACCTGGGCCAGATAATGATCCCTGAGTGTACTCAAGAACCTGCTCCCCTTAGATGAACTGCTGGTCTCATTTATCCAGTTTATTTCAAAAATAAATCTCCCATTATTAGAACTTGCCCATGCTTAGCTGCATTTTCAATCTGTAACAATAATTGTATTTTCTCACATTTAGCTATATTTGGGGGTTTATAGCATACTCCTACTAATATTCTTTTGGAATTTGCTGCTCCGCTATTTAACTCTACCCACAAACATTCAGCTTTTTCACTAGGTCCACCATAACTATCTTCTCTGACTATAGACTTAAATTCAGGCTTAACATACAGACAAATCCCTCCTACTCGTTTACCATTTCCCCTATCTTTCCTAAATAGGTTATAACCATCCAGATTAACAGCCCAGTCATGAGATTCATCCCACCATGTTTCGGTAATGCCTATTAAACCCCATTTTTCATTAATTGCTAATAATTCTAACTCTCCCATTTTTCCTGGCAAGCTTCTGGCATTAGCAAGCATACACCTTATGTTATGAGTCTGTAGTTCTGAAGTGCCTGCCATTGTACTTGAATTACTTAGTACTACCTCCCTTTTAACTATACTACCCCTCCCCCATCTCCTCCCCTATGAGTTGTTAATTCATCCCTTATAGCCTCTACACTTTCTACCCCATTACTTATATCTAGTCCCCCCCCCCAACCTAATAGTTTAAAAACTCCTCCAGCCTTTCTACCATCCTATCCCCTAGTACAAAAGCTCCCTCATCATTAAGGTGCAATCCATCCATACTGTAGAGTTTTTACCGAAGTAAGAAGTAAGCCCAGTGCTCTAAAAACCCAAATCCCTCCTTAGTGCACCACATCTTTAGCCACGCATTAACCTCCCTGAAGTTCCTTCTGCCTCCCTGGGCTAGCACGTGGCACTGGTAGTATCTCAGAAAATAATACCTTGGAGGTCCTTGCCTTCAGCTTATTACCTAGTTCTCTAAATTCATTCTTTAGGACACTCCATCTTCCACTAACTTTGTCATTGGTACCATCATTTCCAGCCCCTCCCAATAATTTGTCTACCCGATCCACAACATGACGAACCCGAGCACCCAGGAGACAGCAAACTGTTCGATTGCTGGGATATGGGTGACAAATCACCCTGTCTACCTTCCTAATAATAGAGTCCCCTACATCCAAAATCTGTCTGTTGCTCTGCCTATTCTGCCCTCCCTCTCCTCCAGCAGAGCTGTTCTCCCGGCTGTTAGAGGGAACAGCTCTATCTGGCATTGCCATTCTTGAATGGACATCCCCAACAGTTTCACTCAATCTGGCAAATATGTTGGTGTTTGCCAACTCAGAACTGGCCGGCCTCCTCCTGTTCCCCCTGCTTCCCCTTGTAACTGTAACCCAGCTACCTCCCTGGACATCCTCACTTGCCCCAGCTCCTCACTCTATGCTAGGCCAAGCTAAACTGTGCTCAGTGAGCACCAACCCCCTTTCCAGTGGAGCAATATCACTAAGTGCTGCAATTCTCCGCTCCAGATCTCCAATTTGAGCTTCCAGAGAGGCAACATGCTCACACCTGTCACAGAGGTATGGACCTTGGATCATCTGTTCCAGTATTGCATACATATGACATAATGTACACTGAGTGAGGTTGCCACTGGACTGACTCATAATTATTTTTATTGTCTACAAAATTTCAGTGGGAAAAATAAAGAATATAAAATAATATATTTGTATAAAGTTTTCCTCCTTTGCACTATAAATTTGCCCTCCCTTTTATTTGAAGTTCCTCCTTTTATTTAAACTCCTACACTTACTAGAATTGCACTTGATACTGAAAATGTTCGCAAGCTCACAAGTTCGCCCCTTCTCCTGTTTATATTAACTTCTGCCTTCTCATCTGGGCACAATTAGTGCACTCTGCAATTTATCAGCCTTTACTTGTAAGGAAAATCCACTTGTAAACAGCATATATATATATGTGTTTGGGTATTCAGCTGTCAGGAAACCTCTGATTAAAGATATAACCCAGAGGACACTTGGAGATATATATCTCTTTGCATCACTTGAATTTACCAGCGTCCATCATTTAAGCATTGTGCAATAAGAACTGGAGGCATTCAAGAAGCTTACAGCAACATCTATTAATTCTGGAGCCAAACTGGAAATCTTTGTACGTCATAGTATACAAATTTGAATTGTAACCTGAATTATTTTAGGATTTTACAATAACTATTGTGACTCCCTGGGATTGTCTAGCTTGGTGCATAACCTTGAGGGAAAGGTGTGACTCCAAAGTATTGTGCAATACTATTTTTGATAGTTGGTTCTACCTCAAACCCAGTATAACAACATCTAAGTCAATTATTAATTGCAGAGCTCAGTAGAGCATTAGCAGTGACATTTTGGGAATTTATATCTTTGTGCAATAAATACGGCAATAAACAAACCTTCAGATTGGTATAACATCCAGGTCAGATTGCTACTCTTCGGTCCTGAGAAAGATCACGTGGGATTATACAGAATTCCTTAGTAATATAGAAGGGAAAGAGTTTGAACATACTTAAATTTGATGAGATCTGTAATAATCTTCCTTTTTATTAAAAGACTGACACAAGCTGCTATAATCCTATTAAATCCAATAAATAAAATCTCAGATTAAGTTAGCACAATTAAGAGGGAAAACCATAACACTAAAACAAAAACTAGAAAAAAGAAAAATGGAACGGCAAAATCTCCAGGAATGTTTTTTCCCCCAGGAAATAAAAATAAAGAACTAGATAAAACTCATGTGGAAGAGGAAGCCATGTGTAATTCAGACCACTCAGTTAATCAGACCAGTTTCTTAATACGGATATTAAAATGTATGCTATAGTGTTGGCAAATAGGTTGAATGGGGTAATCCGTTCTATGGTAGATAAAGATCAAAATGGGTTCATAGTAAATAGGCAAGGGACTGATAATGTTAGAAGGCTAGTTAATCTTATAGCTTATGAAAAATAAAAAATCCATCTGTTTTTCTATCTCTAGACGCAGAAAAAGCCTTCGATAGTGTCGGATGGGACTACATGGACCTGGTCCTGGACTTTGCGTCCAGGTCCATTAAAGTTCTCTATGTGGCCCCATCCGCCTCTGTCGTCGGCCTCGGATTTAAGTCGGTGAAATTTAACATATTTAATGGGACTAGACAGGGATGCCCTCTCTCCCCCCGAATATTTGATCTCTTAATGGAACCGGTAGCTTGTGCCATTAGAGAATGCAAAGACATTCAAGGCATTAAGGTGGGAGATACAGAACATAAAGTTGCAATGTTTGCAGATTATATAGTTCTTACTTTAGAAGATCCGGTTAACTCAATCATAAATCTCCAACATTGTATAAGAGAATTTAGTAAGATTTCAAACTACAAAATTAAACTTTTCCAAATCGGAAGCTTTGATGATAAATCAGAATGATGAGGAAGAGTTATATTTAAAGACTCATTGTCTATATTCATGGCAAAAGAGTATAAAACATATGGGCATAGAACTTCAAATAGATTTTAAACAAATGATAGACCAAAATTTCAAGCGGACAATGACAAACTTGAAAGCATCCATTGAAAAGTGGAGAAATCTCCACGACTCATGGTCAGGAAGAATCATAGTTACAAAAATGTTTCTAGTGCCCAAAATAACATATCTTATGAGGAGTATACCATATCATCTTACAAGTCTCCAAATTAAGGCATTTCAAACTATCCTTGATAAGTTTATTCATAAAGGCAAAACAAGAGAATTAAAACAGCATATTTAATTAATAAATTTCGAAAAGAAGGCATGGCCTACACATCTATTCAGAAGTTCCAAGAAGCAATAACTATAGCACATATTATTAGATGGAGAGACCAAGTGGAAGCCAAGCATTGGTTCCAAATAGAAAAGGAAATGTCAGCTAAAAAAAGAACTTCAAACTTTAATCTTTCAAAAAAAAAATTACTGACCATACTAGTTTTGTAACTATGGGAGATGCCTTAAGAAACTGTTTTAAATGTTGAGACAAATTGAACTTGAAATATGACTTAATTCCATTCCCTAGCCCGTTAACCCCACTGATTACCCTATCCCGGGAATTTGATATTCCGGGGCAGTATATTTAAGGGACCGGTTTCAGAATGGTTCTATTATTGCCTTTAACAAACTAAGGAAAAAATATAAGTTACACAATTCATTATGGTCAGAATACCATCGAATGTGTAATCAGTTGAAGTTTTTGGGATTTATATTAGAAAATTTCAGGAAGCTGACCTATTCTGAGAAATTAATTTTAGATGTTGATAAATTTCACTTAATGGCCAAGTGCCATAATATTATCAAAAATAAGCAGACCGCAACAAACTTCTAGCCTAAAATATTGGGAAAAAGATGTAAGCAAGGAGTGGTCTTTACAGACATGGCTCTCTGCTTTTTTAATTACAGAAAATTTTTTGCAAAACGCATCCCACAAAGAAACTTATTTTAAGATCATTAATAGGTGGTACTATGTTCCATTAAAAGTTTATCAGATTAACAAAGTTAATGAAGACAAATTCTGCTGGCGTAAATGTGGACAAAAAGGAACTCCTTTACATATCTGGTGGGAATGCCTAACTCTACAAACTTGGTGGTTAGAATGTTTTCATCAAATTAAACAAAATTTTGGGGGAGATCTTCCCTTTAAGGTGGAAATACCCCTATTCCACATCTTTCCTAATGAAGTTACATTAGAAATAAAAGCTCTTTTGATACAGATCTTTATGGCAGCCAAAACCTCAATCGCGTCAAATTGGAAACAAGTACAGGTTTCCATTTGACCGGAAATCTTGATTCAATTTGTAAAACACACCTCTTGGCGAGTAATATTAAGGAAATTAAGATTTCCAGACTCCCTCCTAAAAAGTGGGTAATATGGGATCAAAAGTATAAAGAATAGGGAGATTTCTTTTTTGGGGGTGTTCTCTTATATCCTCCTTCCCTTCCTTTTTCCACCGGCCAAAGGTGAAAGGGAAGGAAGTAAAAATGTATTTATTTTCTTTCTCTTCTTTTGAAAAGTTTTTTTTTTGTGTTCATGTTTTGTATGTATAGGTTTGAATTGCAAGAGCTTGCTATATTATATGACTTTTGCCTTCCTTTTTCTGGATTAATTTAGCGATGTATTATTAAATGGTAGTTTTGGGATAAAGAGGGGGAAAGGAAAAGGAAAGAGAAGAAAAAAAAAGAGAGGGAAAAAAAAAGGAAAAAAAAAGGGGGGGAAAATTGAGACAAAAAGATAATTTTAAAGATTGTCTAATATTTTCAAAAGGTTATAATTGCTATAGTCTATTAAGTTTTAATATGAATATGTTTTTGTACTCTCTTTGTATTTTTTTAGGGCAAAAATGAAATAATGCAATTCTTTTGATTAGTTTTTTTTTGTTTATTTGATTTGTTAAATGTTTGTATTGTCGTTCTGTAAAAATATAGATTAAGTTTATGTAGCAAATCCTTTTTGAAAATAAAGAAACAAGAGAGAGAGGGAAAAAGGGAAAAAAGGAGAGAGAAGGAAAAGAAAAGGAAAAGAAAAGTGAAAAAAAAAAAAAAAGGAGTTTTTAATGCTTGATAAAGCTCTCACTGCTTGAACAGGACAAATGTATGTATTTGTATTGTTTTATGTATTTATATTTGTATGAAACTTTTTTGTGAATAAAAATATAAAAAAAAAAAAAAAAAGAAGAAGAAACCTCTGAGAACAAATACCATGGCTGGAAGAACTCAAGCTTGTGGCAGCAGGACTATGGCCTGGGGAATGTTTTCTTTGCATCGTCTGCATCCACTCAACTGTTTGGGTGTACTTGATCTGCAAGGATGTATAGATAACCCATACATGTCTTCCCAGGAATGTTTGGGATCTTCCAGCAATACAGGGCAACAAAGCAAGATGAAGACTTCCAAAGTACTTCCCAGGCCTACAAATTTCCCAGACTTGAACCCCATCGAGCACCTGTGGGACCATGGCTTAATTAATTAAATGAATTAAAAGAATATGGGCATTAACATCGACTTAGGCTTCCTGGCCCACTATCTTAATGTCTTATAGCACATTACACTTACCTCCCCCCTTTATATTACTGTTTTTGTAAGCTACATGCTATGCTTAAATGTATTGCTCGTTATTTTACTCTGCTGTGTTCTTATCTACAACCTGATCTATAGACTTACTGACCTATCAGGACATTATTCACAATGTAAATAAAAAGTACATCTGTGTTCACAACATTTGAATGTCTAAAGCAAGTTAAAAAACTGCTTCCAGCTCAGAATTCTGAGAAAAACAGTTATTACACTGCATTCTGGGAAGATATATATATATATATTATTATTATTATTTTTATTTGTAACGTTATATATATTATTATTACTTTTATTTGTAATGTTATATATATTATTATTACTTTTATTTGTAACGTTTTATATATATATATATATATATATATATATATATATATATATAAAATCACACATACAATAAATAGTACATTTGCGATGACATTTGAGTGTCTAAAAACAAGTTAAAAAACTTATTACAAGCTCAGAATTCCAAGAAATATAGTTCTTGCACAGAATTCTGGGTAGGGACATGCGAATGCGACCACAATGCATTTTTCCTCTTTAATCTAATACCACTATACATAACTCCATTTAAGTATATGCTCGCTTTATAGCACAGAATGGATTATGCACGGGTTAGGAGACCCACCCCATTTTGATCTTAAATGGATCTCATCAGTGTGGGGCTGGTACCTAACATGTGCTTTAGATTTTGTGGAAGGCTATTTACTATATGTGAGCGAGCATACGTCTAAAATGGAGCCGCATAAAAAGTGGTATTAGATTCAAGAGTAAAAATGCATTGTGGATTCAATTACATGTCACTGCCCAGTTTCCCCAGAGTGCACTGCAATAACTGTATTTCTTGGAAAATATATATATTACAGCAGAGAAGGCCATCCTGGTATTTATGTGTTATGTGCATCTTAGAAAGTACAGGGGACACAACGTAAAGCTCAGAAACTGTTGTAGAAACTTTAATAATAAAACGTCAGATTACAGAATAATTTAACATGAACACAGATCCGATTGTCTCATCGCTTGTACACATTGGCACATTATGGCTTCAATAAATATTAAGGTATCCAGGAGATCTATATATTCGCTAATTACAAAAAAAGCTCTCCCACAATTACAGAAATCAGGTAAAATAGAGATTTAGTAAAATTACATTCTCCACTGAAGCAAATGGACCATTATTGTTTTAGATTATTATGCATGGATTAAGGTAAAATTTAAACTTTTGCAATTGTGTTCCCATTTGAATGTCTAAAAATATGTCAAAAAAACATATTTCCTGTTCAGAATTCCAAGAAAGTTATTGGACTGCAGTCTGGGAAACTGGGCGGGGACATGCAAATGAGTCCACAATGCATTTTTACTCTCTAAACCGGGGATGTCCATGTTCGATATACCTGCTGCACCCAGGTGAGACTATAACTTCTTCAGTCATGCTGATTGGCTCACCTGTGCACAGAAAGGAAATCCCCAAATCCAGGCCTGACTGAACTTGGACACCCTCGCTCTAAGCCAATACTACTCTATACATGGCTCCTTGTACTCTCTTTGCATAGAATGGATTATACACAAGTTAGAACTTCTACCTACAGAAGACACTGTTTCAACCTTAAAAACGGATCTAATCCATTTCGGTGGAAACATGGTAATCATCATAGTAGAGATTACTCCTAAAACTGAGCATATACCCTACCAGACCGGAAGGCGTTTTGGAATCCGTGACATGTCTACTAAATACCGATCTGACTGACTCACCCCTTTAGTCACATAACACCTGGTCTGTAGCACAAGGACATGTTTATAGTGCCATGATTCATATCTGTAGAAGGGTCTGTACATCATCTCATCGCCCCATGGCCAATTGCTACATCTTCATTCATAAATCTTACTACAATTTTATGGTGTAGGAGTCGCCCGTTTAGAGTCTCAGCAATAAAGCAAAACAGACTTTAAAAGTTAACAAAAAAAGTTATTAAGGAGATGGGGCTCTGTCACTTTAAAGTTGTTTTTTAAAGGAGCATGAAAAATTAAATAGAAATTTTACTTTTTTTCTAAATTAAAAAAAATCCCAAGATATTGAGCATTGTTTGTGTGATAAAATAAGCCAATTCTGAACAGAAATGTGCTGCTTTATCTGTAAATTAGTATCACAGTCCACTTGTTTGTTTCTGTGGTGGAAAAAACAATGTGCTCCAGTGTTATCATGTAGCCCCCCCCCCCCCCCCCCCCCCACCTTTATCAGGGCCTCTGGGTTACTATACATAGCCGCACACTAGTACAAAAGAGCCAAGGAAACTGCTGAAATAGATATGGCAGGTCCCTGGGTGTTACTAGGTATCTATTTACTGACATGTATTGTATTAACTTATAAGCTCTGCCTAAAATCCAACATATATAGTACCTGTATGGGTCTGCCCTCTGCAGCTCATGAAGACACAGACTCTGCTGTACTGTGTCTCATACTAATAAATTAGTGACCATCTGTCAGCAACACGCTGCGGAGACGTGGTCCCCTTTAGGCTAGGACACTACACAGCACATCCAGCCCTACAGAGTCTGTGTCTGCATATGCTGCAGCGGGCAAAGCCATACAGTAAAAACAGATATATAAGCCCTTCTTAATAAAATAAAGTACATTAAAGTAACTAGATACATAGATATCATATCCCTTTAATATCTTATGTATGATTTACTTTGGGGTGACAGTGGCCTGTAACCCATTGCAGTTTTTATACGTATCTGGTGAGGAAATGGATAAAAATAATACGGGGGGGGGGAGAGGAAACCATCCTGACAGATGCACACGGCGGGCATGAAACAGAAGACACTGAAAAGGAGCACAACAAAGGAACACATTTCAGTCAGAGATGGCAGACCCCGCAGAGTGCAAAGGGTTAAATAAATTACAATACATACAATTATCTTATTGCAGAACCAAGACTCACAATAGTAAAACTGGTCGTCACGTGGGGACGGTGGGGACGGAATTAAAGTGAACACGAGTAATTAGATAAAATATTACAAAAAATAGAGCTGTAGGTTATAACCTAATCACGCCGGGGCTGGAGGACAACAAAAGCAGGAAAAGGAAATCCTGGGAATGGGGTCTGGGGGGCACTGCTCTGGGCGGCCATAAACATACGGCTTATTTACACGTGTGTGTGTGTGCGTGTGTGTGTAGGGGGGTCTATGATCCAGCTACCAAAGTTATATTGTACACACACACCTGAGCTATGGATGTTTGCCCGACCCAGTTGCACATATCAGTAAAAGGACTCTGCTGTTGATTTAAAGAGAGCATTAAAAACGGCCTATACAGGGTCTACAGCATATCATTCCTGAGATATTTAGAATGTATTTTGTAGTTCCTGTCTGCTAATGTGCGGCTTAAAGTACTTGCTAACTGCCAGATAACATTAGGAACCTTTTTTGGTCACTACAGAGAAAAACATGTAGCCGATAATACTAATTAGGATATCAAAGCAGCTAATTAATATGTACGGGCTGCTCATTTGCATATAAATGAAGCAACAGCAGCATGGAATTTCTCATGATTGGTTCACTTTAGAAGAAAATGGATAACACAATATAGAGTTAGTTTTACATGGACTACAATCAATGAATTGGCATAAGGTTTTTAGAATGGGAAAAAAATACAAAAGAAACCATCATTATTTTACCAGATCTTTGTCTGTGTCTGCATACGCTGCAGAGGGCAGACCCATACAGGGACTATAAACACGGCCTAATAAAATAAAGTACATGTCAGCAAATAGATACAGAGGGATAGTATATACACCTAGTGACACCCAGGAACTTTCTTTCCCTCTTAACATTACTTATTTTTAAATACAAATCACAGTTATTTATAAAACACGTACTGTCCCTTTTACATTTCCAACTATTTCCAAATAGATAATTAGGGAGCGCCCGTGCAAAACCAAACACGCCGATACTGACAGGGCCAAGGAGCGTGTTGCAATTAGACAGGAATAATTCTGCTCATTATGCTCAGTCCGGTTTGCTGTAACATCTGATAACTGAGCCTGGCGCTCGTTTCGCCTGAACCAATTTCTTGAAATAATTCAGATGTTAGTTTTGTAAACTTTTTTTTTTTTTTTTGCATATTTCTAATTATAGCACAAACACAACTAGAATGTGGTCAAATCAACGGCTTTTTGGTAAAAACATCTGCAGAAGTTAACACTTTATGATCAGGGAGGCTCTCATGTCCCAACTGCATATACTAACAGTGCCGGGTAATCTCTCGCTATCTATACATTTTAAAAAAACATATATTTTTAGACAACCTATTTAATGTCAAAGAGGCTAAATAAGACACAGTAAAAATTAAATGTTTAAAGGGACCCTGTTACTTTAAAATAAAGATTTTTTTTTAGGTTATTCTTAAAAAGCATGAAAAACAGGCCATGTGTTGTGTTATCCACTTTTTTCTAAAGTAAATCAATGCTGGTAAAATCCATGTTGTAGTTTGTGTATTTATATGCAAACATGTGGCTCGTCAATAGTATCTGGCCATTACAAAGACAGACAAGCCAACACCTGCAATGTTATCTGGCATTTAGACCGCTCTCCCACCCTTATCAAGTACTGAGCTGCACATTAGCATACAGGCGACGCACACAGGAGCCAAAAAATCAATTCTAAATATTGCACAAATTATTTACAGAAGAGAAAAACTGCTAGTACAATGGACATAGTTTTTAATGCTCTTTAAAATAAGAACAAATTGGGCAACATAATTCCTTTAAGCCGATTGGTCCAAATAAACGGGCTTTCTGCAGTAGACGTCATGGAACCCAGACACGTTAGAGCAACAAATGTTTCTACATAGTCATGTGGCTACACCGATTCCATCCAGCGGGCCAAGTGTTCCGTAAGGAAGTATTAATACTCCATACCAAAGTGCTGCAAACATTACTGCAACGAGACCGCAATCAGAACCAAATCAGGAACACTATGCAGTGCGGCGGTGCAGTAACGATACTACGCGAGACGTCTCTTGGGATATTATATCCTGAAAGTTATAGCAAAAAATTAAAATAAACTACAAATATAAAAGCAATCAGTGGGTATAAAAAATGTAGAAGTGTTCGATATGGAGTTGGGTATTATCAGCATTAATAGAACATTACTCTCATGATGGGGGTGATAAAACCGCAAGGGAAATTCCATGTTGTAGTTGCGCTATATATATGCAAATTAATGGTTCATGTATATTAATTAGCTGCTTTGATGTAAAAAAAAACTTTTTGCAGATTTATTAAAAATTAAGTTTTTTGGGTTATTCTTAAAGAGCATGAAAAACTGTCTCTATATTGTATTATCCATTTTTTTCTAAAGTGATTCAATGAGCTGCACACTGGCCCGCTGAGCCACACACTGGCACACAGGAGCCGCACGCTGGCACACAGGAGCCGCACGCTGGCACACAGGAGCCGCACGCTGGCACACAGGAGCCGCATGCTCTTGAGATCACTATATCCCCTCCATGAGATAAAAGTTATCAATACAGTGGGAGGAGTTTAGTTAATTTATAATTCAATTAAGCAACTTTCAAGCTTAATTATCTAACACTTCTACTTGTTTTTTTAATAACAACCAGTTGTTATTATATTTGTTTATACGTGTAATATAGTTATGGGAAGATCCATTTCCCTACATCATGTGACTCACAACCTGCACAGAAAGCACTTTTACCAGATTTCCAAAGAAATAACAGAACTTGATGAGACCTTTGACCTTTGAGGGAAGTTTTAGTTTCACCAATAGAGGAAAAAAAAATCTGTGAGTAAATAAACTGTGACCCGGCCGGTCAGACGTGTAACCACCGATCAGATCAAGGAATGTAACCCCTTCCCACCAAAAAGAGATCTGCTGCAAGCGGCTACAGCACTGCACACTGGGAAACACACACACACACACACACACACACATATATATATATACACACTAGATATTTCAAGATATCAAATGTATAATGCATCTCTAGGGTGTGTTTCCTTCCAGGCTCCTGAAAAAATATAATCTTACTGGCTCCTATTTTTTGGGTATTTTTTTTTATCAAAGTGCATATATATATATATATATATATATATATATATATATATATATATATAAATGTATGTCACGCATTTAAAACAATAAATGGCAGATATAAGACAGTTTTTGATATGTGTGTGTATATATATATATATATATATATATATATATATATATATATATATATAAACACACACATTCTACAGATGATATAAGGCACATTATTGGTACACACTATTGGAGCAATCTTTGGTTTTCATATCTCGGTTCCTTTGTTACTTATACAGTCTTGATAGCTCCTTACAAGACACTAGGGTACAGAGCACCATGTGGGAATGAAAAGAAAGTCAATGCCAACAATATGCAAGCTCAGAGAACCACATGTTGGAGAACATTAAACATTGAAATACATTTTTGGTGTCCATATGGAAAGGTAATCTCTGCAGCATTCTTGGCAACAATAATAAGGCAATATCCATTTGTAAGGCATCCATGTGAAGGAATATATGTAATAAAGATAAAAAGCAGCAATTTTGGTTAAAAAAGATAATCTCTTGTAGAATGTGTAAAGTTTCCTGAGAAAACAAAATTTTGGTCACAATTCACATATTCTTGTTGGTTGAGGGCAGACTGGCACCTCACAACCTGGCATACGACTGGCACAGTGCGTGGTCCCGGATGTCCCCCCACCCACCGTTCTTTGTCTGTGGAGGGTTCCTGACTTCTTGCTGCCTGCTGTAAACAGTGAGGGTCTTTGGGAAGAGCCTCCCGCTCATCGCCCTGACCTGTGCTCGGAGAGTTTGTAAGGCAGTCTCTATGCTGGTGCAAGGTCCTGTGCGCCCACATTCACCGTCTCCAGCTTTGGTAGGGAGATGAAGGATTCTGGGTAAGCGGGTAGACAGCACCTTGAGCGGGTGGGCAAGACATGAGGCAGATACATATTGCAAGCTCCAGTCCCAGTTATAGTCATCATACGTACAGAACTCCGACAGGCAGCCCATCAGCTGGTAGTACAGTTCCCTAGGTATTGTCACGGCAGAACGATGCTTTGGTGCCACCCAACTACTCAATTCCACCTGCTCTGGGTCTGGTGAGGAATCAAGACTTGATGTACCTCCTAGACTAAGCAGCCCGCACCCTTCCTCCTTGCACTTATTCTGCATAAGACGCAGCATGTGCATCCAGTCCGGGAGCAGGTAGCTGCCCTCCTCTATGAAGAGCACCTGCCCATTGTGCCCGTTAAGCTCTCGTATTCTTTCCCAGGTGAAATGGAGCTTCCACCACCAGTGATGCTTGTCCAAAGCAAAAGCGGATTCCCGGTAGTGCCCATGGATGTCTGGGTACTCGGCGTTCTTGCAACCGCTCTTTAGGGCATCTTCTTTAGACAGGTCTCGAGGGCAGTCAGCGGGGTCAGCGCCTGGGAATTCATCTGGGTAAAAGCTCATGCTGTATGGGAAGTAGATGGGCAATACTCGGCAGAAGTTTATAGAGCGTATGGCTACCTCCACCTCAGAACAAGGCTTTGCCATGCTCAGGATCAGTAAGAGGCGGCCAGTTATCCCGGGCCCAGCAGCTTGTAAGGACTCACTGAGTAACTGAAGGCGGAGACCACTGCCAGGCCCTCCTCGTACCTGTACAACGACTACCAGGTCTGGGCGCCCCGGGAAGAGCTCGGCATTCAGCACTGGCTGCCTTATGTTGATGCGGTAAGCAGACAATCTCATGGCTAGCGGCGTACCAGGGGGCAGCAGGTGGTTCTTCTGGGGGGGAGGGTGTGGAACAGTCACCAAGTTATCATCATCATTAGAACTGAAGAGCAGGAAGGCACAGAGCGCTAGAGCCAGGAGCACCAGCAGGGCGGCGATCTTCTTTTTGTGTAATGTCAATCGCATGGTGAGAGCTGGTAACTACCTCAGGGTGGAGAGACAGTGCAGGGTGCCTATCCTAGGAATGCCCCTTACTCACTCGTCCTTAATGCTGAGAGATACAGGAGCAGGGTGCCTATCCTAGGAGGGCCCCTAACTCACTCACCCTTAATGTTGAGATACAGGAGCAGGGTGCCTATGCTAGGAGGGCCCCTAACTCACTCACCCTTAATGTTGAGAGATACAGGAGCAGGGTGCCTATGCTAGGAGGGCCCCTAACTCACCCTTAATGCTGAGGGATACAGAGCAGGGTGCCTATGCTAGGAGGGCTCCTAACTCACTTTAAATGCTGAGAGATACAGTGCAGGGTGCCTATGTTAGGAGGGCCCCTAACTCACTTGTAATGTTGAGAGATACAGGAGCAGGGTGCCTATGTTAGGAGGGCCCCTAACTCACTTGTAATGCTGAGAGATACAGGAGCAGGGTGCCTATGCTAGGTGGGCTCCTAACTCACCCTTAATGCTGAGGGATACAGAGCAGGGTGCCTATGCTAGGAGGGCTCCTAACTCGCGCTTAATCCTAACCCAGTCACCCACACATAGCCACCCTTACCACCAATCCCCAGATTATTAACTCCTTGCTGCCTGGCTCAGCTTACCCCCAAAGCTTGGTATCTTTTATACCAATACACTATACCCCAAAATATTAACTCATTACTGTCCAGTCTCAGGATTTGATTAACTCCTTAATGCATGATCTCAATACTATATGAACTCTCAGACTTTTGATAATTACTTATGGACCAATTTTGATATATTTTTAACCCCTGCTGATCAATTAGTATCTGATTAACCCCTTACTGGCCAAACACCTTAATGTGAAATCTCAGTATGTCATGAACTCTTAACTGCCCAAGCACAATATCTGATTAACACTTCACTGCCTGTTTTATTAACGTCTTACTACAGTTTTATTAACTTTTTGCTGATTCCCAGTGATTTATTAACCCCTTGCTGTCTATACCCGGTTCTGTACTGCCCCTGCTCTCTCTCCTGTACCCCCAGCTCCTGGTGCCCTCTGTCCCCCTCTCTCTGCACCCTGCCGTTACCCCTCTCACCCAGGGCTCCTCCACGTACCGGAGTTGCTGTCACTTGAGCTGTCCCAGCGAGGACTTCACACTCTGCCCTGTCTTTGCATGACGTTACCGTTACTCAACCAATAGGAACAGCGCGACGCCTCCAGGCAACGAACCCACCAATAACAGTGCGCCTTGTACGTAATCTGACGTAGAAGCTTCAGCGGCCATTACTCGTGAGGGCGAGTCTGCCAGTATTAGTACAGGTGTGTTACAGGTGTAGGCATGGGTGGAGGGGACATGGTGACACTAAATAACTCGCGATATACTCTGCTGGCATTTTCTCCTGGCGGTATTGGGTCTTTATAAGACGTCACCTGAGATAAGGCTTCATCTGAAGTCAATCTGGGGCTGCTCTTCATATATTTGAAAACACTGGTGGTGTAAAAAGTAGGTTTAATAAAAAGACCACGGTGGGTAATTTATTACCAAATAAATACTATTCATAGTGTCTGTATTAGGGCTGTTTAAGGCTTTATCTGAGATAAATTTGGGATAAATCTGAGGTAAATGGCTATATTAGGGGTTTATAAGGCATCATCTGAGGTAAATGGTGGTATTTTAGGGTTTATAAGGTCTCATCTGAGGTAAGTTTTGAGTAAATCAGAGTTAAATGGCGGTATTATGGGTGTATAAGGCTTCATGTGAGGAACATTTGCAGTTATTCTAAGATTAATGGCGGTATTGATGGTTCATAAGGCTCCATCTGAGGTAAATTTGGGGTGCATCTGAGGTACAAGGTGGTATTAGAAGTTTATAAGGCTCCATCTGAGGTAAATTTGGGGTGCATCTGAGGTACAAGGTGGTATTAGAAGTTTATAAGGCTCCATCTGAGGTAAATTTGGGTTGCATCTGAGGTAAAAGGTGGTGTTAGAGGTTTATAAGGCGGCATCAGAGGTAAATTTGGGGTGCATATGAGGTAAAAGGTGGTATTAGAGGTTTATAAGGCTCCATCTGAGGTAAATTTGGGGTGCATATGAGGTAAAAGGTGGTATTAGAGGTTTATAAGGCTCCATCTGAGGTAAATTTGGGGTACATCTGAGGTAAAGCAGTTTTCTGAATAGTATAAAAAGAAGAAAGAACTGAACTAATCCTACCCTACAAATTACTACAGGGTAAGTTGCGGTATAATAGGAGGACACCATATGAAGACAGATTAATTCAAATCTGAATTTTATTTCATCATATTAAAAACCATAGTCCAAAAAAACGCTGTATAAAAATATAAAATAGATACACAGTCACGTCTGGTCCAACAGGATAATGATACAGAATAAGTCTAATATAATTAAATACCACACCTATCAAAAGTTAGTACACAATAAAGATATCAATACTAATGGGACATATATAGAGCATAGAGAAATCTATAATATGGCGTGAAATGGGGGACATAATGTAATAAAGTGTTTAGTAAGAATATTCAACTACCATTGTTACTAAAGTACTCAGACTTAATATTCTAGCTAGGTCCACACCCTTCGAAAAATGCTGTATGAATAATCCTAATGGTAATATATCCACTATATACAATTTGCTATTAGACCAGTCCATACCGTCTAAGCTCCACCATCAGCACTCTTGGGAATCAGAACTTGCCATTACCTTGACCGATGCGCAATGGAACAAAATAAATACTATTGTTAGGGAAAATATGCACAAAACTATCATGAGGTGGTACTTAACACCTGCCAGAATGAAACTTTCCAAGCCCTCTTTAGATGGCAACTGCTTAAGAGGTTGTAACGACAGGCACCCTTAAACATGTCCTCTGAGACTGCCCATATGTGGTCGGAGACGTATCATATTTTGGAAATATTGTGGGATCGCAAGGCCGGAGGAAGCTCTGTTAGGCATTACTATAGAGGGTCTTTGCAAAGAAGCGCAACTGTTATCAAATCAAGTGTTTTTGGCAGTGCGAATTATACTAGGCAAATCCTGGAAGTCGACGATCACCAGGGCCGGATTACCAATTAGGCCAACTAGGCAGCCGCCTAGGAGCGCTTCTCTGTGAGGGGCACAACTTAAAAAAAAATGGTTCCTGGCGTAAAAAAAACAAAATGCAGCAGTTCATAGAATGGCTACTAGGGGGTAACCACCTAGAACAAGAGAGTTACAGCAGTAAAAGGAACTTACATGCACACAAAAGGCAAAAATGGGTCCGTGCATACCGTGCATACCGTGCAAAAATGGGTCCGTGCATACCGTGCATACCGTGCAAAAATGGGTCCGTGCATACCGTGCATACCGTGCAAAAATGGGTCCGTGCCCAGAAAAAACAATTAGAAAAAAAGTTTTTTTGTGTTTTTTTGCAGTCTCGAACTGCCGAATAGTGCCGGTTATGCCCGTCAGCTGGAGTTTATTTAATACAGGGAATTGATGCTGGTGCCGGTTGCTTGAGAGTCCCGGTTAGTTAGGTGCCGGATAACTGTGATTTTACTGTATATTAATGAAAAGTAAAATCTATTTAGAGAATACTATAATAGAACAACCAGGTGTAAATGAGCCAATGGCTATAATAGTATGTGATCAATGCAGTAAAAAAAACAAAACATATTTTAAAATAATTCAATATATCAGAAAAGGCAATGTGCAGAAGTGCAAAACTATATATACATTCACCAATGAGATCTAACAGTACAATCGATACAAAGGACCATAACAATAAATACTAGTATGAACAATATAGTAAATGATCGGGCCATTAATCATTTATAATTTATCCTGTGCAATTAAAGAGTGTCGACTGTCAGTATAATATATCCACCAACAATATCTAGCAGTGTAATATAAGAAAAGCAATTATACATCAATATGAATATATATAACATATAATATAAGTCCAAACAATAGGTAATTTACAAATCGTCCTGTATCACAGAAAAAAGGTTTATATATATATATATACCGTATATATATATATACATAAAAAGCTATACCGAATTGCCCTAAATATATGTGGTAGGACCGGAACCCACCACTGACTCCTGTGAAATAATAATAATGGCTACATTAACCACTCGTAGTCCCTAACGCACTAATAGCCTGAGGGGGAGGAGAGATGCCTTTTTGAACCGTGATCGAATTGATCACTGGGTTTAACTCTTTCATCTCTGTCACACCGATCATGTTAACGCTGAGGAAATTTAAAACAATTATTAAAGGGGAGAGAAAAATCCTTATACCTTAACTTCAAAAAAGGATCAGGATCAATAGTAATATCTACCAAGTATCAACTATGTCTTAAATATTAAGCAGATATTAATAATGTGATTAGTAAAACTTACAAGTTATCAGTAATTGTATTCCTTAAACACATACATATTTAATCAAGGATATAAAACTAATATCATGACAAATATAGTTAATTACGTATTGGTTCTACAGAATTACCTTATGCATATTTTAATAAAGAATATAGAGCAATAGAATATAGAGCAATAGAATATAGAGCAATAGAATATCAATTATGCTTATTTACTTATACCAAATTATTGTAAAGATTCTATGCTGAATGTACTTTGTAGGTTACTATTTTCATAACTTGTAATAGATTTCAAATCTACAAACTACAATAAACAATTTCATAATTTAGTTTCTATTGGTTATAATTTGAATATTTGTGACACATCAATTGGTAATGTCCACTAATACCATTGTGACCACCTTATCTCAATTACAAAGACACTGTGGTATCATAGTGTTCAGTAACACTATCCATTTGCTATTAAAAGTTCCTCCTCAAGGTTACCTCGTCTTGGTCCCAAGGATATTTTTTGTAGTACCCAACATTTATCCATTGGCTTTGACCTATGTTTTAATAGGTAATGTTTAGCTACAGTTGACAATGTTTTGCCCTTTTCCTTTTGTGCTCCCAAACGTCTTCTGAGTTCTCTGGGAGTCATTCCAAAGTACTTTTTTTTGGCAAGGGCATTGCTTCACCATGTGTACACAATATTTGCAATGTCCACACATGTGGGTGCCATCAGGTAAATTATTCTGTTTATTACCTCTAGAGAAGTGACTCCTTACAATTTTATCTTTGATCGTGGGAGATCTTCTCCAACTCATATTGATAAAAGAGCCAATGCAAGAATTGCGTTGTTCATCAGTTCTTAGAAAATAACTATATTTGTTCAAGATTATTTTAGCCTGTTGCCATTCCTGGTTGAAAATGCCCACAAATCTGATACCATCAGAAGGTTTTTTAGATGTTTTAGGTATCAGTAGGGTTTCTCTTTCGCGATGTAACGCCCGGTAGCCACTGTAGCCTCTTTCTTTCAGTCTGTTTTGCAATTCTTCAGACCATATCCTGAATGTTTGTAAATCCAAGCAATTCCTTTGAATCCTGAGGAACTCTCCTGTTGGTATAGCCGTTTTCGTGGCAGGGAAGTGTTAACTGGTAAAATGGACTAATTCTGTATCATCATCCTGTTGGACCAGACGTGACTGTGTATCTATTTTATATTTTTATACAGCGTTTTTTTGGACTATGGTTTTTAATATGATTAAATAAATTAAGATTTTAATTATTCCATTAGGAGTTAATCCATTAGGAGTTATGGAAATCGCATTACTCCTTTCTAAGAAAGTAGCAGGCAAAATGAACTCAGAAAGGATGCTAAAGAATAATTACATATATAGGTTAAAACGTAAAAGTTCTATTTATTTATTTGGGGTTTAAATACATTATGCCACATTATTAATAGTATTTATTTGGAATAAATTACCAAATTGGGTCTTTACTATGACAACTTTCTACACCACCAGTTTCTTCAAATGTGTTAAGAGCAGTCCCAGATTTACCTTAGATGAAGCTTTATAAGCCCCTAATACCACCATGTACCTCAGATGCAGCCTTATAAACCCCTAATACCACCATGCACCTCTGATTTACATCAGAAGAAAAGAAGCCTTATAAAACTCTAATACCCCCATTTACCTCAGATGTACCACATATTTATCTCAGAAGAAGCCTTATAAAATCCTAATACCACCATGTACCTCTGATTTATCTCAGAAGAAGCCTTATAAAACCCTAACACCCCCATTTACCTCAGATGTACCTAATATTCACCTCAGATGAAGCCTTATAAGCGGCCCCTAATACCACTATGTATATCAGATGCAGCCTTATAAGCCCCTAATATTATATTATAGTTCATTTATAACGCGCCAATATATTCTGTAGCGCTGTACATAAGTTAAGTTCAGACAAAGATAAATGTAAATTAACATATAGCAAAGCAAGGAGGGCCCTGTCTTTGAGCTAGGAATCCAATGTCCATGGTGAATTCCCAAAGTACTTAGGATAGAAACTCGCAGACTTACAATCTAAGGTATAATGAGTGGTAAAAGAGGGAGAGAGAGGTGAGAGTGTGTTAGGGTGGAAGGTCATACACTTCTTTAAAGAGATGCATTTTAAGTGAGGTTTTAAATGTTTTGAGGCAAGAGGATAATCTGGTGGAGCGAGGCAAGGAGTTCCAAAGAATAGAGGCAGCACGAGAAAAGTCCTGGAGGCGGGAGTGAGAGGAGGTGACAAGAGTTGTAGAAAGAAGAAGGTCATTAGGGTGGTGGGGGAGTATTTGGAGATGAGAGCAGAGATGTATGGGGGAGCGTTATTGTTGAAGCTTTGTAAGTTAGGGTCATGATTTTACATTTTATTCTTGAGGCTAAGGGAAGCCAGTGGAGTGATTGACAGAGAGGAGATGCCGACACTGAACGTTGTGTACGGAAGATGAGTCTAGCAGAGGCATTCATAATGGATTGAAGTGGAGATAGTCGGGTGGTGGGTAGGCCAAGATGATGAGAGAGTGTATTATGATTTTAGTTGTGTCTTGTGTAAGATAGTGACGAATTCTGGAGATGTTTTTTAGATGGAAAAGACAAGATTTAGTTAGTGATTGTATGTGAGGGATGAAAGACAGAGCGGGGTCCAGTAGAACTCCAAGACAACAGGCTTGGGCGGTGGGGGTGATAATGTCGTTGTTGACAGTGAGGGTGGACATCCAAGAGGATATACTAGAGAGGCAGTTGGAGACTTGTGTTAGAAGAGAGGGGGATAGATCTGGTGCTGAGAGGTAGATTTGGGTGTCATCTGCATAGAGATGATAATGAAGCCCAAAAGAGTTTATTAGGGTACCAAGTGAGGATGTGTAAATGGAGAAGAGGAGTGGGCCTAGGACTGATTCTTGGGGTACGCCAACAGACAGGGGGTGAGGAGAAGAAGATGGGTCGGAGAAGGAGATACTGAATGATCGATTTTGTAGGTATGATGAGAACCACGAGAGAGCAGTATCTCGAATACAGAGAGAGAAGAGGATATGGAGTAGAAGTGGATGGTTGACAGTGTCAAAAGCAGCAGAGAGATCTAGAAGAAGAAGAATGGAAAGGTGACCTTTTGACTTGGCAGTGAGCAGGTCATTGGTGACTTAAGTGAGCGCTGTCTCAGAGGAATGTTTGTGCCGGAAGCCGGATTGAAAGGTGTCAAGAAGGGAGTTAGAGGAAATAAAGCTAGTAAGGGGGTTATAGACGAGCCGCTCCAGCAGTTTGGAAGCCAGGGGAAGCAGAGAGATAGGGCGGTAGTTAGTTGCGACATCAGAGTCATATGAGGGTTTTTTGAGGGTAGGTATAACTATGGCATGTTTTAGAGAAGATGGAAACATGCCAGTATTTAGGGAGAGGTTGAAAATATGTGTGAGAGCTGGGATTAGTGTGGTAGAGAGGGGAGAGATGAGCTGAGATGGAATAGGATTCTGAGGACAGGTAGTGAGGCGAGTGGATGATAGCAGTTTGGAGACTCCGTCCTCTGTAGCCGGATCAAAGCAGTTTAAAGTGGCTGTGGTATTGGAGAAGGGAGAAGACTGGGTGTTGTTGGTTGGTTTAGAGGGTGGAGTGTGTGAGCCACTATGAGATGAGAGTACATTGCAGATGTTTTGAATTTTATGAATTAAATGGTTGGCAAAGTCTTCAGCTGTGAGAGAGGAAGGGACAGAAGTAGGTGCTGGGCGGAGGAGAGTATTGAAAGTGGCAAACAGACGCTTGGGGTTAGAGGACAGAGTTGATATTAGTGATGTGAAGTACTGCTGTTTGGCAAGGTTGAGGGTGGAGAAATAGGAGCGTAACATAAAATTCGTAGTGGAGGAAATCTGCTGAAGTGGGTGATTTCCTCCATAGTCATTCTACAGTGCGGGAGCACCTCTGGATGTATCGTGTTTGTGTAGTGTGCCATGGTTGTGGATAAGAGCGAGGGCATCTGCGTGTGGTTATGGGGGCCAGAGAGCCAAGGGTGGAAGAGAGAGTAGAGTTGTAGAGTGAGGTGGCAGTGTCAGGGCAGTTCGTGATGGAGGAAGGGGTTGGAGAGGGGTGTTGAGAGGAAGATATGGTGAGGTTGAAGGTAAGGAAGTGATGGTCAGATAGGAGTGGACGGATGACTGGGTAGGAGGTTGTGCTGAGATTGGTGAAGATAAGATCAAGAGAATGTCCAGCATGATGAGTAGTAGAATCTGTTAGTTGTGAGAGACAAAGGGAAGAGGTGAGTGCAAGCAGTTTGGCTGCTGCTGGGGAGGTGGGAGTGTCAACAGCAATGTTAAAATCTCCAAGAATGAATGAAAGAACGTTGGAGGAGAGAAAGTGAGGGAGCCAGGCAGAAAAGTGATCAAGAAATTGAGAGGGAGTGCCTGGGGGGGCGATAGATCACAGCAACACGGAGAGAGATAGGTGAGAAGAGGCAAATTGTATGCACTTCAAAGAATGAGAATTGGATACCACCATGTACATCTGATTTACCTCAGATGAAGCCTTATAAAACTCTAATACCTCCATTTACCTCAGATGTACCTAATATTTATCTCAGATGAAGCCTTATATCACTTACAGTCCCTTATCCCCCTTGACTTTTTACCTATTTTTTTACATTACAGGCTTAAGTTCAATATTTTGTTAATCTGAATCTTATGTGATGGACCAGAACACAATAGTCTAAGTTGGGGAAGTGAAATGAGAAAAATATATACATACATTTTTTTTTAGAAATAGAAAACAGAAAATTGCCATGTGCGTATGTATTCACCCCCTTTGTTATGAAGCCCATAAAAAGCTCTGGTGCAACCAATTACCTTCAGAAGTCACATAATTAGTGAAATTATATCCACCTGTGTGCAATCTAAGTGTCACATGATCTGTCATTACATATACACACCTTTTTTGAAAGGCCCCAGAGGCTGCAACACCTAAGCAAAAGGCACCACTAACCAAACACTGCCATGAAGACCAAGGAACTCTCCAGACAAGTAAGGGGCAATGTTGTTGAGAAGTACAAGTCAGGGTTAGGCTATAAAAAATATCCTGCTCTTTCATGATCCCCAGGAGCACCATCAAATCTATCATAACCAAATGGAAAGAGACGGACGCCCAACAAAACTCACAGACCAAGCAAGGAGGGCATTAATCAGAAAGGCAGCACAGAGACCTAAGGTAACCCTGGAGGAGCTGCAGAGATCCACAGCAGAGACTGGAGTATCTGTACATAAAACGGCAAAAAGCTGTATGCTCCATAGAGTTGGGCTTTATGGCAGAGTGGCCAGAAGAAAGCCATTACTTTTAGCAAAAAACAAAATGGCACGTTTTGAGTTTGAGAAAAGGCATGTGGGAGACTCCCAAAATGTATGGAGGAAGGTGCTCTGGTCTGATGAGACTAAAATTGAACTTTTCCGCCATCAAAGAAAACGCTATGTCTGGCGCAAACCCAACACATCACATCACCCAAAGAGCACCATCCCCACAGTGAAACATGGTGGTGGCAGCATCATGCTGTGGGGATGTTTTTCAGTAGCCGGGACTGGGAAACGGGTCACAGTTGAGGGAAAGATGGACGGCTAGGACGGAGGGTCACCTTCCAGCAGGACAATGACCTTAAACACACTGCTAAAGCAACACTTGGGGGGTTTAAGGGGAAACATGTAAATGTGTTGGAATGGCCGTGTCACAGCCCAGACCTCAATCCAAAAGAAAATCTGTGGCCAGACTTAA
Organism: Discoglossus pictus; assembly: GCA_027410445.1. Lineage (NCBI taxonomy): Eukaryota > Metazoa > Chordata > Amphibia > Anura > Alytidae > Discoglossus > Discoglossus pictus. The sequence continues at coordinate 7,952,786 of CM050165.1, read as the reverse complement.
AGATTGCTGTCCACCAGCGCAAACCATCCAACTTGAAGGAGCTGGAGCAGTTTTGCAAGGAGGAATGGGCAAAAATCCCAGTGGTAAGATGTGGCAAGCTCATAGAGACTTATCCAAAGCGACTTGGAGCTGTGATTGCTGCAAAAGGTGGCTCTACAAAGTATTGACTTTAGGGGGGTGAATAGTTATGCACAGTGACTTGTTCTGTTATTTTGTCCTATTTGTTGTTTGCTTCACAATAAAAAAAACAAAAAACATCTTCAAAGTTGTGGCAGGTTCTGTAAATTAAATGATGCAAATCCTCAAACAATCCATGTTACTTCCAGGTTGTGAGGTAACAAAACACGAAAATGCCGGGGGTGGGTGCGATGTGTTAATACTTTTGCAAGGCACTGTACCTCAGAAGAAGCCTTATAGAACCCTAATACCCCCATTTACCTCAGATGTACCTAATATTGACCTCAGATGGAGCTTTATAAGCCCCTAATACCATCATGTACATCAGGTGAAGCCTTATAAACCCTAATGCTGCCAAGATATCTCTTTGTGGTCTTTTGTGTTTTTGCTTCCAAATATAATGGGGACAAATAGACATTGTGCCTTATTATTTGAGAAGCCCTAAATGTCATTTTTTTCTTTGAAATAGTACATAAGTGGCTATAAAAAGAAACAGTTATAATTGGGGAGCCAACATCTTTACTTGTAGGATTGTACTGTGTATGTTAATTGTATTGGTTTAAACATTTAATATTTAGTATATCTTCAATATTTTTGCTATATATATTTAATCAAGCAGTGTGTGAATACTCCATTTTCTGAAAACACAATATTATGGTATGCCATTCACAAACACACATATGAGGGAATGTTTGCCGTCTTAATATTCCTCCGCCCCAATAAAAAAAAAAATGTACCAACTCATAAGGACACGTCACACATGTATTTTTAATGATAGACATTATAGAACATTATCTGAATAACTGCTTTTTTACAGTGCGTGACAAGCCAAGATCAAGAGCTTTCTTGAACTATAAAAGCTCATTCTATATAATCTTTAAATTATTACCTGTCATGTTAAAGCCAATCATCTGAGCTACATCTCAGAATAGATTCTGGCTCTATGAGCTATAAGGTGGAAGAGCAAGCTGAGGATTTCTTTACGTAAGTAAAACTAACATATTTAAAGACCAGTGTACAACGAAAACATGCATATTTCTAAAAATGTAAATCTATTAACATAATTAGGCAGGAACATGTTTTAAAGCAATTTTTTAATCAGAGAAGAGTACAGTTTGATACCTCCCTGGAGGCTGTTGAAGGTTGCATGTGTGAGAGGGTTGCATATATTTCTGCAGGAGCATGGTTTGCAGTTATAAATGCAAGCTGTCTGCTCCTGGGCATGTGCAAGCGTAGGGGTAGTTGTAAAATTCTATGATATCAGATTATTGAACACCTACTCCTCCTCTCCTCTTCTTCACACCTCTACCACTAGATGAGAACACCCCCAAGCTAAAAGCTGACAGAAAGTGATACCGCTGCTAATGTTGTTAGTCTGTTGCTTGCTATAGAAAGTAGGGCAGTTTTCCTTGAACAATAATGGTCGTTCTTCCTCTATAATGAATATTTCCTGAGATAATCACCATTGCTTGTACTATATTGCTATACTAATATGTTATAAAGACAACACATTTCCTAGAGTCTGCCACGTTCAGGGGACTCTTCTCTCTACTGGATCTTTCTGCTGCCTTTGACACAGTTGACCATCCACTCTTCCTGCACACACTCCATTCCCTAGGTCTCAGTGGCATAACCCTCTCATGGTTTGAGTCTTATCTCTCTAAGCGTTCCTTTACCTCCTCCTTTGCACTGCCCCTTGCGGTTGGGTTTCCAAGGCTCAGTGTTAGGTCCATTGCTTCTACCTCTCTACACCTTCCCTCGTGGTAAACTCATCATGGGTTTCAGCGCCATCTTTATGCTGATGAAATCTAACTCTCCTCCCCAGACCTATCACCCTTCCTCCTAACATATGCGAAAATGTGTCTTTCAAACATATCCTCCTGGTTGCCTCTTTATCACAAAGTCTCCAATACTGAGCTGTTACTAATTCTCCCTTCCTCCTCCGTCTCTATACCTGAAATATGAAAAATCCACCCCCTCATCTCAAGTAATACATGTTTGTGTCACACTTGACTCAGACCTCGCCTTCATCTCCCACATGCCATCATTTTCCAAGTCCTAATATCAAGACCTCCGGAACATCTTCAAAATTTGTCCCTTTGTCAGCCAGGGCATTACTAAGACATTAATCCACAATGTTTATAATGTCAAGCATTGACTATTACAACTCTATCTTGATTGGCCTACCACTAAACCGGTAGGTTGTGATTATTGTTTATATGTTTACAACTTGTGTTACTATGTGCGACTCTAACATTTGCATAATAATGTGGGACAAATAGTGCCAAATATATCAGCAATTACTTATTTAAGAAAATATATTGGTTGCTACTTTTGTTGATCCCTAATTTTCTTGATCATGAACCAAGCCACTACATCACAGACAGGAAACAAAAAAAAGGGCTACAGACAGTGTCACAATCCACCTTTTTGATCCTATCACAAACCACTCTGGGCCTTCTTTACTCCGGCCCTACCTGTCAACTAAAAGAGCTTACGTGCTGGCGATTGGACATCATTGGCCTATTAGATAGCATAGTTACTGGAGAATAATACCATACATTTCCCCATAGACCGTAGGCCCTGTTGCTATTGGCCCATTTGAACTGCCTCAGTTTGTTGTCTGTTTGGCTCAGCTAGTCAAAGTGGCAACCAATAGGGGAACCGCTGCCTAAGAAGTTATTGTGATGGGCTGTTGAGTTTGTGGAGGGAAGTTTGAAAAGACATTTGGGACGATATGTCATTAACTGGAGGTCAATGGGATAAGCTCTGATGAGGCTCTCTGGGGATTGACCAGATGGAGAAAGGAGGGAAATTTTAAGACGGAACATAAGCACGACCAGGCAGCCGAAGCATTCAATAATTTTTCCTGGCCCAAGAGCGCCACAAGTACTTAAAGAGCAAGAAGTTGGAGCAATCTGACTTGTTTATTATCCTTCAATGAGAGCCAGGCACTGGGAAGCCATGTCCTGTCACTATCCAACCAAAGGGTCCAGAGGACAGCCAGACCCGCCAATCAAAAATGTAATTAAAAAAATAAACACTTAAAAAGGAAGTGAAGGACATAGAAGTTAAGATTATATAAGAAAAAATTTAATAATATATGTTTTTGAATTTTATACAAGTTATTTGTTTGTATAATGTTCTTCCAATAAAAATATATTTATACATTATTTCTCTAAATGCAATAATATAGAACACCAACATGATAACTCATCAATAAAATGGTGAAATAGAGGAAGAAGATGGGATAAAGGATGGATGGAGTACAAATGTAAGATAGGGGATGCAAGGAGAAGGAAAAATAGAGAAAGAGAGGGGAGAGATTAATACGACATGGGAAAAAAACATATATGGGGATCTATGGATATAAAGAAGTGTTTAGGAAACATATAACCACGGCCAGAGGAATCAGTAATGGGACCATCCCTAAAAATAGAAATATCTGGTCACCCTTCTCAAAGTTCCTGACATACTCAGTCTGGACTCCAGATTTAAACCTGGTGGGTTCACCTTCTGGCTGCTGTAGTGCAACATCCCTTCCACCCAAACTAAGGAACACCATCATTGACCACCCCAGGATGGTTGCATATAATTAGTAAATTAGGATTTATTTATTGGTATTTATTTTGTTTTTAAAAAAAATATGTAGCCCTGATCTAGTTTTTCAAAAATTTAATTGAGGGAAAGTGTTAGATAAAAGTGTTAGATAATTGAAAGGTTTAAACATTAATCCTCGCTCTCACCTAATGATTTTATCTCACATGATTGTTTCTCACAGTGGGGGTGATAGGACCATCCCCAGTTTTATACATGATTAGAATCACAGATTTGTAAGCACTATAATTATTCTTTTTAATATATATGCCTTTATGCCAAGTTTGTATGTATGTACATTTTATATATATATATATATATATATATATATATATATATATATATATATATATATATATATATAATGTATGGGTCAAAGCTTTCATGGGAAAGACATACTGTTGCCTCTAGTGCCCCTGCACCTGAGCTGGGTCTTCATGTTTATCTTCCTCCACTGTGAAGGTTAATAAATTAAACGACAAATAATAATTAAGAGGGTTGGAGGATCTTTTTATGCAATTCATGCTTAAAATACCCAAGTTCATTTATCAAACACTTCCACTCAAATAGTTCAATATAAACTAATGTAACTATATTTATTTATTTATTTATGTGTATACTTCTCATTTCTGTAATAACTAGGGTCATTGTGGTGTCATTTTAAATTGCATGATGGAGAGAAGGGAAAGATGGTGATTTGGTGGAATAATGTAATACGGTCAGAATCTGAAGGTTGGATATAGAAAGTTTTAGTGATTTGATTAAATACTATTAGCAAAAAAAAGAAGTAGATATGTGGAAGGATGTGGTGGAGACAAGTAGACTGTTTAAGAACACTTACTATATACATAATGTTATCCTTGGTAACAACTGAACATGTATAGATAGGTAATAGAATATGCTGATCACATAGGACGTATCTGCTCACATGACTTTACCATCCATCTTGACCAGTTAATGTGCAGGTCCCACATACATAGGGCCAAAAACAAGTTCAGGACAAGGAGGGAAGAGGGTGAGCAGTGTGGTGTATATGAAGGTAGATGTGGGGCTACAGAGATGTGGGACACCAGTGCCATGTCAAATATGGCGGCTATCACGCTACAATCTGATGAACGTTTCTCACTTTTATTTTGTATCCTAGGTTTTAATGCTGCGTGTCACAAACCACCATGTGCCAGTCAGGGCTGTGTGATGGGCTCTCATCATTGGCCTCTAGGCTACGGGACCCATGGTACTGGTGGTGAGTTTTTGTACCAGCACAGCCTTTGTTTCTTTTGGTTGTCGCTGGCCCTTTAAAAGGGACCTACATGCCAATATCTATAATACATGAGTGTCACTATGAAGCTGTCCTTGTAGGCGACTAATAGCAGTGATAGGCAACAATCACACTCATGTCGAAAAGTGAGATTTTTGTGTTTGGAAAGTGGTTGTGGTTAGAGCAGCCGGAAGAACAGCGAAGTCTGGTAATTTTACAGATAGTAATCTTGGAACTTCCACCAACTATTTATAATAAGGAAGTAAGTAAAGCAAACTAGAACAAGTATGTCAGCAGAGATTATCTTAAATAAATAGTACATTTGTGTTCACATTTCAAAGTCAAAAAAGTTATTTCCTGATCAGAATTCCTAGAATTATTGCACTGCACTCTGGGAAACTTGACAGGGACATGCAAATGAGTTCACATGCTTTATCACTCTTTAATCCCAAACTACTTTATACATGGCTCCTTTTAGGTATATGCTTGCTGTATTACACAGATTATGCACAAGTAAGGAGACGTACCCACAATGGTTCTCATCAGTGTGGGGCTGGTTCCTAACTTGTGCTATAGATTTTGTGGAAAGGTCATTAACTACGACATCATTTGGCGATAGAAGCCTTCACTGTGCAGAGTACAGGAAACACATAGCACATTGGTGTCACACATGAACGACTATTATTATTTTAGATCTTAGTTATGGATGGCTTCTTCTGAACCTTAGCATGTTGCTGATCCTGTTATAATGTCACGTTACAGCCTAAACCGGATGGAGCCAGACCGCTGCATCCTTATCAGGGCCGCCATGACCTGCGTGGGGGTGGGGGACAAACTCTGGGGCTGCTTTGTCTTTAAAAACTAGTTTCTCAGCAAAAACAGAACTAGAAGCCTGCCAGATACAGTCACAGTGCGGCTCATTTCCCCTAAATAATCATTCATAAAGTTCATTAGCCGCGCTGAAATTTTCTGGTGAGGAGCCATTAAGAACAGTTTGGCATCAAAAATAGCTTGTGGTCTGGATTCACTAAGATGTGCAGTGGTACTAACAAGTAGGGCTGGTGCTAAAGAACCACTGTATAACTAATACAATATGGCTTAAAGGGATTTAATGTTAAAGAGTGTGCGGTTCAGAGTTGAGTGGGGTCTAACTACCAGATAACATTACAGGTCTTTTTTTTGTCCATTACAGAGCACATCAAAGTAGCTAATTGATATGCATGCACTGCTTATTTGCATATAAATACAGCAAACCAACATGAAATCTCCAGGAATTGATTCACTTTACAAAAAAGTAATACCACAACATATAGCAAGTTCTTCAACTCTATTAAGAATAACTAAACAACAACATGATTTTGGGGTGATAGAGTCCCTTTAATGTATTTATTGAATGATTTGTACTAGTGCTCACACAACACAGTTTCATTTATTTATTTATTAATTTTATTATCCTTTATTTGTAACGCGCCATCATGTCCCGTAACTCTAAACAGGGGTCATGTACACAGCAATAACAATATTCACACAATGCACAGACTGGAGGGCCCTGATATTGAGTTTAAAATCACACGTACAAAGCACTGACACAACAATTTAAAAAATTGCAAACCCTAAAGGGTAAGGGTGAGGTACAGGGGCGATAGATGTGTTGTGCAGGGGGAGTGAGGCAAGGAGTCCAGAGAGTAGGAGCAGCACAAGAAAAGTCCTGAAGGCGGGAGTGCAAGGAGGTTATAAGAGAGGAGGAGAGAAGGTCGTTAGCAGAGCGAAGAGGGCGGGTGGGGGAGTATTTTGATATGAGAGCAGAGATATAAGGGGGTTCGCTGTTGTTGAGGGCTTTATACATTGTGGTCATGGAGGCTATGGGAAGCCAGTGGAGTGACTGACAGAGAGGAGCCTCAAACACTGAGAGTTTAGTATGGTAGGTGAGTCTAGTGGAGGAGTCTAATATGAATTGGAGTGGAGACAGCTAGTTAATGGGGAGGTCAGCGAGGAGCGAGTTGCAGTAGTTGAGGCGAGATATAATGAGAGAGTGGATTAGGATTTATGTTATGTCTTGCGTAAAATGAATGGTGACGATTACTGTAGTTATTTGAATATATCGCCACCCAAATATACCGCGAGGGTTATGAATTTGGTAGGTGAATGGGTAAAAAGTGGAAGACGCAAATATAATGTGAGGGTTAAAATTTACGGAATTATAGAAAAAAGATGTGCTGAATCCTGTTCCAAAAGCACCCTAAATGGTGCATAAATGCTTTAATATTCAATATAACAAGTAAATACAACAGAATATTATGGTTAATGTCCCAATCATATGCATATATAATATGTACCGTATGCTGGAGACCTCCACTCACATTCCCACCCGCTCCCACAGGACTCACAACACAATGGCTGCAGCCTGTGGTACATGCAGCACTCCGTGCACTGGTTGCAGCAGCAGGATGCGCTCTAATGACGTTTGTTCCTGCATCAGTGGGAAGACTATAAACTTATCCAACAATAAGAACGGCAGGGAACCAGTTTACCAGAATTTACAACAGCTTTATCTCGTATATATTGCAATACTCTATTGGTTAGAATGGGAAAATACAAAACTGGTATTATAGTCGAGTATCTACAGTATTAGAGATGTTTTTTTAGGTGAAAATGACAAGATTTTATGATGGATTGTAGCTGAGTAATGAAAGAGAGGGCAGGATACAGTAGAATCCCAAGACAACGGGCCTGAGAGATGGGTGTGATGATGGGATTGTCAACAGAGAGAAGTATGTGAGGATTGGAAGCTGTGGTAGAAGGTGGGAAGATAAGGAGCTCAATCTTTGACATGTTGAGTTTGAGTTGATAGTCGGACATCCAGGAGGATATGCAAGAGAGGCAGTTGGCCAATTGATCTAGGATAGAGGGGAATAGATCAGGTGATGAGAGGTAGATTTGAGTCATCTGCATATAGATGATACTAAAATCCAAAAGATTTTATTAGGGTACCAAAAAAGGTTGTATAGAAGGAGAAAAGGAGCGTGTCTAGGACTGAACCTTGGGGTGAGGCAAAGAAGAGGAACCTGAAAAGGAGAAACTAAATGTTCGATTTTCTAGAAAAGATGTGAACCAAGGGGAGAGCAGTGTCATGGATGCTGAGAGAGCGAAGAGTTTGGAATAAAAGAGGGTGGTCAACTGTGACAAAGGCAGCAGAGAGATCCAGGAGAATAAGAATAAAGAAATGACCCTTTGACTTGTCGTGAGCTGTGAGCGCTGTCTCTATGGAATGTTAGGGCTGTAAGCCAGATTGGAAGGGGTCAAGAAGGGAGTTGGAAATTAATTGGATAAGGTAATCATCAACTATATGCTCAAGCATTTTAGAAATCAGTGGAAGTAGAGAGATAGAGTGATAGCTAGATGCGGAAACAGAGTCAGATGAGGGTTTCTTAAGAATGGGTGTAATTATGGCACGATTTAAACATGGTGTAAACTTGCCAGTGTTTAGGGAAAGGCTCCATAGATGTGTGAGAGCTGGGATAAGGGTGGTAGAGAAGGGTGTGATCAGCTTTGATGGAATAGGATTGTGTGGCCATGTTGTAAGATGAGAAATTGATGAAAGACTAGAGACTTCCTCATTGGAGTTCATAATGGATATGGATTGGGTAAGGGTGAAGGCAGGGTGCAATCGCTCGGTGAGGGGAGGGAGAGTTAGGGCCACACTGAGAGGAGGGTTCATTATGGATATTTTTAATTTTCTTATAAAAAACATTTAGGGTCGGAGGCCAAATTCAAGATTAAATATGAGAAGTAGCGCTGTTTGGCAAGATTGAGAGCATAGTGATAGGAGTATAGAATAAACTTGTAGTGAAGGAAGTCTGCTGAAGTGCAAGATGTCCTCCACAATCATTCAGCAGTGTGAGAGCACCACTGGATGTAGCGTGTTTGTGTATTGTGCCATGGTTGTAGGTCAGAGTGAGGGTGTTTGCTTGTGGTTATGGGGTCAAATGTGTCAAGGGAGGTAAAATCAAGTTGTATTGTGTGGTGGCAATGTCAGGGCAAGTGAGGGGGGTGAAGGGACTGAGAACGGGTTGTAGAAAATTGGAAAGATGGTGTGGATCAAGTGCTTGCAGGTTTATGTGGGTTCTGGTGGCTGGGGTGACGAAAGGCAGAGAGTGGGAGGTGTGGCGAGGGTGTTCGTTAGGAGATGTTAAGGTTGGAGATAGTGCAGTGATTGATAAAAATAACGTCAAGAGAGTGTCCATTGCTGTGAGTAGGGGATTCTACCCATTGTGGGAGGCCATGGGAATGTTCCTAACTTGTGCTATAGATGGTTCCTAACTCGGTTGTAAGGGATGTGATCCAGTAATTGAGAGGATGGACCAGACGGGTGATAGATCGCAGCAACCCACAAGCAATGATTCAGGTTTGGTGTGTGGTTTGCAGACAGCATTGTGAGAGTTTTAAAATGGTGCTGGAAGAAAGATGGGGAGAAGGGAGAAGCTGAGATAAAAAAATAAATAAAACATAGGAATGTTTAGCTCATCTTAGGACCATAAATAATGGATTAGCAGTAAATTCACAAAATAGCAAAGAAAGATTATATTTTCTTAAATATAAAAACAGATAAATTAATATTAATAATCCATATGAAGAGGAAGAGATGATATCTGATGTGATCAAGAGTTGTTCTGTAAAAATACCTTGGGTGAAGTTTTCAGAGGGATTCAGGTGTGGGATTGTATAGTTTGCATACAGCAATGTGAGGCTTTTTACTAACTGATAAGCAATAAAATCAGTAAAAAAAAAAAATCAATATAGCTTTTTATACGTAGCTTTGAGTTTTAGAGCCTTTGATTTTAGCCAATATACGCAGCTCCAAATCATCTATCAGGTGTCCAAGGGGGTGGGAGAGTATCTGCCCAGGGGGACTGTCCTGATATGAAGATTCCTATGTTTTCCTGATAAAATATGTTGTATGCCTTCCTGCCTGCCATGGCTACTGCAAACTAACCTATACTAACCTATACCAGTCAGAAAAAAATTAGAACACCATCTTGGGCTGATCCTCTTTTACTCCCTGGACACATGGTAGTGGGTGGAGCATAAGTCATGTTCTCTCACAAAACTAATTACCCACCAGTCACCTCCTCTCACCACCTTCACCTCACAATATCCACCAATCACGTACTTTCAGGACCTTCATCTCTCTATATTCACCAATCATCCCTCCTTATATCACGTTAACCTCTCAGTGTCCACCAAACATCTGCTCTCATCACTTCACCTCTCAGTATCCACCAACTACCTCCTCTCACTATTTCACCCCTCAATATCCACCAATAACCTCCTCTCACTACCTTCAATTTTTAATATTTAGCAATCATCTTTCTCACTACTTTCACCACTCAATATGCATCAATCACCTCCTCTAATCACCTTAACCTTACAATGACCATCAATCACCTCCTCCCACCACCCTCACCCCTCAATATCAATCAACCACCCCCTGACACTATCTTCACCTATCAATATCCACCAATCACCTCCTCAAACTACCTTCACCTTTCAATATCCACCAATCACCTTCTCTTACCACCTCCACCTCTTAATATCCAACATCACCTACTCTCACCACCTTCACTTCTCAATATCAATTAATCCCCTCCTCACACTACCTTCACCACTCAATATCCACCAATCACCTCCTCTCATCACCTTAACCTTACAATGTCCATCAATCACCTCCTCCCACCACCCTCACCCCTCATTATCAACCAACCAAATCCTCACACTACCTTCACCTTTCAATATCCACCAATCACCTTCTCTCACTACCTTAACCTCTTTTTATCTACCTATCACCTCCTTCACCTCGCAATATGCACCAAGCACCTTCTCTCACCACCTTCACTTCACAATATAAATTAATCACCTCCTAACACTACCATCACCTCTCAAAATCCACCAATCACTTCCTTTCACCACGTTCACCTCTCAGTATCAACCAATCACCTCCACTGACCACCTTCACCTCTCAATATCAAACAATCACCTCCTTTCCCATCACATTAACACCTATCTGTTCTCACCCCCCTCACGTTAACACCTATTTTATCTCATCCATCACATTAACACCTATCTGATCTTACCTGTCACAATAACACCTATCTGATCTCACCCCCTCACATTAGCACCTATCTGATCTCACCCATCACATTAACACCTATCTGATCTCACCCCCTCACATTAGCACCTATCTGATCTCACCCATCACATTAACACCTATCTGATCTCACCCCCTCACATCAGCACCTATCTGATCTCACCCCCTGACATTAGCACCTATCTGATCTCACCCATCACATTAACACCTATCTGATCTCACCCCCTCACATTAGCACCTATCTGATCTCACCCATCACATTAACACCTATCTGATCTCACCTGTCACATTAACACCTATCTGATCTCAGCCCCTAACAATAACACTTATCTGATCTCACCCCCCTCACATTAACACTTATCTGATCTTACCCCATCACATTAACACTTATCTGATCTTACCCCATCACATTAACACTTATCTGATCTCACCTGCCACATTAACACCTATCTGGTCTCATCCATCACATTAACACCTATCTGATCTCACCCCCTTAAAATAACACCTATCTGATTTCACCCATCACATTAAAACCTATCTGATCTCACCTGTCACATTAACACCTATCTGATCTCACCCCCTCACATTAACATCTATCTGATCTCACCTGTCACATTAACACCTATCTGATCTCACCCCCTCACATTAACACCTATCTGATCTCACCTGTCACATTAACACCTATCTGATCTCAGCCCCCTCACATTAACGCCTATCTGATCTCACCCCCTCACAATAACACCTATCCGATCTCACCCATCACAGTAACACCTATCTGATCTCACCCATCACAGTAACACCTATCTGATCTCAGCCCCTCACATTAACACCTATCTGATCTCAGCCCCCCTCATAATAACATCTATCTGATATCAGCCCCTTCACAATAACACCTATCATATATCAGCCCCCTCACAATAACACCTATCTGATCTCACCCATCACATTAACACCTATCTGATCTCACCCATCACATTAACACCTATCTGATCTCACCACTCACATTAGCACCTATCTGATCTCACCCCCTTACATCAGCACCTATCTGATCTCACCCCCTCACATCAGCACCTATCTGATCTCACCCCCTCACATTAACACCTATCTGATCTCAGCCCCTAACAATAACACTTGTCTGATCACACCCGCCTCACATTAACACTTATCTGATCTCACCCCGTCACATTAACACCTATCTGATCTCATCCATCACATTAACACCTATCTGATCTCACCCCCTCACATTAACACCTATCTGATCTCACCCCCTCACATTAACACCTATCTGATCTCAGCCCCTCACAATAACACCTATCTGATCTCACCCATCACAATAACACCTATCTGATCTCACCCATCACAATAACACCTATCTGATCCCACCCATCACAATAACACCTATCTGATCTCACCCCCTCACAATAACACCTATCTGATCTCACCCCCTCACATTAACACCTATCTGATCTCAGCCCCTCACATTAACACCTATCTGATCTCAGCCCCCCTCATAATAACACCTATCTGATCTCAGCCCCCTCATAATAACACCTATCTGATCTCACCCCCTCACATTAACACCTATCTGATCTCACCCCCTCACATTAACACCTATCTGATCTCACCCCCTCACATTAACACCTATCTGATCTCAGCCCCCTCACATTAACACCTATCTGATCTAAGCTCCTCAGAATAACACCTATCTGATCTCACCCATCACAGTAACACCTATCTGATCTCACCCATCACAGTAACACCTATCTGATCTCACCCCCTCACAATAACACCTATCTGATCTCACCCATCACAGTAACACCTATCTGATCTCAGCCCCCCTCATAATAACACCTATCTGATCTCAGCCCCCCTCATAATAACACCTATCTGATATCAGCCCCTTCACAATAACACCTATCATATATCAGCCCCCTCACAATAGCACCTATCTGATCTCACCCATCACAATAACACCTATCTGACCTCACTCATCACAATAACACCTATCTGATCTCAGCTCCTCACAATAACACCTATCTGATCTCACCCATCACAATAACACCTATCTGATCTCACCCATCACATTAACACCTATCTGATCTCACCCCCTCACAATAACACCTATCTGATCTCACCCATCACAATAACACCTATCTGATCTCACCCATCACATTAACACCTATCTGATCCCACCCATCACAATAACACCTATCTGATCTCACCCCCTCACAATAACACCTATCTGATCTCAGCCCCTCACAATAACACCTATCTGATCCCACCCATCACAATAACACCTATCTGATCCCACCCATCACAATAACACCTATCTGATCCCACCCATCACAATAACACCTATCTGATCTCACCCCCTCACAATAACACCTATCTGATCTCAGCCCCTCACAATAACACCTATCTGATCCCACCCATCACAATAACACCTATCTGATCCCACCCATCACAATAACACCTATCTGATCTCACCCATCACAATAACACCTATCTGATCTCACCCATCACAATAACACCTATCTGATCCCACCCATCACAATAACACCTATCTGATCTCACCCCCTCACAATAACACCTATCTGATCTCAGCCCCTCACAATAACACCTATCTGATCCCACCCATCACAATAACACCTATCTGATCTCACCCATCACAATAACACCTATCTGATCCCACCCATCACAATAACACCTATCTGATCTCACCCCCTCACAATAACACCTATCTGATCTCACCCATCACAATAACACCTATCTGATCTCACCCATCACAATAACACCTATCTGATCTCACCCATCACAATAACACCTATCTGATCTCACCCATCACAATAACACCTATCTGATCTCACCCCATCACAATAACACCTATCTGATCTCACCCATCACAATAACACCTATCTGATCTCACCCATCACAATAACACCTACAGTATACCATACCAAGCTATAGTACAGATTAGAATAGTGATAAGACTTTCACACCAATCTGTGACTATTATTATTTTCCCAACCAGCCATGCTATTGGCAAATAGTTAATTTTGCACAAAAATATAATTTCAACTAGGAATAAAATAATTAATTGATTATAGATAATGTGTGTGTCTTTTTAACCCATGCTATACTCAGGGCACATCATGCTTTTTTTTTTTTTATCACTGACAGGGTTAAAATCAGGATCCTAGAGAACCAGCAGAGCCAGTAGCTTCTCTCCCATTGGCCCAACGATGGGGGACCATAAAAGTTATAGCCTTCAGGAATGCCACCAGGTGAGGTGGGAGAGGTCATGATCTAAGTGTCCCCTCCCCCACTTACCTGGGGAATCCACAGGAAACATCACTTAAAGGGACACAGAAGTCTTATATTTTCTGTCATATTTAGAAAGAACAAAGTTTAAAAATGTCAAGAAGCTGTAGTGACCAATTGTTTATGAAACGACATGTTCTGGAAGAATAGCTTCTCCTCCTGCTGTCATGACACAAAGTGGGAGGAAGACTTTGGAGTAAGTAGGACTTTATGTATGTACCTATCTATGGGTGTGGGGGTAGGAGATCATAATGGGGGAGCTGGGGGTGGAGGTGGAAGCAGAAGATCATAATGGGGAAGCTGGGGGGTGGAGGGGAATGTAGAAGATCATAATGGGGGAGCTGGGGGTGGAGGGGGACGTAGAAGATCATAATTGGGGAGCTGGGTGGTGGAGGGGGACAGGGAATTGTAGAAGATCATAATGGGGGAGCTGGGGGGTGGAGGGGGACGTAGGAGATCATAATGGGGGGCTGGGGGTGAAGGGCGACGTAGAAGATCATATTGGGGGGTGGAGGGGGAGGTAGAAGATCATAATGGCGGAGCTGGGGGTGGAGGGGGACATAGAAGATCATAATGGGGGAGCTGTGGGTGGAGGGGGAGGTAGAAGATCATAATAGGGGAGCTGGGGGTGGAGGGGGAAGTAGGAGATTATAATAGGGGAGCTGGGGTGTGGAGGTTGAAGTAGGAGATTATAATGGGGGAGCTGGGGGTGGAGGGGGAAGTAGGAGATTATAATGGGGGAGCTGGGGGTGGAGGGGGAAGTAGGAGATCATAATGGGGGAGCTGGGGGTTGAAGGGGAGGTAGAAAATCATAATGGGGAGCTGGGTTGGAGGGGGACGTAGAAGATCATAATGGGGGAGCTGGGGGTGGAGGTAGAAGATCATAATGGGGAGCTGGGGGTGGAGGGGGACATAGAAGATCATAATGGGGGAGCTGGGTGATGCAAGAGGAGGTAAAAGATCATAATGGGGGAGCTAGGAGTGGAGGTGGAGGTAGAAGATCATAATAGGGGAGCTGGGGGTGAAGGGGGAAGTAGGAGATCCTAATGGGGGAGCTGGGGGTGGAGGGGGAGGTAGAAGATCATAATGGGGGAGCTGGGGGTGGAGGGGCAGGTAGAAGATCATAATGAGGGAGCTGGGGGATGGAAGGGGAGGTAGAAGATCATAATGGGGAGCTGGGGGTGGAGGGGAGGTAGAAGATCATAATAGGGGAGCTGGGGGCGGAGGGGGAAGTAGGAGATCATAATGGGGGAGCTGTGGGGTGGAGGGGGAGGTAGAAGATCATAATGGGGGAGCTGGGGGTGGAGGGGCAGGTAGAAGATCATAATGGGGGAGCTGGGGGTGGAGGGGGAAGTAGGAGATCCTAATGGGGAGCTGGGGGTGGAGGGGAGGTAGAAGATCCTAATGGGGGAGCTGGGGGTGGAGGGGCAGGTAGAAGATCATAATGGGGGAGCTGGGGGATGGAAGGGGAGGTAGAAGATCATAATGGGGAGCTGGGGGTGGAGGGGGAGGTAGAAGATCATAATAGGGGAACTGGGGGTGGAGGGGGAAGTAGGAGATCATAATGGGGGAGCTGGGGGATGGAGGGGGAGGTAGAAGATCATAATGGGGGAGCTGGGGGTGGCGAGGGAAGTAGGAGATCATAATGGGGGAGCTGGGGGTTGAGGGGGAGGTAGAAGATCATAATGGGGAGCTGGGGTGGAGGGGGATGTAGAAGATCATAATGGGGGAGCTGGGGGTGGAGGTGAAGGTAGAAGGTCATAATGGGGGAGCTAGGGGATGCAAGGGGAGGTAGAAGATCATAATAGGGGAGCTGGGGGTGGAGGGGAGGTAGAAGATCATAAAAGGGGAGCGGAGGGGGAGGTAGAAGATCATAATGGGGGAGCTGGGGGTGGAGGGGCAGGTAGAAGATCATAATGGGGGAGCTGGGGGTGGAGGGGGAAGTAGTAGATCTTAATGGGGGGTGGAGGGGGAGGTAGAAGATCATAATGGGGGATCTGGGGTCGGAGGGGGAAGTAGGAGATCATAATGGGGGAGCTGGGGGTGGAGGGCGAGGTAGAAGATCATAATGGGGAGCTGGGGTGGAGGGGGACGTAGAAGATCATAATGGGGGAGCTGGGGTGGAGGGGGAAGTAGGAGATCATAATAGGGGAGCTGGGGGTGGAGGGGGAGGTAGAAGATCATAATGGGGGGGGGTGGAGGGGGAAGTAGGAGATTATAATAGGGGATCTGGGGGTGGAGGGGGAAGTAGGAGATCATAATGGGGGAGCTGGGGGTTGAGGGGGAGGTAGAAGATCATAATGGGTAGCTGGGGTGGAGGGGGACATAGACGATCATAATGGGGGAGTTGGGGGTGGAGGTAGAAGATCATAATGGGGAGCTGGGGGTGGAGGGGGACATAGAAGATCATAATGGGGGAGCTGGGTGATGCAAGGGGAGGTAGAAGATCATAATAGGGGAGCTGGGGGTGGAGGGGGAAGTAGGAGATCATAATGGGGGAGCTGGAGGGTGGAGAGCGAGGTAGAAGATCATAATGGGGGAGCTGGGTGTGGAGGAGCAGGTAGAAGATCATAATGGGGGAGCTGGGGGATGGAAGGGGAAGTAGGAGATTATAATGGGGGAGCTGGGGGTGGAGGGGGAAGTAGGAGATCATAATGGGGGAGCTGGGGGTTGAAGGGGAGGTAGAAGATCATAATGGGGAGCTGGGTTGGAGGGGGACGTAGAAGATCATAATGGGGGAGCTGGGGGTGGAGGTAGAAGATCATAATGGGGAACTGGGGGTGGAGGGGGACATAGAAGATCATAATGGGGGAGCTGGGTGATGCAAGGGGAGGTAGAAGATCATAATGGGGGAGCTAGGAGTGGAGGTGGAGGTAGAAGATCATAATAGGGGAGCTGGGGGTGAAGGGGGAAGTAGGAGATCCTAATGGGGGAGCTGGGGGTGGAGGGGCAGGTAGAAGATCATAATGAGGGAGCTGGGGGATGGAAGGGGAGGTAGAAGATCATAATGGGGAGCTGGGGGTGGAGGGGAGGTAGACGATCATATTAGGGGAGCTGGGGGTGGAGGGGGAAGTAGGAGATCATAATGGGGGAGCTGTGGGGTGGAGGGGGAGGTAGAAGATCATAATGGGGGAGCTGGGGGTGGATGGGCAGGTAGAAGATCATAATGGGGGAGCTGGGGGTGGAGGGGGAAGTAGGAGATCCTAATGGGGAGCTGGGGGGTGGAGGGGAGGTAGAAGATCCTAATGGGGGAGCTGGGGGTGGAGGGGCAGGTAGAAGATCATAATGGGGGAGCTGGGGGATGGAAGGGGAGGTAGAAGATCATAATGGGGGAGCTGGGGGTGGAGGGGGAGGTAGAAGATCATAATAGGGGAACTGGGGGTGGAGGGGGAAGTAGGAGATCATAATGGGGGAGCTGGGGGGTGGAGTGGGAGGTAGAAGATCATAATGGGGGAGCTGGGGGTGGCGAGGGAAGTAGGAGATCATAATGGGGGAGCTGGGGGTTGAGGGGGAGGTAGAAGATCATAATGGGGAGCTGGGGTGGAGGGGGATGTAGAAGATCATAATGGGGGAGCTGGGGGTGGAGGTCAAGGTAGAAGGTCATAATGGAGGAGCTAGGGGATGCAAGGGGAGGTAGAAGATCATAATAGGGGAGCTGGGGGTGGAGGGGAGGTAGAAGATCATAAAAGGGGAGCGGAGGGGGAGGTAGAAGATCATAATGGGGGAGCTGGGGGTGGAGGGGCAGGTAGAAGATCATAATGGGGGAGCTGGGGGTGGAGGGGGAAGTAGGAGATCATAATGGGGGGTGGAGGGGGAGGTAGAAGATCATAATGGGGGATCTGGGGTCGGAGGGGGAAGTAGGAGATCATAATGGGGGAGCTGGGGGTGGAGGGCGAGGTAGAAGATCATAATGGGGAGCTGGGGTGGAGGGGGACGTAGAAGATCATAATGGGGGAGCTGGGGTGGAGGGGGAAGTAGGAGATCATAATAGGGGAGCTGGGGGTGGAGGGGGAAGTAGAAGATCATAATGGGGGGGGGGGGTGGAGGGGGAAGTAGGAGATTATAATAGGGGATCTGGGGGTGGAGGGGGAAGTAGGAGATCATAATGGGGGAGCTGGGGGTTGAGGGGGAGGTAGAAGATCATAAGGGGTAGCTGGGGTGGAGGGGGACATAGACGATCATAATGGGGGAGTTGGGGGTGGAGGTAGAAGATCATAATGGGGAGCTGGGGGTGGAGGGGGACATAGAAGATCATAATGGGGGAGCTGGGTGATGCAAGGGGAGGTAGAAGATCATAATAGGGGAGCTGGGGGTGGAGGGGGAAGTAGGAGATCATAATGGGGGAGCTGGAGGGTGGAGAGCGAGGTAGAAGATCATAATGGGGGAGCTGGGTGTGGAGGGGCAGGTAGAAGATCATAATGGGGGAGCTGGGGGATGGAAGGGGAGGTAGAAGATCATAATGGGGGAGCTGGGGGTGGAGGGGGAGGTAGAAGATCATAATAGGGGAGCTGGGGTGGAAGGGGAAGTAGAAGATCATAATGGGGAGCTGGGGGGTGGAGGGGGAGGTAGAAGATCATAATGAGGGAGCTGGGGGTGGAGGGGGAAGTAGGAGATCATAATGGGGGAGCTGGGGGTGGAGGGGAAGGTAGAAGATCATAATGGGGGGTGAAGGGGGAGGTAGAAGATTAAAATGGGGGGCTGGGGGTGGAGGGGAAAGTAGGAGATCATAATGGGGGACCTGGGGGTTGAGGGGGAGGTAGAAGACCATAATGGGGAGCTGGGGTGGAGGGGGACATAGAAGATCATAATGGGGGAGCTGGGGGTGGAGGTGAAGGTAGAAGATCATAATGGGGGAGCTGGGGGATGCAAGGGGAGGTAGAAGATCATAATAGGGGAGCTGGGTTGGCGGGGGAGGTAGAAGGTCATAATGGGGGAGCTAGGGGATGCAAGGGGAGGTAGAAGATCATAATAGGGGAGCTGGGGTGGAGGGGAGGTAGAAGATCATAATAGGGGAGCTGGGGGTGGAGGGGCAGGTAGAAGATCATAATGGGGGAGCTGAGGGTCGAGGGGGAGGTAGAAGATCATAATGGGGGAGCTGGGGGTGGAGGGGCAGGTAGAAGATCATAATGGGGGAGCTGGGGGTGGAGGGGGAAGTAGGAGATCATAATGGGGGGTGGAGGGGGAGGTAGAAGATCATAATGGGGGATCTGGGGGTGGAAGGGGAAGTAGGAGATCATAATGGGGGAGCTGGGGGTGGAGGGCGAGGTAGAAGATCATAATGGGGAGCTGGGGTGGAGGGGGACGTAGAAGATCATAATGGGGGAGCTGGGGGTGGAGGGGGAAGTAGGAGATCATAATGGGGGAGCTGGGGGTGGAGGGGGAGGTAGAAGATCATAATGGGGAGGTGGAGGGGGAAGTAGGAGATCATAATGGGGGAGCTGGGGGTTGAGGGGGAGGTAGAAGATCATAATGGGGAGCTGGGGTGGAGGGGGACATAGAAGATCATAATGGGGGAGTTGGGGTGGAGGTAGAAGATCATAATGGGGAGCTGGGGGTGGAGGAGGACATAGAAGATCATAACCTACTGACAGCCTCCTTTGGTAGAGAATTCCACCGACTAACCACCCTTACCGTGAAGGACCCTTTGCTTTCTTTAAGGTGAAATCTTTTTACTTCTAGCCTCAAGGGATGTCCTCTTGTCAGTTGAAAACCTCTTGGCACAAAAAGCTCCCTTGACAAATCTTTATCTTGACCCTGGATATATTTATATAATGTAATTATATCTCCTCTTAGGGGGCTTTTTTCTAGGGTGAATAAGTGTAATTTGGTTAGTCTTCATAACTTAGCCCCTCCATTCCCCTTATTAGTTTTGTTGCCCTCCTCTGTACCTTTTCCAGCTCTAAAATGTCCTTTTTATGCAGTGATGCCTAAATTGTGTAATATGTGCACCTGATCTTCTATAGCAGCCTAAGATTGACTACATCACCATATTGCAATCTACTCGGCATCCAAATTTGGAGCTCCTGGTACTACTAACTACCCTTGCTGTTCAATGTGAGATGCCCCTGCCACCTTCTGGCCAAACTGAGATATTACAGATTTTAATTAGATTTAATTAGATATCCTTATCACTGACACTTACAGGCACAAACAAAGGGCAGAGGGCTGATCCTTTTATTCTGTGCCTCCCCTCCTAATGATGCTGAGGGGGTTTAAGGAGGCTGAGGGGGCATGGGCCAGAGTGAGGTGGCATGGGCCAGGGTAAGGGGGCATGGGACTAGTGAGAAGAAATGGGCCAGGATGAGCGGGCATGAGCGGAGTGAGGGGGCATGGGCCGAGTGAGAAGGTATGGGCCAGGGTGAGGGGCATGGGCCGTGGTACCCTACACATACTACTACAATAATATTATTGCTCTCTGCCAATTAATTCCACCAGATTTACAGAGATACAGAGATTTATTTAGAATTAATTACTTTTTCTTATAACTAGTCCTGTATTACCACTAATGACAGTGGTTCTCCAAATTGTTTTCCACACAGTATTCTGTGCAAGCAATGGCGGCAGACTGAACGTGGGAGTCATGTGACTTGCGAATGCAATAAGAGCAGCAGTTTTTGTTGCATTCTGAGTTCAAGGATTACTTAGCACATGCTATGGATGCTGGGTAAGTCGCAATTATATTAAACCAAATTATTCAGAAATATTTTTTTACCTGCAATATTGTCCCTTTGGGTTTGAATCGGCCTACCAATCATACCTCTACATCTAGTCAGGATTAAGTACAGAAATCAGTACACACAAGCTCGCCTCTCAATAAAACACACCATGTATATGTGCTCCAAATAGAGAATAAGCTTTATTCCCTGGTGCCCCAATTTATACTCCTGGATAACCCAAGTAAACATAATTATTAACATGTAAAACAAACAAGCCTTGTGTAACGGAGTTGGAACACAAATCCAATATCTCCGCTGGTATACAGTAAAATATACAAGAAGCACTACAGTCTCACCATCCCCAACCTCCCATATTGGACGACACTCAATTGGGAGTCAAATAATACTGGCTTTATTTTGTTGTGCAGAAATATATATATACACATCTCTTTCCACAGGCAATACACATCCCCCATATTTGGCCACACAATACACATAGAGAGACAATAGGTGTGGTCACACCCCCCGGAGGCTACCTGGCTACTTTGATACAATCAGACATTGATCAGATTATCCTTCCCTTTGTTCTATGTCTCATAATGAAAACACTTTATACAATAGACTTCCTTATCTTATGAGGAGTCTCTGTAATAGGATTATCTAATAGCCTAGTAGCTGTAATATTCTGAGCCAATATATTCTGTAGAACATAAAACAACATATCTACAGTACAGCAATGTGATCATATTTTAACCATAACCATAAAACAGGGTAAAACAGTGATGGGTTCCGTTACACCTCGGCTTTTTCATATTTCCCTGCCTGTCATCATGGGGCCATTCAAAATAAAGTATGGGAGGCATTATTCTGATTGGTTGCTTGGACCACAGTATCCACTAATGAGGAGTTATTGGTCAGGGGTCTAATTTGTGCTTTATTCACGTTCTAGGCTTGGGAGGGAGCAACAGGGTTTTCTCCAGGGATAGGCAAGTGCCGGGTAGGCAAAACCACACAATAGGTGCTTTACATGAACCACATTGTCTGGATCATTATGTAGAGGCTACGTGCTGGGGCTAGTATCAGATAAAGTATCTCACAAAAGTGAGTACACACTTTTATTTTATCTTTTCATGTGACAACACAGAAGAAATGCCCTTCTGCTAAAATGCAAAGTAGTAAGTGTACGGCCTGTATAACAGTGTAAATTTGCTGCCCCCTCAAAATAACTCAACACAACTAAATCCAATACCATTGGCAAGAAAAGTGAGTACACCCCTAAGTGATAATGACCACATTGGGCCCAATTAGAAATTTTCCCTCCCTGGTGTCATGTGACTCGTTAGTGTTACAAGATCTCAGGTGTGAATAGGGGGCAGGTGTGTTAAATTTGGTGTTATCGCTCTCACATTCTCTCATACTGGTCACTGGAAGTTCAACATGGCACCTCATGGCAAATAACTCTCTAAGGATCTGAAAAATAATAATTTTTGCTCTACATAAAGATGGCACCAGGCTATAAGAAGATTTTCAAGACCCTGAAACTGAGCTGCAGCACGGTGGGCAGGACCATACAGCGGTTTCACAGGACAGGTTCCACTCAGAACAGGCCTCGCATTGGTTGACCAAAGAAGTTGAGTGCATGTGCTCAGCGTCATATCCAGAGGTTATCTTTGGGAAATAGATGTGTGAGTGCTGCCAGCATTGCTGCAGAGGTTGAAGGGGTGGGGGTCAGCCTGTCAGTGCTCAGACCATACGCCGCACACTGCATCAAATTGGTCTGCATGGCTGTCGTCCCAGAAGGAAGCCTCTTCTAAGGATGATGCACAAGAAAGCCCGCAAACAGTTTGCTGAAGAAATGCAGTCTAAGGACATGGATTACTGGAACCATGTCCTGTGGTCCGATGAGATCAAGATACATTTATTTGGTTCAGATGGTGTCAAGCGTGTGTGGCGGCAACCAGCAGAGAAGTACAAAGACAAGTGTGACTTGCTGACAGTCAAGCATGGTGATGGGAGTGTCATGGTCTGGGCCTGCATGAGTGCTGCCGGCACTGGAAGCTACAGTTTATTGATGGAACCATGAATGCCAACATGTACTGTGACATACTGAAGCGGAGCATGATCCCCTCTTTTCGGAGACTGGGCCGCAGGGCAGTATTCCAACATGATAATGACCCCAAACACACCTCCAAGACCACCACTGCCTTGCTAAAGAAGCTGAAGGTAAAGGTGATGGACTGGCCAAGCATGTCTCCAGACCTAAACCCTTTTGAGCACCTGTGGGGCATGCTCAAATGGAAAGTGGGGGAGTGCAAGGTCTCTAACATCCACCAGCTCCGTGATGTCATCATGGAGGAGTGGAAGAGGACTCCGGTGGCAACCTGTGAAGCTCTGGTGAACTCCATGCCCATGAGGGTTAAGGCAGTGCTGGAAAATAATGGTGGCCACACAAATATTGAAACTTTGGGCCCAATTTGGACATTACCACTTAGGGGTGTACATTTGTTGCCAACTGTTTAGACATTAGTGGCTGTGTGTTGAGTTATTTTGAGAGGACAGCACATTTACACTGTTATACAGGCCGTACACTTACTACTTCACATTGTAGCAGAGTGTCATTTCTTCAGTGTCGAAACATGAAAAGATATAATAAAATATTTACAAAAATGTGAGGGTGTACTGACTTTTGTGAGATACTGTATGTGTCCTTCTGAGGGGTAGAAGAACTCACTGCGACTTGACATGTGGTAGAGTTCATCCCACCCCACCTTCTGTAATCATGATTGTTCTGAACCCAAGGACAGGCATTGAATGACTGGGCTAGAGAGACTATTAGTCTCAAAGATATTGCTTTGGATGTAGAGCGATAGTGAGCTGTAATCTCCATTATCACTAAGCTAATAAAGTACACCCTTACTATCTCACCAAGGAAAAAGCAGCTGCAACATTATAAAGTAACAGAGAGTCCTAGTTATTGAAGAAATATAAAAACGTAACTGCATTATCTTATTAAACACTTCCAACCCCTGGAAAAGGCACCTGGATTTGGGGAGACAATCATATGCCAATGGTAATTAGGTAGAGTAGGTGAAACCATTGTATGCGGATGGTAGTTTCATAGAATACGTTAAGTGGGTAGGGGTTAAGTACATTAGGTGTGTTGGGGGGGGGGGGTGAGACTACTGTATGTTGATGGTAAATGGACATGGTATATATGGTGGGTAGGGGTGGTGAGACCATTATATGCAGATGATGTCATGACTGATTTTGGTGCCAAGGCCCCTGAACCTTCCAACTCTGACAACTCTGTCCGTGGCACATGAGATTGCTAAAATTAGAAGGCTATTAGAATGGACATGAGATTATAGTCGTGGATCTTGCGATGTTGGTGACGTTTGCGATGTTGGTCACTCAGTTGCGTACCTTGCCGCCACACATGCGAGCTTCGAAGCAGCCGCGCAGCACTTAGGCTGCAATGAACGCCAATGGCACTCATTGCAGCCAGTGGCGCCATCACACACGAGGCTCAGCAACACGAGGCTCGCAAAACTTACAAAATACACTACGCTTAAGACAGTAACACTTACACTAACAAGGCCAGGCATGCAGGACTTTGAAAATACACCACACCTAACACACTAACACTTACAACAACAACGCCAGGCACGTGGGACTTTATAAATAAAACCAAAGGCAGTCAGCACATGCCTGCAATCGTTCAGCACACACACAGAGGAGAAACACACAGGGAAGGGACAGGGGAGAGATGCCATCATTTAAAGTGCATCTGATTAACCCCAAATAAAGTTCAGCTGCTCTAGTTGGTCTTTCCTGAAATTTTCTTAGTCGCATCCCACAGCAAAAGCCATGGTCCACAGAGAGCTTCTAAAGCATCAGAGGGATCTCATTGTTAAAAGGTATCAGTCAGGAGAAGGGTACAAAAGAATTTCCAAGGCATTGGATATACCATGGAACACAGTGAAGACAGTCATCATCAAGTGGAAAAAATATGGCAAAACAGTGACATTACCAAGAACTGGAGCTCCCTCCAAAATTGATGAAAAGACGAGAAGAAAACTGGTCTGGGAGGCTACCAAGAGGCCTATAGCAACATTAAAGGAGCTGCAGGAATATCTGGCAAGTACTGGCTGTGTGGTACATGTGACAACAATCTCCCGTATTCTTCATATGTCTGGGCTATGGGGTAGAGTGGTAAGACGAAAGCCTTTTCTTACGAAGAAAAACATCCAAGCTAGGCTACATTTTGCAAAAACACATCTGAAGTCTCCCAAAAGCATGTGGGAAAAGGTGTTATGGTCTGATGAAACCAAGGTTGAACTTTTTGGCCATAATTCCAAAAGCTATGTTTGGCGCAAAAAGAACAGTGCACATCACCAAAAGAACACCATACCCACAGTGAAGCATGGTGGTGGCAGCATCATGCTTTGGGGCTTTTTCTTCAGCTGGAACTGGGGCCTTAGTGAAGATAGAGGGAATTATGAACAGTTCCAAATACCAGTCAATATTGGCACAAAACCTTCAGGCTTCTGCTTGAAAGCTGAACATGAAGAGGAACTTCATCTTTCAGCATGACAACGACCCAAAGCATACATCCAAATCAACAAAGGAATGGCTTCACCAGAAGAAGATTGAAGTTTTGGAATGGCCCAGCCAGAGCCCAGACCTGAATCCCTGTGGGGTGATCTGAAGAGGGCTGTGCACAGGAGATGCCCTTGCAATCTGACAGATTTGGAGTGTTTTTGCAAAGAAGAGTGGGCAAATCTTGCCAAGTCAAAATGTGCCATGCTGATAGACTCATACTCAAAAAGACTGAGTGCTGTAATAAAATCACAAGGGGTTTCAACAAAGTATTAGTTTAAGGGTGTGCATACTTATGTCACCATATTATTTTATTTTTATATTTTTTCTTCCCTCTACCTAAAAGATTTCAGTTTGTTTTTCAATTGAGTTGTACAGTTTATAGGTCACCTTAAAGGTGGAAAAAGTTCTGAAATGAATTATCTTTGTCTAATTTTTTTACAGCACAGAAACCTGACATTTTAACAGGGGTGTGTAGACTTTTTATATCCACTGTATATATATTTATATTATTTGTTTTTCTTAATGGAGTTAGTTTAATTACATTAGTTAGACAAAAGTGGAAGGCAGTGGAATCGAACCTATGATTAACCAATGAAAAAAGTCTTTATAGCAGAAGACTTACCACTACACCACCACATTGCTCTCAAACACAGTGCGAATTGATAGTTACATATTGTATTGCTACAGATTGAGCCTTATAATTTATGCAGATTCTTGTGGGAGGGGCTTCAAGGGCTAAACAAAAATCACAATATCCAAGTCAATTCTTCATCAGTTTTAGCAATGTAAACAATTTTCCTGTATTATTTTCTACCCTTTGATGGTGCAAAGCACATATGGTGACTTTTATGGTCCTTAGAAATACCTAAGTTTCCAGCTCCAAGAGTAATTACATTGATCATTTGTGTACTTCTCATTTCTGGAATAACTGCAGCCATTGATATCAATATATTAGTGATAGAGCGATAAGAACATTTTGTTATCTGCCCTTGAAGACAGAAGCTTCCTTGCTCCTGTACCTCGGAAAAAAAAAGAGCAAACAATGTCCCAAATAGAGACTAGTTTATATGTAATTGGGAAGGCTAGAAATAAAAACCCCCATTTAATTGCTGAAATCTTTATTAAAACAAACAATCTCACCCGAATGCACCATTACCCACTTTTGAGGTGGCCGACTGTTCCTCCTGCAAAAATCTTGCAACACCTGCAAGTGCTACACAATATCCCGAAAATAAATAATATATCAAATAAAAACATATCCGAAGCGTACGAAACATGTAGTGTCCTGGCTCAGCCAATGTTACATACTTTTGGAAAAGTTGAATCCTGGAGCTGAAGGAGATGGAGCATTTCTTAGAGTCGATGAAGATGATACAAAATCAAAATGAAAGATCTTCATAGTCAGTCTATTAAATCCCAGTCATTCTCATCTTCATAGTCCATGGAATACTTGTCACTTGAGTCATAAAAAGTGAGCGTTGTGGAGGAGCTGCTGTCACTATCGGAGTTACTGGGGATGAACAACTCGACCTGGCGCTCCACTGCTGGGAAACGCAAGAAAAGAAAGATTATACAAGGATGCTGAGACAGTCTAACCAAGCAGCGGCACAACATGAAGAGCTAAATGACTGCTGGGACAGTCTAACCAAGCAGCGGGACAACATGGAGAGCTAAATGACTGCTGGGACAGTCTAACCAAGCAGCGGCACAACATGGAGAGCTAAATGACTACTGGGACAGTCTAACCAAGCAGCGGGACAACATGGAGAGCTAAATGACTGCTGGGACAGTCTAACCAAGCAGCGGCACAACATGGAGAGCTAAATGACTGCTGGGACAGTCTAACCAAGCAGCGGCACAACATGGAGAGCTAAATGACTGCTGGGACAGTCTAACCAAGCAGCGGCACAACATGAAGAGCTAAATGACTGCTGGGACAGTCTAACCAATCAGCGGCACAACATGGAGAGCTAAATGACTACTAGGACAGTCTAACCAAGCAGAGGCACAATATGGCGCACTAAATGACTGCTAGGACAGTCTAACCAAGCGGCACAACATGGAGAGAGAAGAAAGATAGAATGAGGAAAGTCAGAGAGAAGGAGATATGTAGAGACAGAGAAAAAAGGAGATATAGAAAGAGGAGAAAGGAGATGTGTTGAGAAGAAAGAGAAGGCGATATGCTACAAAGAAAGAGGGAGAGAGAGCAAAAGAAAGGAAAGAAAAAGTGAGAGGAGAGAAAATAGAAGACAGAATAGAGAATAGGAAATCAGGAGGAGAAGGGGATAGAAAAGAAAAAAAGAAATACAGTAAAGAGAAAGAAGAAAACAGAAGGAAGAGAGAAGATAGGAGAGAAATGGATGCCGTAGACCACTTATAGGCTGCGGAGGTTCTCATAAGATTTCTAACACGGAGAGTGCTGCTTCATTCTGGCACAACATTTACATACACTAACAATGTAACACAGACATCTTCTCCAAGACATATCCAGATTCCATCAGTACCAGTAACACACTGTATGTGAGACTTGCAACAGCTGCAATTAAATACAGTCTTATTTGTTTCATTTAACTAATTAACAATACAATCAATATTGGAGGAAAAAAATATTAAAACTTCTCACCACCCTATGTTAGTACTCTAAGGAGTGGGAGCAGATCTGCTGAGGAGGCTGTCCTAATACTCATTCCCTACAGTGAGTAAATAAGACAGCCTCCTGGACAGATCTGCACCACTAGTTTTATTGCCAATGTATTGTAAAATAAAGAAATCAAACACTATAGTAAAGCACTACAGTGGTTCAAGTAGTACCGTGAACATGACTCCTGCTTACCACACTATATCAGTTATCAGCATGGACAATATTAGCTCATTATTGGAAGCAGAATTTATGGGATCCAATAGAAGGGTAGGGTGGAGTTTGACTCTCACCTTAACCAGCCAATAGGAACAAGTGAATTTTAAAGAATATAATTTAAACATTTAGTCCTCCACCAAAGATAGTGGTCCCTCTACGGGTAACGCAGTGGTGGGGAACTCAGTCCTGCACCTCCAAAAGTCCAGGATTTCTGGATCTCGCTGCATTAGCAAAGTTACTCAGGTTCATTCTCTAGGACTGATCTATCTGTTCTCGTATATAGCAATACTGAAACCATGGCCTGCAAGCACCCCCCCCCCCCCCGTCAATAGGCTATTGCTTATTATATCTTACTTTATTTTTACTTTCTATTTTCTATTCACATGTCTAATGATCAAATAAATTATATAAAGAGAGGGCAGCAGCTAAATAACCACCAGCGGCTCCTTCTGGGTAATTACTGCCATCCCTGTTCTAGTTGGAGGCATTACAATGATGAGTGGCTGTATTCCCTAAGTTGAGAGTTTTCATTCCATTGAACATACAAAGTGGACATGTCTCTAATCCCCTGGAGAGGTGTTTCACACAGACACCGTACAGTGCCTTGTAAAAGTATTCACCCCCCTTGACTTTTCACCTATTTTGTTACATTACAGCCTTAAGTTCAATGTTTTGTTAATCTGAATTTTATGTGGCGGATCAGAACACAAAAGTCTAAGTTGGTGAAATGAAATGAGAAAAATATATACATAAAACTGTTTTTTTTAGAAATAGAAAACAGAAAATTGGCATGTGCGTATGTATTCACCCCCTTGTTATGAAGCCCATAAAAAGCTCTGGTGCAACCAATTACCTTCAGAAGTCACATAATTATTGAAATTATGTCCACCTGTGTGCAATCTAAGTGTCACATGATCTGTCATTACATATACACACATTTTTTAAAGGCCCCAGAGGCTGCAACACCTAAGCAAGAGGCACCACTAACCAAACACTGCCATGAAGACCAAGGAACTCTCCAAACAAGCAAGGGACAATGTTGTTGAGAAGTACAAGTCAGGGTTAGGTTACAAAAAAAATCTTTGATGATCCCCAGGAGCACCATCAAATCTATCATAACCAAATGGAAAGAACATGGCACAACAGCAAACCTGCCAAGAGACGGCAGACAACCAAAACTCACCGACCGGGCAAGGAGGGCATTAATCAGAGAGGCAGCACAGAGACCTAAGGTAACCCTGGAGGAGCTGCAGAGATCCACAGCAGAGACTGGAGTATCTGTACATAGCACGGCAATAAGCCGTACGCTCCATAGAGTTGGGCTTTATGGCAGAGTGTCCAGAAGAAAGCCATTACTTTCAGTAAAAACAAAATGGCACGTTTTGAGTTTGCGAAAAGGCATGTGGGAGACTCCCAAAATGTATGGAGGAAGGTGCTCTGGTCTGATGAGACTAAAAATTGAACTTTTCGGCCAAAGAAAATGCGGTGTCTGGCGCAAACCCAACACATCACCCAAAGAACACCATCGTAGTGGTGGCAGCATCATGCTGTGGGGATGTTTTTCAGCAGCCGGAACTGGGAAACTGGTCAGAGTTGAGGGAAAGATGGGTGGTGCTAAATACAGGGAAATTCTTGAGCAAAACCTGCACCACTCTGTGCGTGATTTGAGGCTAGGACGGAGGTTCACTTTCCAGCAGGACAATGACCCCAAACACACTGCTAAAGCAACACTTGGGGGGTTTAAGGGGAAACAATACAATAAAAAAATCTGTGGTCAGACTTAAATATTGCTGTTCAAGTTGGATGGTTTGCGCTTGTGAAGGAGCTGGAGCAGTTTTGCCAGGTGGAATGGGCAAAAATCCTAGTGGTAAGATGTGGCAAGCTCATAGAGAATTATCCAAAGTGACTTGGAGCTGTGATTGCCGCAAAAGGTGGATCTACAAAGTATTGACTTTAGGGGGGTGAATAGTTATGCCCAGTGACTTTTTCTGTTATTTTGTCCTATTTGTTGTTTGCTTCACAATAAAAAACAAACAAAAAACATCTTCAAAGTTGTGGCATGTTCTGCAAATTAAATGATGCAAATCCTCAAACAATCCATGTTATTTCCAGGTTGTGAGGCAACAAAACACGGAAAATGCCAAGGGGGTGGGGGGTACTTTTGCAAGGCACTGTACCTGATCACTGCCAATTAAATCTATGTAACTTGCTTGTATGGCAGACAAGTAAGAGTCATACATCTATACAACTGCTCATTGGCTGACAGGGACAAGCCCCCAGATCACAAACAGTAAGTCATTTCTTTTTCAGCTTGGAGAGAATAATTTGAAGAAAAAATAAAACCCACAGTTGTACATTATCAAATACCCTGTTTCAGGTGTAACAAAGAAAATATGCTTTCAATATCTGTGAGCAGCCTGCCATACTGTTTATCATGTAAATGTTTATTACTTTTACATTGTATAAATACTTTGTACAAAAGGTTATAGAACAGTTTTCTGCATTTATTTAACATTTTTTATTTTTTTTTAATTTTTTTTGACAGATAACTTGTTGTCACGTCCCAGTATAGGGAACACAAAACACAATGCAGCAAATTAGTAACAAAAATACTTTTAATACAACAGTTTAAACTTTGTAACAATCAGTAACATATTTTACATTTAATTACATAGTTACATTTTAACACATAGCACAAAATATTTGCAAACATCCAGATCACTTCACCAGCTTAACTGGTGTCTATTGATTGGTCTCTTGTCCACGTCTGGTCATTGGAATAGTGTGTAGATAGTCTTCACAAAGCATGATGGGACAAGTAGATCAGATGGATCTTCCAGATTGGCACGCTGTCTTCACCGTGCGTGCTGATGTCGTGCAGACAAACAGAGAGCACAAAAAAAACACACAGTAAGTATATAAAGCATATCCAGATATTTGGCACCACGGACCCCCCAAACGTCCACACACATTTGAACTATCCTATGTGAAATAAGGATGAAAGTCAGACAAAGATCTGCCAACATGATGCATTTATTATTTAAGCAAGTGACAAACACATCTCATTTAAGAAAACTATGTCCTACTGTACTCAATACTGTTACCCATGTCCATACACAACCTTTAAAATAGCTCAGATTTAACCCCCCACCAGAATGAAGGGTTTTGACACTTCTAGCTTGAAAAGCTATAGAACAAGGTCAACAGTATATCCAAAATATGGCTCCCTATTAATTCACTTGAAACTCTTCTGTAATTCTCAAACATGAATGCGTGATTTAAAATCATTACCTGTAAATTCTGATTGGTGACACAGGGGCGGGAGAGGGGGTGAAGAAGACACAGGGGCGGGAGAGGGGGTGAAGAAGACACAGGGGCGGGAGAGGGGGTGAAGAAGACACAGGGGCGGGAGAGGGGGTGAAGAAGACACAGGGGCGGGAGAGGGGGTGAAGAGACACAGGGGCGGGAGAGGGGGTGAAGAGACACAGGGGCGGGAGAGGGGGTGAAGAGACACAGGGGCGGGAGAGGGGGTGAAGAGACACAGGGGCGGGAGAGGGGGTGAAGAGACACAGGGGCGGGAGAGGGGGTGAAGAGACACAGGGGCGGGAGAGGGGGTGAAGAGACACAGGGGCGGGAGAGGGGGTGAAGAGACACAGGGGCGGGAGAGGGGGTGAAGAGACACAGGGGCGGGAGAGGGGGTGAAGAGACACAGGGGCGGGAGAGGGGGTGAAGAGACACAGGGGCGGGAGAGGGGGTGAAGAGACACAGGGGCGGGAGAGGGGGTGAAGAGACACAGGGGCGGGAGAGGGGGTGAAGAGACACAGGGGCGGGAGAGGGGGTGAAGAGACACAGGGGCGGGAGAGGGGGTGAAGAGACACAGGGGCGGGAGAGGGGGTGAAGAGACACAGGGGCGGGAGAGGGGGTGAAGAGACACAGGGGCGGGAGAGGGGGTGAAGAGACACAGGGGCGGGAGAGGGGGTGAAGAGACACAGGGGCGGGAGAGGGGGTGAAGAGACAGAGGGGCGGGAGAGGGGGTGAAGAGACAGAGGGGCGGGAGAGGGGGTGAAGAGACAGAGGGGCGGGAGAGGGGGTGAAGAGACAGAGGGGCGGGAGAGGGGGTGAAGAGACAGAGGGGCGGGAGAGGGGGTGAAGAGACAGAGGGGAGGGAGAGGGGGTGAAGAGACAGAGGGGAGGGAGAGGGGGGGGGGGGGAAGAGACAGAGGGGAGGGAGAGGGGGGGAAGAGACAGAGGGGAGGGAGAGGAAGTAGAGGGCGGGAGAGGCTCACAATGAGTGCCAAAGCCACTCATTGCAAGGCCAGAGATGAGCGCTGAAGGAGCTTATCGCAAGGCCAGTAAAGTAGAGGGGGGAGAGGTTTGCAATGAGCCCCTCCCGTCAAGTAGAGGGGTAGAGAGGCTCACAATGAGCGCCAAAGGCGCTCATTGCGAGGCCCGTGATTAGCGCCGAAGGCGCTCA
Source organism: Discoglossus pictus (assembly GCA_027410445.1). Classification (NCBI taxonomy): domain Eukaryota; kingdom Metazoa; phylum Chordata; class Amphibia; order Anura; family Alytidae; genus Discoglossus; species Discoglossus pictus. Next base: position 7,919,699 of record CM050165.1, on the reverse strand, counting down.
TTGCGAGGCCAATAAAGTAGAGGGGGGAGAGGTTCGCAATGTGTGACAAACACCATTGCCAGGCTTCAATTTTTATTGCCGTCATTTTTGACGGGCAAGTCGCTAGATTAATATAAAAGTGTATCTAAGTCACACATGTGGTCTTATAAACAGTGCTTGGTTTGATGTATACAGGCTCTTATGTAAAAGTGAATGGAAGATAGTATAACCCAGATGAGTTGTAGGGACCCTATTCTCCATGCATGTGTGCTGGGGTCACCCACCTCTCACCTTTCGTTCCTTGATAAGAGCTTCTCTTCTTGCTTTCATCTCCATACTGAGTTGGTCTACCATGCTATTGATGCAGTTGTCCAGGGCAAGGGAGCGGATCTCGGAGCAGATCTCCTGCCGGCAGATAGGACATTCGTTCTTACGCTTCCTCCATGACTTGATGCAGTAAGAACAGAAGGTGTGGGAGCAGTTTAATGTCACGGGCTGATGAAGACCAGAGAAACACAAGAAAATAAGCAGAGCTACGTCTCATGCGCTAGGATGAAGAACACAACATCAGATTTCTGACATACGTTATATAGGTGCTCAAATAATGCACATTTATCTATTGTAGGCAGACTGAATGCTGGGGGAGGGTTCTAGACGGACGTTTCTCCACTCCTACGTTGGCTTTTTATTTTTGCAAGTAGAGAGTAGAAGAGAGGAAACGGCTATAATTCAGGTTGTCAAGACATTTTTAGGTCCAGTATTTTAATTGTTTTTTAGATTATTTTAGTTTCACCATGGGATTTATATTGTCCCTATGCTATATAGGTAATTCCTTTTGGAGAGAGTCAATGTAATTCTTTGATTGATGTTTTTTTATTTTTAGATTAGGGTGTATAGTTAGCTTTGGGGTATCTCACATTAGGTGAAAGTCTTCCAGGTAGGAAGTCCCCCTCAAGGGCATAATGTTTAATAGTTTATTTTTGTGTTTTTCGCCCCCTTTCTCTACCAAATTTGTTTGGAATGATAAATACTAATCATAAAAAAGATTAACATTGTTTGAGCACCTTGTATCAAGGGTCATCTGTTCACATTAATGCGCGTTTACCAAATATTTTGTTTTCCCTAGGAAAAGTCCACCAACCTTCTTTGATCTTATTTTTTAGCCCCAATAATGCATAAAGTGCAATAAACCCTGATTATATATATATATATATATATATATATATATATATATATATATATATTTTTTTTTTTTATATATATATTTTTTAAATTTATTTATTTTTTGGGCAGCGTAGTCTTTTTCGTTGTTTAATACAGTTGTCTATTTTTTTTATTATTCCAGGCATGCTTCAATTCCGTGACTGTGCTTGACCCTACCATTTCTTCTCTAGGCATGTCAAATCAGAGTGGATATGTTGTGGCTCAGATCAAATCATTGTGTAGTTTAAACATGCTCTTTTTAATGCATAATAAAAAACGTCAACAATTAAAAAAGGAAAAGAAATAGATGTCAGGAGTGGGCAACTTTGGTCCTGGAGAGCCCCACCCATTTTTCCTTTCTGTGCACAGGTAAGTCAATCAGAATGACCAAGGAAGCGATTGCCTTGCCTGAACATAGCAGGGATATCCTCAAATCCCGGCCTGTGTGTGGCTCTCCATGACCGAACTTGTGTACCCATGGACTATGTGGTCTGTTTAGGTAGCAGAACATGATTGGTCAGTAGTTGCTCTGTGTTATAAGTTTATCGGTCACAATAAAATAGAATCAGCGGACCGTTCCATCACTACCATGGACAGGGATATACAGGTACAAGTCCTAAGTCAGGTCAGCTTAAAAATAAAGCCAAGTAGTATTGAGGTGTCTGCCCACTTAATTACAATGTAGGATGGATCCTCCGAGGGTTACCTCAATAAAATGCTCAGAACATATGATACACTGCAGCTCATTATCCAGGACATCGTTAATGTGACTCATAAAGTCGTCCTTCTGTGCTCGCACCTTCTTCTCCTGCTCTTCCTGAAGAGATCACATAACAGGTAGGTGAGCACCAGATCACTGACCAAACTATAGATACCAACAGTCAACATGTTAGAAGGACTACTCTAGTTTGGTATGCAAGTGTGTAAGAAACTAAGGAGATCAGCGCTGTATAAAGTATGAGCAACGTGTATTTACAGACGGTCATGGGTGCTTCCATCTTGGATTGCTAGTTCACTTGCTTAATGACAGTAACAGGACATGCAGTCTAACAAATCACTTCCAAAAATACTTATTTTTTTAATCTCTATTCAGAAATGAAATCCTTTGCAGCTAATGAAGACAGACTCTGCAGTACTTGTAGTGTCTCATACGTGCTAAGACATGATCCCGGTTATGACACTACAATGTGTCTGCATATGCTGCAGTGGGCTGGCCCAGGGACTGTTTGTTTGTGTGTGTAAGCTCTGTTTTCACTGCCTAAAATCACACACACACACACGTGTGTTAATAAAATAAAGTACATGCCAGTAAATGTAAACCCGGGGATATAATATACATAGTAACATCCAGAACACATCCTCATCCCTTTAAGGACGACAGTAGTTCATGCAAATATGCTCTTCTTTGCTTTGTATGTAATAAACAAACTAAATAAGTAGCTGTGTAAGACATGTAATCAGGAATCCATTTTCTGTTTGTCACATCACTTCCTGAGAGGCGGGGCTAGCAACAAGGAGAGGTCACTAGATAATTGAAGAAGAATGAAATTGACACCACACCCCCTTTTCCCTAACTGGAAGTTAACTTACACAACTTATACCAAAGTAAGATATAGATACCCACAGGGTGGAGCAGAGGCGTCAAAATCAAGGTTTTCTAGTAAAACTAGTTTTATGACATTTCCCTGCTTAATTGTGATCTTAGACAAACTCAACATTTTCAAATGTTTGTCATTTTATTTTTACATTTTGATCATTGTCCAGTTCCTTTAAGAATCTGATGCCATAACTGATTTGTAAGATGCTCTAGGACTACAACAAGTCACCGCCCTTCATAAGTATAAGTTGTATCGAAGTCTTCAACATCTATTTTTAAAAGGCCATGACTTGTGTTACAATTACAGCGTCCCTTAAACTAGCTTCAAATTCACTAATTTTTTGGCTGTCACTCAGCTCAAAAGATCATCTAACCAATCTGATGTTCTTATCAGTACCCAGTTACTGCACGACTGATAAATGTCTTCCTTGTGCACATGGATTCTGAGTTGTCAGACTGTACAGACAATCTCTATTGATATCTGAGAAGCCACAAGCAAAAGGAAGCCATTAATCCAGGAATGAGGTTTATTAGGTACTAAATTCAAAACCAGTGTGGTAGGGATCTCCGTTAAGCTGAGTGACAGGCAAAAAGTAGTAACTGCAAAGATGTTTTTGTGTTCGTAAATTGGGTTTTTCATTAAGTCTGGTGTTGACCTTTAAGAAATCACATATAGCTGTCAAACTGCTAGACGTCTCGCTTTGCTTGTCGCGTACGAGTTAGGTCGCTTGCGAGCCTCGCAAAGCAAGCCATTAACGTGTAGCACTTAGGCGATGAGCGCCGAAAGAGCTCATCGCTGCGAGCCTTGTAAAGCGAGGCGAGCCGTTAACGCATAGCACGAGCTGTTAAGGCACTAAAACTTGCAGCACAAAGGCAATGAGCCCCAAAGGCGAAGCGAGGCGAACTGTGAAGGCAATGAAACACACGGGACTTACCCGGCAAACACTTTATAAAACACGGGTATCACCTTAGCCTCCAAGCACTTGACAAACACGGGATTTGAGAAAAAGAAAATACAAGATGCAGGACTTAAATAAAAAATAAGAGATAGCAAAAATACGAGGCTAACGGCCAAACCGCAAAAAATCCCCCCCAAAAACACAAAGAAAATACAAAAAAATACAACAAAAACATCACCACAGCACGGGGGAACAGCCAGGACGTCTGGGAGAGGAGGAACACGAATTTAAGCTAATTTCGACGACTTACGCAACTCTGAAATCGCCTAAGCAAGAAAAATAAATGGCCACCGAAAAAATAAAGACCCCGCAACACGCAAAACACTTCCAAAAACGTACAAACTACACTATTATAAATGACAGATAATGCTCGCGAGTCGCCTAACACATTAATAATATTACAAATCTACAATGGCGCTTTACACAACTAAAACCAACGGATTTCCCTCGCGCACGCAGCCTATTTCTAATGCACAGTTGGGACATTCATTACACTTTATCATCAGGGCACCAACACTCAAACTGTACATTGTATGCTGCTGGAAAATACAAACAGATTGTTAGCTCTTCAGGCTATTGATTGCTGGATATATTCATTACAAATAGGTAAAGTATATTCATTTATTCAGTAACTAAGAAAGTAATTATTAGTTAATTAAATATATATTTAGAGTTACAAATATGCTCAGTACCAAAAGTAGATGAGAGGAGAGGCTCGCAATGAGCGCCGATGGTCCTCAGAGTACAAAAAGCTTTACATTGTGGTGTCAAACAGCATTCCCATGGCTTCAAATTTTATTGCCCCGTCATTTTTGACTGGCAAGTCACTAGTGTATAATAAAAACAGGAAACCATATTGGGATTATTATTGTTTCAAGCACTGATATACTTCATGACTGATATATATACACATACATACATACATACATACATTAAATCTAAATTTAGTGTATGGTGGGAAAAAGAGCACTAGAAGCCTCTACTACACAGTAGTAAGATTACATAAATAGTACATTTGTATTCACATTTGAATGTTTAAAGTAAGTTAAAAAAAAACAAAACAAAAAAAAAAACATATTTCTATTACTCTCTAAAGCACATACCAACAGTCACCATTACTCGAAGGAACAACTAACTATACCTTGTTCTCCTGGAGCTCCTTATCCATGGCCTCAATAATCCGGTCAAAATTATTTTTATTCCGATTCAGTTCCTCCATGAGTAGAGTGTGCTGTGAGAACATGAGAAGAATGGAGAAGAATGTATTAATGGGGGATTTTAATTACCCTGAAATAAACTGGCCGATTGCAGGGCCATATAAATTCTTTAGAATCTTTAACCCTTTGTCTAGCATCCTATGACCTACTTCTAACACAGATGCATTATTACAGTGCATATAACATGACATAGTAACCCCAAAATGAATTACTGTGGCCCACACTACACACCAAAATAAGCAAGTCAGTCCCCACAACAAGTTTCAGGTCCGTTGTAATAGTTCAGGACATTAGCACCCAGTGTGTCAGCTTCCAAATAATTACTTGTGGGGTGCAGGGGGTCCCATCATGGCCCCCAAACCATTCATGACAGGCAGCAATACAAAGTATAGATTGGGACAAAGAACTGATGGGCAGAAATACTGACCATAAATGGACAACATTCATATCATTACTAAATACACATACCGTATTGGTCCGAATATAAGCTGCACCTTTTTTCCGATTTTTGAGCTTGCGAGTTATGGGTGCGGCTTAAATACGCAACCAGAAAAAAAATAAAAAAATTCATTGCCAATTTGAGAACTTTGCTTGTTATGTGTGCGGCTTCTATTCGCGAACGCAAAATTACTGCCGATTTGAGCAATTGCGAGTAAGGGTGCAGATTTGCGCGCTTGAGACTGCGGTATTGTAGCAATTGAATAGCGATTTACGGTTTTAGCGATTCTAACATCCTGTAACCTGCAAAAAAGCTACAGTGCTAATTAGAAAGCCTGTTTCTTGCAATGGCTGATCACTTGGAGAGTCTTTTTCTCTCCAATTTTAAGGGTGCAGCTTATATTTGAGTACTATCTATTTTCTATTTTTTCCCCTTGAACTTTACGGGTGCGGCTTATATTCGGACCAATACGGTACTTGCCACAATATACCATGTGGGAATAAAAGTAAAAGGAGTAAATCACATGCAATGTGGCTTAATGAGATCAAGATATGAAGTAAAAAACAAGCATTTATATTATACACACAAGAGGGACAGAGACTGCTTTACAGGAATACAAGGAAATCACCAAGGAAGCAAAAGGGCGATTAGACTGCCTAACATAGAAAAAGACAAGTTATATGTAAAGGAGAGTAAGACTAACCCTAAACATGTGTATAAATATATTACTGGGAAGAAGGCCAGGAAGGAAGCTATAGGAACATTACAATGTGACACAGTCTGATAATTAGTGACCAGGAAAAGGCAGATGAGCTAAATAGGTTGTTTTCTTCGGTATACACAAGGAAGGTACCAGTGGTTGGGCAACATAATGGGGCTACACTACCTTTGCCAAATAATTGGTTAACGCAGGAAGAAATCCAAAAAGGTATAAAATAAGTAAATAAAATAAATGTTAATAAAGCCCCGGGTCCTGATGGAATACATCCAAGGGTACTGGGTTCTGTAATAGCCAAACTATTATACCTAATTTTTCAAGATTCACGCAACACAGGGTCTCTACCAGATGACTGGAGAAAAGCTAATGTGATACCTATATCTAAGAAGGGAGCAAGAGCAAATCAGGGGAATTATAGACCAGTGAGCCTCACTTCTGTAGTGGGAAAGCTTTTAGTAGGGTTAATAAGGGATAAAATACAAGAATATGTCTATTTGAACAGGATTATAAGTAGGAGTCAACATTGAGTTATGAGGGATAGGTCATGTCAAACAAATCTAATTCGTTTCTATGAGGAGGTTAGTAGGAACCTGGATCAAGGCAACTCAGTGGATGTAGTCTTTTTGGATTTTGCAAAGGCTTTTGATACAGTGCCACATGGGAGACTATTGTGCAAACTAAGGGATACAGGAATTGCCATAAATATCTGCTCATGGATTGAGAGCTGGCTAAAAAAGACAGGAAGCAAAGGGTTGTTGTAAATGGCACACACTCAGATTGGACTAATGTGGTACAGTGCCTTGCAAAAGTATTCACCCCCGCCCCCCTTGGCATTTTTCGTGTTGTTGCATCACAACCTGGAATTATGACGGATTGTTTGAGGATTTGCATCATTTAATTTACAGAACAATTAATCTGCATATTGCAGATCAGAGAAGATCTAAAAAAGGTTGAACTTGAAAAACAGGATTTTTTTTGCATTTCTCTTTTTAATATTTTACAAAAACCTATAGAATTCAACTTTAGCTGTGAGATGAGACGTCTGGGAGTGAGGTTGCACGTGAATTTAAGTCCATTTTAGCTTTATTCAGCACTTGAAAAATCAGCTAAGCAAGAAAAAAAACGAACGCACAAGGTATAAAATACACTATTAGGGACAACGGAAAATGCTCCACACCCGCGTAACCCATAGACAATCGCCGCCATTTTACAACACTAACAACATTACCATTACAAAATGCCCAATTACACAGCTAAACAAACTGTTTGGCCTCACGCACGCCGCCTATTTACACTGCACACATTGCTGACACACCTCAGGCCAGAACCAGTGCAAATGTACATTGTATGCTGCAGGAAAAACAGATTGTTAGCTCTTCAGGATATTGATTGCTGGATATATTACAAATAGGTAAAGTATATTAATTTATTATTTCATTAATTAATTTGCATTAAAAAAAATGTACACACACACATTGTGATATATATATATATATATATATATATATATATATATATATATATAATCACACACACAGTAACGGAGCTTGAGAAATATACTTTTTGTCCATCAAATGCAACCTTGTGGATTAATTGTTATTTGATCCAGAAGAAGTTAAACCCATTGTCTTTTAAAGGGGAGAAAAAAAAATCCTTCCCGACCCCAGATACTGGCGATTGGATTCCTCCCTGGATCAATTCTCCCTCTCTAATTATGCAGGATAACCCCGATTGCCATTTTTTATTTAGAAATATATGCAATCCTTTTTTAAAAAGTTATCTACCAAATGTGCAATCACCACCTACTTTGGTAGAGAATTCCAAAAATTAACCACCCTTACTGTGAAGAACCCTTTTTCTTTTAGGTTTTATCTTTTTACTTCAAACCTCTTGTCAGTTGAAAACATCATGGCACAAATACATCCAATTATTAGACAGCAAGGATCTATCCTGTTTTAAATCTGCCACCACTGACAGCTGCAGTGCCCGCTATATGGCACAGCGGATATTTTGCAGTGCTGACGATATTTCACACAAGTTGTAACCATAGAGGGTAACCTAAACCATAGAACCTAACCCTTAAATTAGCCCTAAACCTAACTATGGAATTGGTACAGAAAATCTGCATCGCCATCTAGAGGTTGGTGGGCGGCACTGCTGCTGCCACTGCTGGTGAATTTTTGCAAATGTCAAAAGGGAAAGGACCGACAGCAATTATTACAGATTATGCAAGGGCAAAAACAAAAAACTAGCACATCTTTACAAAAAGAAATGAACTCACCTCATTGACCTAGACCTGTAGTGACCAAAGTGACACTTAAAAAGGAGAAAATTTTTGCTTACCTGGATACAAACCCTTTGAGATACTTAAAGGGACATGGCAGGTTCCTGGATGTTACTAGGTATATAATATCCCCATGTTTCTATTTACGTTTATGTACAGTGGATATAAAAAGTCTACACACCCCTGTTAAAATGTCAGGTTTCTGTGCCATAAAAAAAAAATGACAAAGATAAATAATTTCAGAACTTTTTCCACCTTTAATGTGACCTATAAACTGTACAACTCAATTGAAAAACAAACTGAAATCTTTTAGGTGGAGGAAAGAAAAAAAAATTAAAAAAAATAATGTGGTTGCATAAGTCTGCACACTTTCTTATAACTGGGGATGTAGAATTAAGCAATCACATTCCAAATCGTGTTAAATAGGAGTCAGCATACACCTGCCATCATTTAAAGTGCCTCTGATTAACCCCAAATAAAGTTCAGCTGTTCTAGTTGGTCTTTCCTGAAATTTTCTTAGTCTAATCCCACAACAAAAGCCATGGTCCACAGAGAGCTTCAAAGCATCAGAGGGATCTCTCAGGAGAAGGGTACAACATAATTTCCAAGGCATTAGATATACCATGGAACACAGTGAAGACAGTCATCATCAAGTGGAGAAAATATGGCACAACAATGACACTACCAAGAACTGGAGCTCCCTCCGAAATTGATGAAAAGACGAGAAGAAAACTAGTCTGGGAGGCCACCAAGAGGCCTACAGCAACATTAAAGGAGCTGCAGGAATATCTGGCAAGTACTGGCTGTGTGGTACATGTGACAACAATCTCCCGTATTCTTCATATGTCTGGGCTATGGGGTAGAGTGGCAAGACGAAAGCCATCTAAGCCAGGCTACATTTTGCAAAAACACATCTGAAGTTTCCCAAAAGCATGTGGGAAAAGGTGTTATGGTCTGATGAAACCAAGGTTGAACTTTTTGGCCATGATTCCAAAAGATATGTTTGGCGCAAAAACAACACTGCACATCACCAAAAGAACACCATACCCACAGTGAAGCATGGTGGTGGCAGCATCAGGCTTTGGGGCTGTTTTTCTTCAGCTGGAACTGGGGCCTTAGTTAAGATAGAGGGAATTATGAACAGTTCCAAATACCAGTCAATATTGGCACAAAACCTTCAGGCTTCTGCTAGAAAGCTGAACATGAAGAGGAACTTCATCTTTCAGCACGACAACGACCCAAAGCATACATCCAAATCACCAAAGGAATGGCTTCACCAGAAGAAGATTAAAGTTTTGGAATGGCCCAGCCAGAGCCCAGACCTGAATCCGATTGAAAATCTGTGGGGTGATCTGAAGAGGGCTGTGCACAGAAGATGCCCTCGCAATCTGACAGAGCAAAGAAGAGGGGGAAAAATCTTGCCAAGTCAAAATGTGCCATGCTGATAGACTCATACCCCAAAAGACTGAGTGCTGTAATAAAATCACAAGGGGCTTCAACAAAGTATTAGTTTAAGGGTGTGCAGACTTATGCAACCATATTATTTTATTTTTATAATTTTTCTTCCCTCTACCTAAAAGATTTCAGTTGGTTTTTCAATTGAGTTGTACAGTTTATAGGTCACATTACAGGTGGAAAAAAGTTCTGAAATGATTTATCTTTGTCTCATTTTTTTACAGCACAGAAACCTGACATTTTAACAGGGGTGTGTAGACTTTTTATATCCACTGTACTTTAGTTTATTAAGAAGTGGGTCCTTTGCCTTTTTAAAAAATTCGCCAGTAGTGGCACCAGCAGTGATGGCCACCAACCTCAGAATGGTGCTGCCGATTTAGGTAAGGTAGACTGTTAGGGATAGGGTGAGGGCTAGTTTAAGGGTCAGGATAACCTTTTAAGGTTACAACTTGTCTCAAATATTGGCAGCGCCATCTAGTGGCCAGATGCTGCAACTTGTGGAGAATTTGAAATGGTATAGATCCAAGAAGTGCTTGTAAGCTCTGTTTTTACTCCATACAATCAAATAAAATAGTCCCTGTATGGGTCTGCCCACTGCAGCGTATGCACACACAGACTCTGTATGTGCAGTGTAGTATAGTGTGTTAGCCTATCAGGAGCCATGTATAAGCAGCATGTTGCAGAATATTGCTGAGATGGTCACCGATTGTTTAGTATGAAGCACTACAGAGCCTGTGTCTGCATACACTGCAATGGGCAGACTCATGCAGGGACTATTTGTCAGATTTTATGCAGTAAATACAGAGTTTATAAGCACTTCTTAATAAAGTACGTTGGTAAATAGGTACACAGGGATATTATATACCTAGCACACACACACATTACAGATAGATGGTGACAAGGTGCCCAATAGAAGGAACATACCTCTTGAAGAGCCTGTGCCAGCTGCTCCTTTAGTTGCTCATCGTCTGCCAGTTTATGTTCTCCCTGTGAAGACAAAACATTGTATTGATATAAAGCAATCACTGCTGTATGGGTATGTGCAGACCCCCCAAGGTATAATTAGGACAATAATCCCTGGGGTTTGCACATGCTCAGATTGTACAGATACATTGTCTTTAGACTGAAAACAATGCATACAGTATTCGTTATTAGCAACCATTAGAAAAATCATAAAAATCAATGTGAATGAACTACAATAAAATCTATTTTTTTTAAAACATTCAAATGACAAGATACTTATCACATATATAGTTGTGAGCGTACGAGTTGTTGCTAACGCTGCGGGCTCGCGAAGCGAGCCGAGGCCCTCGCGAAGCGAGGGCACTGCCCGAGGGTCTCAGTTGCTGGCACGGAGAGCCGAAGGCGCTCCATGCCAGCACCTGAGGACCTCGCAAAGCGAGGGCCGCAGTTGCTGGCATGGAGCGCCGAAGGCGCTCCTTGCCAGCAACTGCGACCCTCGCAAACTTCACGTCGCAACCCAAACAGTACGACACACACATTACGACACTCGCAAACAACATACGACACACGTTCACACACATTACGGCCTCGCAACACTCGGACGCAACTCGCGAACATTACAAAATGTAAAACACAATACATACACACACCACATACATAAAAAACTTACCTACACCAAGAGGGAGCACCCAGCACCTCAAAAATACAACTTACACCTCGATTTTACTCCAAATAAAACAGAGACTAAAAAAAAATCTAAGCGAGAGAAAAAATGGCCGCCGAACAAAACGAAAACGAGGCTACAGCACTCTAAACTCGCAAAACACCACAAGAAACTCGCAAAACACCACAAAACACCTACGGATATTCCGATACAAACGTATAACACACATTACTCGCCATTTTACGCCAATGCGGAAGTACACGACAACGGTTTGGGCTCGCGCACGCACAGTGTTACACTGCACACATTCAGCACGCTTACACAGCAGCTCCACACCACTAATGCTGCAGCAACATCAAAACACATTCACAGCTCTTCCACACAATGCTTTAAAATAGGTAAAGTATATTCATTTATTAATGTATTATATATTTCATTATTACACACTAAACAGCATTAGCTACCTTACAATTTCATTGCCGTCATTTTTTGACGGGCAATTTCGCTAGTTAGATATAGTTTTAAGTGATTCTATATTTAGAAATTACACTGTGATACGTTAAAAATAAAGTTGTGTAATTTACAAGACAATCGTGTGTAACACAAAAAGGAAACTTTATTGTAATTTAATAACTTTGCACTGAAAAAAACTTTACCTAAATCTATAGTGAGTTTTTTTGGTACGAGAAAGGTCTGCGATCCTCAATGGGATGCCTCCTACCTGGAGGGCATAACTAATCTGATACCCCAACCCTTACTAATATCCCTATAAAGCCATATAAAAAAGGAGAATCAGAGATGAGAAGACCTAGGACAACTTAAGAAAAATTATTTGGCAGGTAGCCTCTTCGCTTCCTCCCCCTCATGGGTCTATTCAGCTGCCCTGAGATCATTTTTAAAACAAACTATTAAAAATAAAATTGTCTCTGCAAAGCTATATATTCACAGACACTTAAAACTCCTCAAATTCCCATAATGATGGTGCCAATGTAAGGTCAGAGTGCCATCTCAGAAATACTACAACCTGGCTTCAATAAAGGTGCGCGTTGCATATAAGACTTGAAAGTGAGCCGGACTGCCGTCTCTATCTATCCAAGCGTCTTTTTCAGGTGCAGGACATATAGTAAGACAACTAGAAATGTCTTACGTTGAATAAAAGAAAATTATTTACTCCCGGCCATAAATATTAGCATATAGAACTACAGTGATTATATTTTTGAAATTTACTATTTTGATGAATTACACTTAAAAATATGCCACATTTGTTAAGAATGTAAAAAATATCAGCCCACGGCAATCATCAGTAATTACTGTACCTCACAGGGAAACAGATTTACAGACTTCATATAAGCGACCTAACAAAATACCATAAAAAAAAAAAAATTGATAACGTATTTATTTTTACTCATAGTTTTTAATGACACCTTATGTGTCCCTCTAAGATGAAAAACTATTTTGGCTAATACAGCTGAGACCATGTGTGGGTCCCTTTAAAGGGATATGGAGTTTTCTGGATGTTATCATATAATATCCCTGTGTATCAATATATTTGTATATACGCTATTTAGTATAAGATTATAAACTCTGTTTTTTACTGCCAAAAATGAAACAAATAGTCCCTGTATGGATCTGCCCTCGGCAGCATATGCACACACAGACTCTGTAGGGCTGGAGGTGCAGTGTAGTGACCCAGCCTATCAGGGATCACGTCTCAGCAGCACGTGACAGAATGTTGCTGAGATGGTCACCGATTGGTTAGTATGCGGCACAGCAGAGTGTGTCTGTATACTCTGCAGTGGGCAGACCGGTCCTTTCCTGTTATGTAGCCGCACAGATCCAGAACACTGGGGATGAACGCAGAGCCACATTAAAGACACATGCTCCATAGTGTTTGGTGTGCAGTGTCTCATACTAACCAATCAGTGACCATCTCTCTGCAACATGCTGGTGAGATATGGTGCCCGATAGGCTATGACACTTCACAACACATCCAGTCCTACAGAGTCTGTGTCTGCATATGTTAGCAGACTATTAGAATTCCAAGAAATGAATGTATTACACAGCTTTAAAGCACAGCATAGGATGGATTATGCACCAGTTAGGAGATTTACCCACAGACAGCTGTTTCCATCTTAAATAGATCTCATCAGTATGGGGCTGGTACTGTACTACAAATACAGACTCAATAGGCCATGTTTGCTTACCTGTTGCTCTTCTTGGAAGATCTGCTTGAGGTCCTGGACCATCTGAAGATGTTCCTCTTGCTGGTTGCTCAGCTGATTTTGCATGTCATGAAGTTTCTTCAGTACGTCGGTACGCTCTCGCACTTGGCTCTGCTGTATTTCCATTTGTTTCTTCTGTATTTCTACACTCAGCCCCCTAATCTCCACCATAGTCTGCCTCACTTTGGAGAGCTGCAAGGTGCTTGGGCACTGCTGCTGTGTGGGTGCGAACGAGTCCCCATCCACCGAGTCCTGCAAGTCTGACAAGTCCATGGAGACCTTCACAGTGGGCTGCTTGGACAGTTCTGTCCTGTGCAATACATTTGACGGTTCTCCTCCATCTTTCGACCCTCGGTAGACTTTTACTTTGGAGGAATTAGAAGTTCCTTCAGATCCAGATGACTCGGAGTCCTCTGCATTAAATTTGCGCTTGGTTCTCAGTACTTTGGTTACCACAGGTATTTTTCTGTTGGGGGACGTAAAGATTCTCTCCAGAGGCTCGTGAATCAGTTTATACGCGAACTCCGCTTCCTCCATATTGGGCAGGGGTACTCCCAGCTGGATACAGGCCCCCACACTCAACACGTGAGCCTTGGATGGCACCAGCCTCTCCTTGTTCACCCAAACTCCATTCAGGCTCTAAGGAAGAGAAACAACTGAGTATCTGCACAAAGGACAATCCGAATAAAGAAAACATATAGGTCTCCTGTCCAACAGGGCTTCAATTTCCTGGCCTCTGACCCATCTGCTGCCACCTCTGCACAATCCCAAACCCGCATGCCATCAGACTTCCAACTGGTTTTTATTATGAACCAAGTACATGTAAAACACCTTTTCAAGTTTCATGGATTATGAATGTATCTGATGACAATTAGCCGTGCATAACAACATTTTTTTGCATGAAAAAAATCTCAAAATAGTCAATAATAAAACAAAAGTTTGCAAATTTCATCAGGTTTCTGCCACTTGATTTTGACAAGGCATGCCCCTTGAAAACCTTAGCTAAATTAGTATAAAATGTGTCATTTGTTTTGGCCAATCACAGGCAGCTACAACATTGTTTCATTTACTGAGAAGCCAGTTTGCGCAGCAATGCATCATGGGATTTGTAGTCTTGTTTTCTCATTCACAAGAAAGCAAGGAGGCGCTCAGACATTGCTATGTGGATCTCTGCACTGTGCTGCTGTTGGCTTGAATGTTGGAATAGGATTAAAGAAACATAACCAAATGCATTGTTTCTATTGGTTAGTACTAGGTGCCTATGTAGGCAGCTCAGAAGGTTTGGAAACCAAATTTTCTTTTAAATAAAATAAATGTGTGTGTCTGATATCAGAGAAAGTTACACACAGGAGACTTCCAGATAACCACAAAGATAATATATGTTCTAACTCCCTATACATATACAGGGATGGACATAAATATCTAACACTTAGGAGTCAGGAAGATTTAAAGGAGCCAGACAGTGTATTTAGGTCAGACAACACTACAGAAGCAGATATGTAGACTGTAATCATAATTAGCATATCAAAGCAGATGATTAACCTTAGAAAAAAATGGATAATACATCACAGAACTAATTTTTCATGCTCTTTAAGAATAACAAAAAACAACAACTTTATTTTGGGGTGAGAGTCCCTCATTTATTTATATGGTTCATAAAAGAGCACCAGTCAGAAGCGTGATGGGCGTGCTGAGAGCATGGTCATGAGGTAGGCGCGCTCTTCCTTCCCTCCAAATAGAGACAACGCTCTGACCTCACTGATAGGAGTGGCAAGAAACGAGGAAGAGAAACTGAAAGCTCGATAGAGAGCAGGCTTTATCTGACAGCATACAAATTATATATATATAAAAAATAATAAAATTGGTTACATTGTTAGACTGTTCCTAAAGAGACATCAAGTTGAAACATTTTTATCAACATGAATGCTCTAGAAAAATTCAGAAAAATGAAAGCTCCAGTTATTGTTTCTTTGTCCCTTTAAATAACACTAAATAAAAATACATCTAATAAAGAAGATTTTGCCAGATTGGATAGTACACAGCGTAAGTTTCACCAGATTGGATGGTGTAAGATTTTCTGCAATAGAAGACTCTACCAAGATGGCATCAATGTGATGGACAAAAGGTACCTTGTTGTCTGTTACAGTCCACATCCCCTCTTTATTCTGTTTAAAGAGGCAGTGAGTTCGGGAGATCATGAGCGGGCTGAGCGTGGATGTCAGCTGGTATGTAACGCCAAGGCCTCGGCCTATAGTGACCTAATAATGTAGGAAAATTACACATTGTCACTAAAAGAAAAACAGCAGAATTACTTATAATGGTAAATAAATAGTACATCTGTGCTCACATTTGAATGTCTAAAGCAAGTTAAAAAAAACCTGCTTCCAGCTCAGAATTCCGCGAAAAACTGTTATTACACTGCATTCTGGGAAGCTGAGGTGGGACATGCAAACGTGCCCACAAATGCCTTGCTCTTCAATCCATAGCCATTTTCAAACATGGCTTCCTTTAAGCTTATGCCTGCTGTATTACACAGCTTTAATGCAAAGCTAAACACATTATATATATATATATATATATATATATATATATATATATATATATATATATATATATATATATATATATATATATATATATATATATATATATATATATATATATATATATATAATATCCCTGGGTATCTATTTTCTGTTATGTACTTTGTTACGCCCGCCATGTTTTGGGGTACTACGCTCACCCCAATTCTCCCTCTACAGGTCGCAACTTTTTGTTCAGATCTCGACACCAGCAGACACTTCAGATGACAGCATAATTTCTGAAGAGACAGGCACCATCAGACCCCTTTTCTTAGGATCTATGAATCACACACCATGTACCTTTGATTAGTACAAGCAGACTCAACACCATCTTTGTTTAGTGTGTCCAAAATCAGACTGCCTTTATTTTCCCCACGAGTTTTACAAATCACCAAAAAAATATATATACATACTTCACACAGTTCCCCCCATCCTCTTCAGCCCAAACACCTGGGAGCTATCCTCCGATACATCCCCCGTCCCCATATTAGAGATGGGACTGGGATATGCCGGAAGGTGACCAATGGGCATTGCATCATGTTTTACAATCTGTGTTTATCAGGACAGATGTAGAGGACTCTGGTATACACATCTCTCCGTATTCAACTAACTATCCTTCCCCACAAACTCCCAATTCAGTGTTATGGCTTTAAGACTCTGTAGCAGGGCTACACATTCCATGAGTTAACCCCTTACAGTCCATCTAACCACACAACATTTTATAATGGGAAAGTTACCCTGCACTCCTTAATAGTGCCAGATCTTAGCATACATATATTCTTTAAGCTTAAATAATATTTCCTGGGGAAATGGAGCATTTTAATACTACACGTGGGAGTGTTAACTTTATATTATCTAAGCATAGCCTATGGACTACTACTAACACATATACATTATTTTAAAGGTAATCAATGACAGTACTATATGCACTTATTGCACCCATGATATAACTATATGTATGCATTACACCCACGATATAACTACATGTATGCATTACACCCACGATATAACTACATGTATGCATTACACCCACGATATAACTACATGTATGCATTACACCCACGATATGACTACATGTATGCATTACACCCACGATATGACTACATGTATGCATTACACCCACGATATGACTATATGTATGCATTACACCCACGATATGACTATATGTATGCATTACACCCACGATATGACTATATGTATGCATTACACCCACGATATGACTATATGTATGCATTACACCCACGATATGACTATATGTATGCATTACACCCACGATATAACTATATGTATGCATTACACCCACGATATAACTATATGTATGCATTACACCCACGATATAACTATATGTATGCATTACACCCACGATATAACTATATGTATGCATTACACCCACGATATAACTATATGTATGCATTACACCCACGATATGACTATATGTATGCATTACACCCACGATATAACTATATGTATGCATTACACCCACGATATAACTATATGTATGCATTACACCCACGATATAACTATATGTATGCATTACACCCACGATATAACTATATGTATGCATTACACCCACGATATAACTATATGTATGCATTACACCCACGATATAACTATATGTATGCATTACACCCACGATATAACTATATGTATGCATTAAACCCACGATATGACTATATGTATGCATTACACCCACGATATAACTATATGTATGCATTAAACCCACGATATAACTATATGTATGCATTAAACCCACGATATGACTATATGTATGCATTACACCCACGATATGACTATATGTATGCATTACACCCACGATATGACTATATGTATGCATTACACCCACGATATGACTATATGTATGCATTAAACCCACGATATGACTATATGTATGCATTACACCCACGATATGACTATATGTATGCATTACACCCACGATATGACTATATGTATGCATTACACCCACGATATGACTATATGTATGCATTACACCCATGATATAACTATATGTATGCATTACACCCACGATATAACTATATGTATGCATTACACCCACGATATGACTATATGTATGCATTACACCCACGATATAACTATATGTATGCATTAAACCCACGATATGACTATATGTATGCATTACACCCACGATATGACTATATGTATGCATTACACCCATGATATAAACTATATGTATGCATTACACCGATGATGTGACTATTAAGCAAGTTGTTAGTACCTTCTAACCACACATATAATAACCGATTAACCCCAAACAGTCCAGTGGGCTCTTCTGTTCATAACATACTTATTTTCTTAAGAAGCGAGTAAAGCTCTGTATTTACTGACTAAAATCAAACAAATAGTCCCTGTATGGGTCTGCCCACTGCATACTCTGAAGCACTTGCTGTGCCGTGTCTCATACTAACCAATCAGTCAGCATCTCTAAGCAATATCATCTTGCTGAGGCATGATCCCTGATAGGCTAGGACACTACACTGAGCATTCATCCCTACAGAGTATGTATCTGCATACGCTGCAGGTGGCAGACCCATACTGGGACTAGATATTTGTTTTTAGGCAGTAAAAAGAGAGCTGATAAGCACTTTGTAAGAAAATAAAGTACCGGTCAGTAAATAGATTGACAGGAATATTATACACCTAGTAAGCGTTGATATCCCTTTGAAAAGCTTTAAAATAAGATTCAGTTCTCGAGGTCTAGTCCTCCTAACAGCTATACTAATGAGTCTCTCCCCTCTTGCCCCTATTACCCCCAAGCCTCTTTTGTCAGTCTTCTCTTGCACCTGCTATTGCCACAGACCTTTCTCCCCTCTTATCCGAGGCCTCTCTCGTCTCTCCCTTCTTACCCCCTGTATTTCCCCCCAGGCCTCCCTCGTCTCTCCCTTCTTGCCCCCTGTATTCCCCCCCCAGTCCTCTCTCGTCTCTCCCTTCTTGCCCCCTGTATTCCCCCCCCCCCGGCCTCTCTCGTCTCTCCCTTCTTGCCCCCTGTATTTCCCCCAGACCTCTCTCGTCTCTCCCTTCTTGCCCCCTGTATTTCCCCCAGGCCTCTCTCGTCTCTCCCTTCTTGCCCCCTGTATTTCCCCCCAGGCCTCTCTCGTCTTGCCCCCTGTATTTCCCCCCAGGCCTCTCTCGTCTCTCCCTTCTTGCCCCCTGTATTTCCCCCCAGGCCTCTCTCGTCTCTCCCTTCTTGCCCCCTGTATTTCCCCCCAGGCCTCTCTCGTCTCTCCCTTCTTGCCCCCTGTATTTCCCCCCAGGCCTCTCTCGTCTCTCCCTTCTTGCCCCCTGTATTTCCCCCCAGGCCTCTCTCGTCTCTCCCTTCTTGCCCCCTGTATTTCCCCCCAGGCCTCTCTCGTCTTGCCCCCTGTATTTCCCCCCAGGCCTCTCTCGTCTCTCCCTTCTTGCCCCCTGTATTTCCCCCCAGGCCTCTCTCGTCTCTCCCTTCTTGCCCCCTGTATTTCCCCCCAGGCCTCTCTCGTCTCTCCCTTCTTGCCCCCTGTATTTCCCCCAGGCCTCTCTCCCTTCTTGCCCCCTGTATTTCCCCCCAGACCTCTCTCTTCTCTCCCTTCTTGCCTCCTGTATTTCCCCCCAGGCCTCTCTCGTCTCTCCCTTCTTGCCCCCTGTATTTCCCCCAGGCCTCTCTCCCTTCTTGCCCCCTGTATTTCCCCCCAGACCTCTCTCTTCTCTCCCTTCTTGCCTCCTGTATTTCCCCCAGACCTCTCTCGTCTCTCCCTTCTTGCCTCCTGTATTTCCCCCCAGGCCTCTCTCGTCTCTCCCTTCTTGCCCCCTGTATTTCCCCCAGGCCTCTCTCCCTTCTTGCCCCCTGTATTTCCCCCCAGACCTCTCTCTTCTCTCCCTTCTTGCCTCCTGTATTTCCCCCAGACCTCTCTCGTCTCTCCCTTCTTGCCCCCTGTATTTCCCCCAGGCCTCTCTCCCTTCTTGCCCCCTGTATTTCCCCCCAGACCTCTCTCGTCTCTCCCTTCTTGCCTCCTGTATTTCCCCCAGGCCCCTCTCTTCTCTCCCTTCTTGCCACTTGTATTCCCCTCAGGCAGCTCTTGTCTCTCCCTTCTTGCCCCAGGCCACTCCCCTCTTGCCCTTCCATTGCCCCAGTCCTCTCTTGCACCTTCTTGCCCCAGGCCACTCCCTTCTTGCCCTTCCATTGCCCCTTGTATTACCTCTTGCCCCTTGTATTACCTCTTGCCCCTCCGGCAGCAGCAGTGTCTCCTGATTCTTCCCAAGCCTCCTCAGACACCATCCCAGCTCCAGAACTGCCTGGGCCGTACTGCCAGCCATCTTACCGGCCGACCTACAGAAACCTCGCGAGAAAGACGCCATGGAGCGCCGATCGCGTAGTATCAGTGATAGAGCGCCGAGTAATCCACCAGCAATACACTGCAAATTACTAAAACAGCGTGCGCAGGCGGGAGTAATAAAGCCCAGAATCACCGCACACTGTGTAACCAGGGCAACCGCGAGAGCGCGCACAGGCCGCCAGAGTCTTGTTTGTGTTAAAGTCTCTTCCTCCTCTCTTCTCACCCTACTGAAAGATAAAAACACACCCACATGGTGCAGCTAGCAATACGTTTTTATTTTTATGATTTTTTTTGGTGATGTCGACAGGTTATTTGTAATTTTATTTTACCAGTTTTTTTTTTACTTGTGGGTTATGTTTTACATACGGTGCGGACCTTTCCTGGTAACTCACCACCAGCAGAGGCGACCATCAGCCACTAGGGGGCTGAGATTTGAGCTAATTCTCTAGTATTAGGGTTTAGGTAATAGGGGTTAGGGTTCTGGCAGATGATAAGCTTTACAATAACAAGAAATTCACTAAAACCTCAGCCGTGCCACCTAATGGCCGATGGCCACCGTTGCGGACCGACAACTAACAGGAAAGATCTTAGGGTACTTGAAACCTTGGCACATAGAAGGTTAGTTGTAAAATACTATGGGGTGTTTATAGACCCTCACAATATTAAGATTTTAACTTTAGAGTACCATGGCGGGCTTTATAGACCCTAATGGTATTAGGAGTTAACTGCAGAATACCACGGGGGTCTCTAAAGAACTACATGGTATTAAGGGTTAAAGGCAGTTTTCTGGATTGTCAGTACATCTGATAGAGGACAATTAATAGTGTACATTTAAATACTTACCTTGAAGTTAGCAAAATGTCTTGTAATTTCTGACAGTTGAAAATTAAGGTTAACCCCCCTCCAAACCCAGACTAAATAAGCATAACATTTATAATTTGTTTTGGCCAATTAGGAGAAAGCAGAGGTAGCGGATACATTTGTATCGAACTCTGGGTTTTTTGTTTGTGCTGCCAAGCAGCCTGGGATATGTAGTGTGGTCCATGTTAGAAGGTAATATGGTAGCAACAGCACAGACAGGAAACAGTGGTGGTCATATCCCAGCATCGACTTGGCTAAGGAAGGCACAATGGGTGAATAACGGGTTAAAATGAGTCCCCTAGTGCTGCATGCTGATTGCGGGTGGGGGTGGCATCAGGTGCCTGTGTAGACACAGTGTCTTCTGACTCTTCCAACGCCTTCTCAGACACCATCTGAGGGTGTCAACATAATCATTAGAGGGTTTTTTAGATATTAATAAAAATGTTTTATGAGATGTGCTGCATATATGAAGGATACTTTTTGCTTAAAAAATGCAAAAACATAATAATCCAGGAAACTTTTATATGCTTTATATACCCACATGGTATTAGGAGTTAACTTTAGAGTACCATGGGAGCTTTATAGACCCTCCATAGTATAAGTGGGTTCCATTTAGAATACCATGGCAGGCTTTATAGGTTTTAGTTAACTTATTCATGAAATTAATTATTAGGTACCATGGGGGTCATTTAAGGTAGTTAATGTTAGAATTCTATGGGGGGTTTAAGGACCTCCATGACATAGGGTTAATGTTTAGGTGCATTGGGGGCTCAATTGACCTCTTGGTTATAGGTTTATTATGGGGATCAGAGAGGAGGGAATCCCCAGGGTTCCCTTCAGGGGGGAAGGAGGGAATCCCCAGAGTTCATTTCAAGGTGGGAGGGGGGAATCCTTCCTTGGCTTATAGGGGTATGGGTACTACAGGTAAATATATATTACTAGCGACTTGCCCGTCAAAAAATGACGGCAATGAGATGTGTATGTTTGGAAATTTGTTTAGTTATTAATATATGTATTTGACACTTGTAAGGTTTTAGTTATGATGAAATAAGTAATATTCTGATATTAAACATGTTTATTTTTGTAAAATGTTCTTTAGTTCAACAGTAACTGTTAAAGCATTTTGTATTAAAAGTAATAACATTTGAATGTAAGAACAGTTGAACTTTAAATTAATCAGTATTGTAAACTTGAGGTAATGGTTTTTTAACATGCAAGTTCTATCTCAAGTATTGTTAATTTAAATATACATTGAATCCAGAGGAAGGCAACCAGTAATAACCCTCCTTGAAACATAGCCAATTGTATCAAATTAATTCCTTCCTGACCCCATTAACTGGCGATCAGATTACTCCCTGGATTAATGTTTAACATAAAAGACAACATTTACATTGAGACTTAAAACGTGGTTGAGCTCTTAACATGAACTTTGTAATATGTCTAAGTAAGGAACTTGAAAGTATATTTTTTGAAACTTGAACTTTCTTATCTGTCTAACTAAGGAACTTGAAAATATGTTTTTGAAACTTGTAACATTAGAAACAGTAACATAATTAACATTTGAACATAAAATGTCAAAATAATGCAAGGCAGGTGTTTTGTGGGGCTAATCATGCATAAACAGTACTTCCATTAATTATGACTGAATTGTTTATTGATTTGTATTTTTGAATGGTTGACCTTTGTTTGTTGCTGTAGTAATTGTTTTAAATCGCACATATAGTTTGGTCACTGGAAAAGTGGTTCTCTAAAAAGAGAACGCAAGAACTTAAACTTGTTGCACGCTGTGTAAGCATTGTTCTGTATTGTTTGACAATTTAATGTAGTTTAACATAAAAATATTGTTTTTGTAAATGTAATTTCTGTTGCGTAATAATGACCTTTTGAAGGGAACGGACATTTATGTGTATTTGTTTTTAAAATTTGGTGGTTATATTGTTGTTTTTTATATTTGTGCATTTGCTTTTAAATTTGTTTTGCATGGGTTTTACTTTGTTTAATGAAAAGTTAAAATACTTCATAGTAGACAATGTTTTTAGTAAAAATACGTCCATCTTCTTGACTTTGATTCTTTTCAATGTAAACTTTAATAGCCTGTGGATTTTTGCACCGTGATAAGGCAACGTACAATTGGCCATGTGCAAATACTGGTTCTTGTAAGAAAATACCCACAGATTTGAAAGTTTGTCTTGTGATGTATTAATGGTCATGGCAAATGCCATAATGATGGGAAATTGTCTTCTTTGAAGTATAAAAGGGAGACTACTTTCACTTGGTGCTAAATCTATTCTTGGTATGAAAACTCTCCTTTATGCGTACCAGTTAAAATTTCAGCATCTATAAAATGGTCCTTTAATTGTTGAACAATTAATCTTGTCCCATTGCATAGGCCTTTTTTGGGGTTCATATTTCGCAGTAACATAATAATTGCACCTTTCTTTAGCTGCAAAATATGTGGTGGCATTCCAGAAGGAGTTAGTGAGTTTATGAATTCAGTGGAAAAGTTTGCCTGACTTTCTTTGTCATCAGCAAGTACAGAATCAGCACTGTGATAATTTCTTTGGGGTGCATTAATTTTCTTAAAGATTTCATTATTGAGGATTAATGCCTCCTTATTTTTACAGGTTAGGATGACTTCGTTGGCAAGCTCTGAATATTCCTGGTTATTTATGCTGCCTTCAAATTTAGCCGATATAAGATCTTGGTGACAAATCATATGAGGTGGGATCTGCACAGTGTCGTCAGGTAAATTTGGTATTTTTTCTGGTCTGCCTTCTCCAATTTTATAAAGCCAATCATTGAAATCAGCTTGGCCTTCTGATCTCATATTTTGTTGCAGTTGAAGATGGGTAAAATGTTTCCATAGTGTGCTTGACTTTATACAGGTTTCGATAATGTCAGTTCGATTTCCATGTACAACGACAGGTAATGTTTGTCTAAAATCTCCACCTAACAACATTACCTTTCCACCAAATGGCAAAGTATTACCCATGACTTCACAAAGCAAACGGTCAATACATTGGAGGGCATAGCATGACATCATTGTGGCCTCATCTATTATAATTAATTTACTTTTTTAATTTTTTTTTGCTTGTAATGATGTCATGCGAATATCTGACACAGAGGTTTCTAAAATAGGTACTGGGAGTTTAAACCCACTATGTACAGTTCTTCCACCTTCTAACAAAAGTGCAGCAATTCCAGTAGTGGCAAACGGCAGTGCTATTTGACCTTGTGCTCGTACAGAACTCATTAATAAATTGTATAGATATGTTTTTCCTGATCCGCCAGGTCCATCAAGATAGAAATAACGCTCTTCGACCATGTCATCATCTATTGCATTTGTAATGGCATTAAATGCTTGCAATTGTAACATATTAAAGTTGCAAGTCTTTCTTCTGTTCTTTGTACTTGTAGTTGAATGTCATAGTCTTCAAAGTTTATGTCATCTATAAGACCTGGATCAGGCAAATTAAAACTTGCACAACTTAATCCATGAGTTAAAAATACTTCTTGGATTTCCATTAACGCTTTTAAGTGTTCAATAGGTTCATTGTATCGTTGCATAAAGTCTTCAGCCATATTACTTTTAAATGTGTCCCACAAAGCTAATGCATTTGGAGCATTTGAGAAGATACAAATAAATGCAAATTGTTCTCTCATCTGCCGTGGCATTTGACATAGTGCTGCTTCTTTTAGACATCTTTCCCATTCTGTATCATCAGCTAGTAAGTTTCTATGTCTTGCAGCTAAATGGAAGGATTCATATAGTATGTCATTAACAGTTCTTAAGTGTTCAAAACTTTGTGCTCCAGGAACATTTAAAAGTAATAGTCGTAAGCAGAAACGTTCAAGATCTCTGGGACTGACTGTGTAATTCTTGGGATAATTTTATTTCCTCTGCTTTTTCTAGGTCTCCATAATCCATTCACAAAACATAGTGATATGGAATTTCAATATATAAGAATTGTGTTGCTTCTGAATCTGTGGAATTTAATTCAAACCATGCAGTTAGTGTAGTGTGACGATGTTCACTTTGGGCCAATGCATTACTTTCATTTCCAGCACGGAAATACACTAAATGTCTTTGTGACAAATGTACTGCTAATCTTTGTACTGCATGTGATCTATCATGCATTTCAAATGTTAATAGGCGCCACATAGCTTCTGGTGCACTTACATAGCGAGCATCTACATGAGATGCAAGTTCATCATGTACTAACTCAGTGCTTTCAGGGTTGTCTGCACTTTTGACGACAACAGTAGCTGCATCATAGCCTTTGTAAATATATTTGTACACATATTTAATGGATTTGATGGAAGTGCAGGCTTCTACATTAATGTGTGCGTTATACTTCATGAGTAAATGTGGATTGTAGGGTACTAGATATCTATTGTCCCCTTTTTCCCACGAATAATGGCACTATCTCCTTCTCTTCTTTTATAAAGTGGATAGCCATCACAATTGGCATACGTTTTGTCTCTATAATCTTTTCGAAAATCTTTGGAACATTTATTATTTTCCATACATGGTGATTGTGGAATAAGCTCGCCACAGGATCCATGAATCATGCGATGAGTAACAATCTCATACAGTCTACCATATAGTTCTGGATCTGGTAGTTCAGCAACAATGACTGCATCCACTTTGTCACCTGTATCTAATTTATCTTTTTCTTGAAGTATTATGAGAAGATGTGCATGTGGAAGGCCTCTTTTTTTAAATTCAATGGTATATACATAAGCAAGACATTTGCCAAATAAGTGACTTATAGTGATGTCACGTATTAATTAATTTAATTTAATTTTAAAAACTCTGGCTACTAAATCTGGTCTATCGGAAGGGCTTTGGCCAAAAAGTTATTTGTGTAATTTCTGGCCATTGGGCATTACATGTAAATGTAATAAATAAATCGGGTTTGCCAAATTTGGTGACAATAGCCATAGCATCATTGTATCTTTCTCTCATATTTCGAGGAGATCCTTGAAAAGAAGATGGTAAAATGATGGCTTTGCTAGCTGTCATGTCTCTGCTTGTAGCCACCTCAGCAACATAGTCCATTAGTCCACAATATTGTTCTACACATAGTTTATCTTGTTGATATTTTATAAAGTTTAAATTATTGGCCTCAACTTGCAAATAGGAATCAATAATCCATTGTTGTGTTAGTTTTCCACCACATAAAATTGGATTAAATGTATTTCGAATGGCAATTTGAGCTACTTTAAATTCAAGCATAGAAACATTATTTCTGATTCTGGCTTTAGCATTTGGGTAACTGGGAAGTGATCATTTTGGTTGCCAACCTGCCTCTCCGTGTGGGAAAAAAATGGGATATGTCATTGGATCTAAATTTGCACTTAAGATACTGATATTAATGAATGTTTGCTCCTCATTTCTGGGATATATTCTAATGTCTCTTTGAAATGGTGGTTCTCCTTCATCATTCTGAAACACCATTGCAACCTCATTTGATGTTGGCAAGTTATAACGACGTTTATCAGTATGTCTGTCTCTTTTAAGCACCATATTAACCTTTGGCATTGGTAATTGATGTCTTTGTGCATGAAGTTGTTGTTCATTTTCTACTTCTGCCAACTTTTTATAAGCTTTAGTGTAGGGGTTATTGGCCATAATGTTATCTAGCTCTATAAAAACACTGGGTAAGCATTTTTTATTTTCTTGCAGCTGCATACGTTGGTCAACAGCTTCCATTGTATCTAGGACATATAGTTGAGCAAATTTTCTTTGCTCTCCTTCCTCTGGATGTAAATGTGAAGTCGAATGGTAAATTTGGCCTTGGACTTTAAAACAGTAAGGACCATGTCCTGGTACATTAGCAGCTAATGTTGCCCCCATAGATGCAAAGGATATGGCACTATTGTAGGATTTTGTGTTTGTCTTAAAAATTTTGTAGTTTGGAAAACTAGGTTCAGTCATAATGTTTTGTAAATAGATTGGGAATTGTTTTCTTTCTGGAAGTTTGACCTTGCCTTTTTGACAGCAACTAATAAATTGGCCATCTATGGGTCTCTCCTGTTTAAAATGATAAGCCTCACAAAACTGACATTGAGTATTCATGTCCCCACAATTATGAACCTCTACGGCTAAAGACTTGAGTAAAGGACAATTTGCAAAGCATACATCAGTTTCATTTTCAAATTCATCAGTTGAAATGTGATGTGATGTTTCAGGAACAGGTTCTAAATGCTTAGTTTTTTTTGGTGGCTTTTTTGGTATATCTTTTATTTGTTCAGGTAAAATGTGATCTGATGTTTCAGGAACAGGTTCTAAATGCTTTGTTTTCTTAGTAGCTCTTTTTGGTGTATCTTTAATTTTTGCAGGTGATAGTCTTTTTGCTTGCAATTCTTTTGGGTTCTTTTTCTCGTCGAATTTCCTTCTGCTCTGGTGTCTGCTGGTTGGCCCATCTCTGTTTTCATTCCCTAGCTTGACGTCTTATCTTTTCTTGTTTGGTATCGTTATCAGCCATGTTAATCTGTAAAAGAAAATAATGTATAATTAGTTAAGTTTGAGATGTTAATTTTTTTTATTTTGTATTTTTATTATCAACAGTTTATATGTGATTGTAGTTCATTGTAGCGGTACTTTCTTTGTATTGTTAAATAAGTGTTTTTTATTTTTTTGCTTTTACTTTCTGTCGTAGGTTGTAATTTTTGCCTTACATGAATAGCACACTCAAGGTAATTACACTATACCTTCTTCTAGATGTAGTAGGTGTATAGTGTTAATTGAAATGGATATTTTTTTTTTGGTTTGGTATTTTTTTTTTTTTTGGCAGAAATTAGTCTTTCTAATTTGTCCTACAGGGGATTGTCGTAATAGTATTTTTATATTTTATTTAAAGGCTTATATGTTGGGGCTGTGAAAAGGTTTCTATTTTTGGTTTTTGGGTGTTAGTACTATTTGTTTGTTTATTCTATTTTATGTGTGTGGTTAGGTTCTATGCTTAATATTGTACATTAGGACTGTTTTTTACACTTTTGTGAACTATGCTGTTTTATGTTTTTTTTTTTTTTTTTGTTGGCTAGATTGAAGTTTGTGTTTAATGTTCAACATTGTTGTCTGTAAAAGACAAATAACAGGTAAATGACAAATGTGTCAGTAATATTTTGGTAAAGCTTATAATTAGTGGTAGTTTTTTTTTTCTGTTGACATGGATGCAGAGCAAACATGTTTATTTTTTATTTTTTTATTTTTTACTTGTTATACTGTACCTTGTTTGAAGAGTGATTTCAAGCAAAATCTTTCTTGGTCCGCTGTTGTAAGTCTTCGTCCGATGCTCTTCACGCAGTGTCTGTTGTAAAAGAAAAAGTCAAATGCTATTTGATTTGAATGTATTTGTAATGAATAGCATATTTCATTGTTTTGGTCTATTCTATCTGTTATTGTGAATTTTTCTGCTATGCTGTTTTTTGTGCAACCTTTTAAAAATACTTTAGTTGTATTTGTATATTACAGTTATTCTTTTTTTTTTTGTGTGTAATTATTAATGTTTTTACTATTTTGGATAGGATCACAATGTTTTTAGCATTATCCTGTTTTGTGTCCACCACTTTTGGTATGCTTATTTAGGCTTCATTGTAAGGCTTATGGGTTCTTAAACAGTAAAGAAGACTATTAATTTACTTTTCTATCTGTTTGTGTGATTTTTGGTACAATCCTGTTTTGTGTCCACCATATTTTGCATACTTTATTTGCTTAATTAGTCTTTTTTATGAGGATTAAATGTTGTTGTACAGTAAAAATGAATGTTTTTCCTATTTTGGATATGATCGCAATGTTTTTAGCATTATCCTGTTTTGTGTCCACCACTTTTGGTATGCTTATTTAGGCTTCATTGTAAGGCTTATAGGTTCTTGAACAGTAAAGAAGAATATTAATTGACTTTTCTATCTGTTTGTGGGATTTTTGCTACAATCCTATTTTGTGTGCACCATATTTTGCATACTTTATTTGCTTAATTAGTGTTCTTTCTGACTATTAAATGTTGTTGGACAGTAAAAATGAATGTTAATTGCCTTTTGTATATCATGTTGCGCTTTTTTGTTTTCTCCTGTTTTGTGTTCACCACTTTTTAGTTGCTGCATTTGGCTTTGGAGGTTATTTGACAGTAAAGAGGAGGAATACTTTTGTTTTATGTATGTTGCTAATGATTCGGATGCTATTCTGTTTTGTGGCAACCTCTTTTTTTTTTTCGACTGTGTTGTTTTGACAACAATCTTAATCCGCCGGTCTTCTTGTAGTGTCTGTTTGAAAAATAAAGTTAAATGGTTAATTGTATATATTTTTTATTTATTTAGCAAAGCATGATCTTTTTCAGCATGTAATGTATTTTTTTATCTTACCTCTTCTTCCTTCTTTGTGTTCTTTAAAAGTAATTCTCTTTAACAGTCCACAGTGCAAATTCTTGAGTGACGCTGTTGATGCAGAGTCTGTTTGAATATTTAAAAAAAGGGCAAAGATTCAGCTTCAGGTTCCATATGTATTAGTGTCATATTATTTTTTGCTATGAGTTGCAGTAAATTAATGTAATTTGAATATACTTGTTTCATTAGTTTCAGTTAACATTAGTTTGTTGTAGGGCCTATACACATCAATCTGCGTGTCACATGTTACTATACATGATACACATATATGTGCTTGTCCACCATACACTATACATGAATCCCATTTTCAGAGTTAAAGTTTGTATTATTTTTTTTTTGTCCTGTCTTGATAATAAAATATAATATATTATAGCTTACCTCTCAGTTGTAATTTGCACAATGTAAAGTAGGAAATTCGGAAACAATTCTCTTCTCAAGTAACAGCAGTAGTTACCTATCCAGTCACTCCGTTCATCACCTGAGGAGAAATTTAGAATTTTCTGAAAAGTAGGCAGTATTTATAAACGTTGAGGTGCCTGAGACCGTTAGAACGCAATACTATTTGCGTTCCAGCGTACAATTTGCGTTCCATCCGCCATTTTATGCATAGTAGTTGTCAAAATGGTGGTTAATATGAGTGTAGTACGTGCCGCATTGGATGTGTTACGTACCTCGTAAAGTTGACTGTAGTGTTGTTTCAGTTTTGCGAATCACTGTAGTATTGTTGCATCTGTAGCCTCATTTTCGTTTTTTTCGGCGCCCATTTTTTTTCGGCACCCATTTTTTTTCTTGCTAAAGGGCCTGCATTTTTTACAGCTCGCCTCGCTACGTACGCACCACTCGTACGCACCACACAAAGCGTGACAACATCTCGCAGTTTGACAACTATTATATGTGATTATTGTATAATACTGAGCTTTTAAAACTTGTGTGAAGGCCACATGGATTTAGAACATCAGATTCTTCTTGATCTTTTGAGTATGACTATTTTTTGCAGCAGATTTCTCATGGACAGTTTGAAAGTGGACACCAATTTATGAATTTCTTATGGCTCTTTCCATAAAATGGATGATTACACAGGATGGCATGGTCTGAAAATCAATTTAAGAATCATGGACATGTGGTAATTATATATTCAGTGTAATGTCCACATTTTATATTTACTGTGGAGGGATATTGCATTATAATGTGGTAATTTAGAGTGTTATGAGTGTGAGATGGTAAATCTCTGTGCTAGACAATTGCAGAAAGATTGAACAGTATATATATCAAGATCTGCCTCTTCAGTGGGCTTGAAAAGATACCAAATCCCCTTTGCAGTTCTTCCGATTCCCTTCTTCTCAATACATGTTGAAGTTACAGAATTTATCCGTAAAATAAAATAACAAACGCCTTCCCTAATAATTGAAATACACCATCACTATGTGTGCCAGGAAGAGAATAATCTTTATTCTCAGATCAGTATTTTTATTCAGTTTGTGATACAGTAAAACAATCACATATTTAAATGGACATCTTTTTAGGCTTTCAAAATTCCCCCTTACTTGGACTGACCAATCAGGATCTGGCCTTGGTAAGCGCTAACCAGATTGTTCTGCTCCTCTGGCTTTGCACCAGTCCATGGTCAACGTAAAAAATGTGGATTGGCTGAGGTGTCCCGTGTCTGGGCTCCTCAGGGGGCCTGAGGTTTGTCGCTTACAGGGGTGTTGGCTGATTGTGTACAGGGAGGCTGGGGAGAAGGGTATCTGACAAAGGGACTTCCTAACCCGGCTTATACAAGCCTGAGGGGTTGGGTACCGATAGACTAAGGCGCCACCTGACTTCCCATGAGGTTAGCAGACCATTAAGGGGGTTGCCCGACAACTAGAGCTGGGTTAGAGAAAACTAAAGGATACCTGGGAGGGAGGGTTTCACTGAGTGGAACCTATGTCCGCTCTTCCTACCACCCCTGGGCCAATAAGCCTTCATTGAGTCAGAGGGAGCTTGGCAAGCTAGAATAGAGTGCCCGGGGGAGCCCAGCTGATTGACAGTTACAAGTAAATACAAAGTAGTGGTTAATGGGATATCACAAAGTACTAGAAACCATCTGACCTTTGTCTGATGAAAGAAAAGTGTTTCGATTGTTGTTTGACAACCTAGGTAACTCTGCAAGATGTCTTAATCAGGCCAGAGACAATCCCATTCAAGTATATGGAGCAAAAACTGTCGCTATTGCAAGTTTGTGCTTGCTCAAATACCTGGCTAGAATACGGTACTGGGAGTAAACTGGGTATCACGGTCGGCTACTGGAAGTGGCTTCTTATCCGTCTTAAAGTGATAGCAAAGCCCAACTTTTTATTATGCAGTCTGTGGATTAAACTTAGCTCAAAGCACATCATATAAAGAAAAGCATTTCAAAGGGGAAACAGAGAATTGGGCTCCAGTGAGCTAGCCACTTATCCTAAAGTCCTTTGGGAATACTTTGACCACCATGGGTCGGGGTTTTAGGCCAGTTCATATTTTTAATAGCCATTTCATGGGAACCAGAACAGTGATTATAGTGTTTTAATAGTCACTTGGGTGGTCATTAGAACAACAGGTAAGAGAAGTGGTGTTGGAAATCCAGGGAGGTTTTCACATATAGTACAATGAAAAAGTAAATAAATATATATATATATATATATATATATATATATGTATAGTAATTTAGTAAATAATCTATATATATATATATATATATATATATATATATATATATATATATATAGATTAATAATGAGTATTGCAATATAATTTTATACCTTTTGTATTGGACAACCATCTTATTTATAATGACGAGCTATTGATATGCAGAGAGAATGGAAACAGCATCTGACCTCATCAGGTAAATACATACAGTCAGGTCCATAAATATTGGGACATCGACACAATTCTAAACTTTTTGGCTCTATACACCACCACAATGGATTTGAAATGAAACTAACAAGATGTGCTGTAACTGCAGACTTTCAGCTTTAATGTGAGGGTATTTACATCCATATCAGGTGAACGGTGTAGGAATTACAACAGTTTGTATATGTGCCTCCCACTTTTTAAGGGACCAAAAGTAATGGGACAATTGGCTGCTCAGCTGTTTCATGGCAGGGGTGTGTTATTCCCTCATTTTCCCATTTACAAAGAGCAGATAAAAGGTCCAGAGTTCATTTCAAGTGTGCTATTTGCATTTGTTGCTGTTATCTCTCAATATGAGATCCAAAGAGCTGTCACTATCAGTGAAGCAAGCCATCATTAGGCTGAAAAAACAAAACAAACCCATCAGAGAGACAGCAAAAACATTAGGTGTGGCCAAATCAACTGTTTGGAACATCCTTAAAAAGAAAGAACGCACTGGTGAGCTCAGCAACACCAAAAGGCCCGGAAGACCACGGAAAACAACTGTGGTGGATGACCGAAGAATTCTTTCCCTGGTGAAGAAAACACCTTTCACAACATTTGGCCAGATCAAGAACGCTCTCCAGGAGGTAGGTGTATGTGTGACGAAGTCAACAATCAAGAGAAGACTTCACCAGAGTGAATACAGAGGGTTCACCACAAGATGTAAATCATTGGTGAGCCTCAAAAACAGGAGGGCCAGATTAGAGTTTGCCAAACAACAGCTATAAAAGCCTTCACAGTTCTGGAACAGCATCCTATGGACAGATGAGACTAAGATCAACTTGTACCAGAGTGATGGGAAGAGAAGAGTATGGAGAAGGAAAGGAACTGCTCATGATCCAAAGCGTACCACCTCATCAGTGAAGCATGTTGGTGGTAGTGTCATGGCGTGTGCATGTATGGTTGCCAATGGAACTGGTTCTCTTGTATTTATTGATAACTAGCGACTTGCCCGTCAAAAAATGACGGCAATGTGATGTATATGTTTGTCAAGTTGTTTAGTTATTAACATATATGTTTGACCCTTGTAAGTATTTTAATATGAACGTGTATTTTTGTAAAATGTTGATGTAATGGTTTTTTAAAATGTAATTAGTATCTGAAGAATTGTTAACTTTAATATACATTGAATGAATAGGAAAGCAAAAAGTAAAAACCCTTCTTTAAACGTCGCGAATTTTAACATGAAGTTTAAACTATATGTAAGCAATAACCATCAAAGTATATATTTTTAAACTTAAACTTTATTTTTTATGTAAGTTTAGAAGTTAACAAAACATTGGTATAATTTTGAACATTATAAACAGGAACATAGTGAATACATTTTGTAACCTAATTTTTTATTAAAAGTATTAACATTTGAATGTAAAAACAATTGACATTTAAATTAATCAGTATTAAAATTCAATTTCTATCAGAATAATTGTTAACTTGAATATACATTGAATGTAGAGTAAGGCATACAGTAAAACTCTTCTTAAAACGTACGTAATTAAAGTAATTTATTACTGAGCACATAAAATGGCGATAAACATTAATGTAGGTAGTAATCTTAAGATAACAGACAATATTTACATTGTGACTTAAAAGGTGCTTGACCTCTTAACATCCACTTTGTAATCTGTTGAATGAAATAACTTGAAAATATATTTTTTAAACTTGTAACATTAGAAACATTAACATAGTGACTTAACATTTTAACATAATTTTTACTAACAATGCAAGGCAAGTATTTTGTGAGGCAAATCATTCATAAACATGACTTCCATTAATTATGACTGAATTAAACAACCAATTGTTATGTATTTTGCAATGCTTTAAAAAAATCTTGGCATCGTTAATTTGTATCCTTCAAAGTTATAGTACTTCATAGTAGACAATGTTTTTAGTAAAAATACGTCCATCTTCTAATAAATCACCTTGACTTTCATTGTTTTCAATGTAAACTTTAATAGCCTGTGGATTTTTGCACCGTGACAACGCAACGTACAATTTACCATGTGCAAAAACTGGTTCTTCCAAGAAAATACCCACAGATTTGAAAGTTTGACCTTGTGATTTATTAATGGTCATGGCAAATGCCATAATAATGGGAAATTGTCTTCTTTGAAGTATAAAAGGGAGACTACTTTCACTTGGTGCTAAATCTATTCTTGGTATGAAAACTCTCTCTCCTTTATGGGTCCCAGTTAAAATTTCAGCATCTATAAAATGGTCCTTTAATTGTTGAACAATTAATCTTGTGCCATTGCATAGGCCTTTTTTGGGGTTCATATTTCGCAGTAACATGATAATTGCACCTTTCTTTAGCTGCAAAATATGTGGTGGCATTCCAGAAGGAGTTAAAGAGTTTATGAATTCAGTCGAAAAGTTAGCCTGACTTTCATTGTCATCAGCAAGTACAGAATCAGCACTGTGATAATTTCTTTGTGGTGCATAAATTTTTTTTAAGATTTCATTATTGAGGATTAATGCATCTTTATTTTTACACGTCAGTATGACTTGGTTGGCAAGCTCGGAATATTCTTCGTTATTTATGCTCCCTTCAAATATAGCCGATATAATATCTTGTTGACAAATCATATGAGGTGGGATCTCTACAGTGTCATCAGGTAAATGTAGTATTTTTTCTGTTCTGCCTTCTCCAATTTTAATAAGCCAATCATTGAAATCAGTTTGGCCTTCTGATCTCATATTTTGTTGCAGTTGAAGATGGGTAAAATGTTTCCATACTATACTTGACTTTATACATGTTTCGATAATGTCAGTTCGATTTCCATGTACAACGACAGGTAATGTTTGTCTGAAATCGCCACCCAACAACATTACCTTTCCACCAAATGGAAAAGTATTCTCCATGACTTCACGAAGCAAACGGTCAATACATTGGAGGGCATAGCATGACATCATTGTGGCCTCATCTATTATAATTAATTTACATTTCTTCAATTTCTTTGCTTGTAAGGATGTCATGCGAATATCTGACACAGAATTTTCTAAAATAGGCACTGGCAGTTTAAATCCACTATGAACAGTTCTTCCACCTTCTAATAAAAGTGCAGCAATTCCAGTAGTGGCAAACGCCATTGCTATTTCTCCTTGGGCTCGTACTGAACTCATTAATACATTGTACAAATATGTTTTTCCTGATCCGCCAGGTCCATCAAGATAGAAATAACGCTCTGTCACCATGTCATCATCTATAGCATTTTTAATGGCATGAAATGCTTGCAATTGTAGTGTATTTAAAGTTGCAAGTCTTTCTTCTGTTCTTTCTGCTTGTAGTTGAATGTCATAGTCTTCAAAGTTAATGTCATCTATAAGACCTGGATCAGGCAAATTAAAACTTGCACAACTTAATCCATGAGTTAAAAAGACTTCTTGGATTTCCATTAACGCTTTTAAGTGTGCAATGGGTTCATTGTATCGTCGCATAAAGTCTTCAGCCATATTACTTTTAAAAGTCTCCCACAAAGCTAATGCATTTGGAGCATTTGAAAAGATACAAATAAAAGCAAATTGTTCTCTCATCTGTCGTGGCATTTGACATTGTGCTGCTTCTTCTAAACATCTTTCCCACTCTGTATCATCAGCGAGTAAGTTTCTATGTCTTGCAGCTAAATGGAAGGATTCATATACAATGTCATTAACAGTTCTTAAGTGTTCAAAACTTTGTGCTCCAGGAACATTTAAAAGTAATATCCGTAAGCAAAAACGTTCCACATCTCTTGGACTGACTGTGTAAATTCTTGGAATAATTTTATTGCCTCTGGTTTTTCTTGGTCTCCATAATCCATTCACAAAAACATAGTGATATGGAATTTCAATATATAAGTATTGTGTTGCTTCAGCATCAGTGGAATTTAATGCAAACCATGCAGTTAGTGTAGTGTGACGATCTTCACTTTGGGCCAATGCATTCATTTCATTTCCAGCATGGAAATAGACTAAATGTCGTTGTGGCAAATGTACTGCTAACCTATATACTGCATGTGATCTATCATGCATTTCAAATTTTAAAAGCCGCCACATAGCTTCTGGCGCACTGACATAGCGAGCATCTACATGAGATGCAAGTTCATCATGTACTAACTCACTACTTTCAGGGTTGTCTTTTGACGACTACAGTAGCTGCATCGTAACCTTTGTAAATATATTTGTAGACATATTTAATGGATTTGAAGGAAGTGCAGGCTTCTACGTTGATGTGGGCGTTGTACTTCATGAGTAAATGTGGATTGTAGGGTACTACATATCTATTGTCCACTTTTTTTCCACGAATAATGGCACTATCTCCTTCTCTTCTTTTATAAAGTGGATATCCATCACAATTGGCATAGGTTTTGTCTCTATAATCTTTTGGAAATTCTTTGGAACATTTATTATTTTCCATACATGGTGATTGTGGATTACGGTCACCACAGGGTCCATGAATCATGCGATGAGTAACAATCTCATATAGTCTACCATATAGTTCTGGATCTGGTAGTTCAGCAACAATGACTGCATCCACTTTGTCTGAAGTATCTAATTTATCTTTTTCTTGAAGTATTATTAGAAGATGTGCATGTGGAAGGCCTCTTTTTTGAAATTCAATGGTATATACATAAGCAAGACATTTGCCAAATAACTGATTTATAGTGAAGTCACGTATTAATTCATTTAATTTAATCTTAAAAACTCTGGCTACTAAATCTGGTCGATCTGAAGCAGTTTGTCCAAGAAGTAGATTTAGTGTAATTTCTGGCCATTGTGGATTACATGTAAATGTCACAAATAGATCGGGTTTGCCAAATTTTGTCACAATAGCCATAGCATCATTGTATCTTTCTCTCATATTCCGAGGAGATCCTTGAAAGGAAGATGGTAAAATGATGGCTTTGCCAGCTGTCATGTCTCTGCTTGTAGCCACGTCAGCAACATAGTCCATGAGTCCAGAATATTGTTCTACACGGAGTTTATCTTGTTGATATTTGATAAAGTTTAAATTATTTGCCTCAACTTGCAAATATGAATCAATAATCCATTGTTGTGTTAGTTTCCCACCACATAAAATTGGATTAAATAAATTGCGAATGGCAATTTGAGCTACTTTAAATTCAAGCATAGAAACATTATTTCGGATTCTGGCTTTAGCATTTGGGTAACTGGGAAGAGTTAATTTTGGTTGCCAACCTGCTTCTCCGTGTGGGAAAAAGATGGGATATGTCATTGGATCTAAATTTGGACTTAAGATACTCATATTAATAAACGGTTGGTCCTCATTTCTAGGATATATTCGAATGTCTCTTTGAAATGGTGGTTCTCCTTCATCATTCTGAAACACCATTGCAACCTCATTTGTTGTTGGCAAGTTATAACGACGTTTATCAGTATGTCTGTCTCTTTTAAGCACCATATTAACCTTCGGCATTGGTAATTGATGTGTTTGTGAATTAAGTAGTTGTTCATTTTCTACTTCTGCCAATTTTTTATAAGCTTTACTGTAGGGATTGTTGTCCATAATGTTATTTAGCTCTATGAAAACAGTGGGTAAGCATTTTTTATTTTCTTCCATCTGCATACGTTGGTCAACAGCTTCCATTGTATCTAGGACATATAGTTGAGCGAATTTTCTTTTATTTCCTTCCTCTGGATGTAAATGGGAAGTGCGATGATAAATTTGTCCTTGGACTTTAAAACAGTAAGGACCATGTCCTGGTACATTAGCAGCTAATGTTGCCCCCATGGATGCAAAGGATATGGCACTATTGTAGGATCTTATGTTTGTCTTAAAATTTTTGTAGTTTTGAAAAGTAGGTTCAGTCATAATATTTTGTAAATAAATTGGAAATTCTTTCCTTTCTGGAAGTTTGAACTTGCCTTTTTGACAACAAATTGTCCATCTCTGGGTCTCTCCTGTTTAAAATAATAAGCCTCACAAAACTGACATTGAGTAGTCATGTCCCCACAACTATGAACCTCTACTGCTAAAGACTTGAGTAGAGGACAATTTGCAAAGCATATAGGATTTTGACTTTCATATTCATCAGGTGAAATGTCATATAATGTTTCAACAACAGGTTCTAAATGTTTTGTTTTTTTCGTTGCTTTTCTTGGTATATGTTGTATTGTTTGAGGTAAAATGTCATGTAATGTTTCATGAAACGGTTCTAAATGCTTTGTTTTCTTTGTTGCTTTTTTTGGTATCTCTTGTATTTTTTCTGGTAAAATGTCATCTGATGTTTGAGCAACAGGTTGTAAATGCTTTATTTTCTTTGTTGTTTTTTTTGACATATCTTTAATTTCTGCAAGTGACAGTCTTTTGCTTGCAATTCTTTTGCGTTCTTTTTCTCGTCGAATTTCCTTCTTCTCTGGTGTCTGCTGGCTGTCTGCTCTCTGTCGTCGTTCTCTAGCTTGGCGTCTTTTCTTTTCTTGTTTACTCTCGTTATCAGCCATGTTAATCTGTAAAAATAAAATAATGTACCATTAGTTTATTTTGAGATGTTAAGTTGTTTTTCATGACAAATAGTTATCAATAGTGTGTTAACATTTTATACTTAATCAATTTCAGTGCGGTCAATTGAATAAAAGTCTAAATAAGGCCATCAGATAATTATTTAAAGAAATTTTTATTTATTAAACATGTATCCAAAAGCAAGTGTTTCAGTAACTAAAAAGGTATTTTCAAAAAGATGTTATGTCCTTATTTACAGCACTATTCAATTTGTCAAATGGCAATTAAATTAGGGTTTAGGACTGGAATGTTACAATGACAAATTGTATAGATTCTGTGTTTTTAGACTTTTTTGGACTATGCCAATTTATTTTTTAAGTTTACATTGAAGTTTGTATTTAGTGTTAAAGATTATTGGCCCTAAAAGACAAATAAGAGATAGATGATAGATATTACTTTTTATACTGTACCTTGGTTGAAGTTTGATTTGAAGCAGAATCTTTGTTGGTCCTGTGTTGAAAGCCTTCGTCTGATGGTCTGGTCCTGTGTTGAAAGTCCTCGTCCAATCGTCTGGTCCTCTGTTGAAAGTCCTCGTCCGATGGTGTAGTCCTCTGTTGAAAGTCCTCGTCCAATGGTCTGGTCCTCTGTTGAAAGTCCTCGTCCGCTGGTGTGGTCCTCAGTTGAAACTCCTGTTCCGATGTTCTTGACGCAGTATCTGATATAAAATAAAAATGAAAATGTAATATTATTTTAATGTATTTGTATGAACTAAAAAATGACATTATTTCTTTGTTTTTCTACAATCCCGTTTGGTGTCCACCACTTTTGGTATGCTTATTTAGGCCTTTTTCTAAGGCTTATAGATTGTTAAACATAAAATAAGTATCTAAATGTACTTTGGTATGTGTTTGTGTGAGTTTTCATACAATCCTGTTTGGTGCGCACCACTGTTGGTATGCTTATTTAGGCTTCTTTCTAAGGCTTATAGGTTGTTAAACATAAAATAAGAATGTAAATGTAGTTTGCTATGTGTTTGTGTGAGTTTTCATACAATCCTGTTTGGTGCGCACCACTGGTGGGATGCTTATTAATGTTGTTTTATAATGCTTATAGGTTGTTAAACATAAAATAAGAATGTAAATGTAGTTTGCTATGTGTTTGTGTGAGTTTTCATACAATCCTGTTTGATGCGCACCGCTGATGGTATGCTTATTAATGTTGTTTTGTAATGCTAATAGGTTGTTAAACATAAAATAAGAATGTAAATGTAGTTTGCTATGTGTTTGTGTGAGTTTTCATACAATCCTGTTTGGTGCGCACCACTGTTGGTATGCTTATTTAGGCTTCTTTCTAAGGCTTATAGGTTGTTAAACATTAAATAAGAATCTAAATGTAGTTTGCTATGTGTTTGTGTGAGTTTTCATCCAATCCTGTTTGGTGGGCACCAATGTTGGTATGCTTATTTAGGCTTCTTTCTAAGGCTTATAGGTTGTTAAACATTGAAATAAGAATTTAAATGTAGTTTGCTATGTGTTTGTGTGAGTTTTCGTACAATCCTGTTTGATGGGCACCACTTTTGTTATACTTATGTAGTGTTTTTTCTAATGGTTATAGGTTGTTAAACAAAAAGAATATAAATTTAGTTTGCTATGTGTTTGTTACAATCCTGTTTTGTGTGTACCAGTTTGTGTGTACCATATGTTGCATACTTTGGCCCTCATTCAATTGCAGTTTGGCCAATTCAATAGGGTTCTAAATGTGCTTATTTGGAGCCCTATTGAATTGTCCAAAATATCAATTGAATGAGGGCCTTTGTTTGCTGGATTTGTTATATTGTGAGGGCCTCATTGAATTTGGTTTTTCAATAGGGCTCTATATAAGCACAGAGCATATTTTTGAACAGAAGTTTTTAGTTAAATTGAGCCAAATGTGCTTATATAGAGCCCTATTGAAATGGGCAAATCACATTTGAATGAGGCCCTCGGCCATTAAACATATTTAGGTCCTGAATCAATTGCGTTTTGACCAATTGAATAGGGCTCTATATAAGCACATAAAATATTTTTTGACAGAAGTTTTTAGTTAGTGAAGACCTATTATGTGCTTATATAAAGCCCTATTCAATTAGCCAACTCACAATTGAATAAGGCTCATGGTTCGGTTCTTTTTTATACTTAATACTTTACCTTGATTGAAGTGTGGAATGACAGAGGGTCCCCTCCTGCCAATCTTAATCCGCCGGTCTTCTTGTAGTGTCTGTTTGAAAAATAAAGTGAAATAGTGAATTATAGAATTTTTTATTTGTATTTAACAAACCATGGCCTTTTCAGCATTTAAAGTATTTTTGTATCTTACCTCTTCTTCTTTGTTGGTGTTCTTTAAAAGGGATTGTGCTTCACAGTGCACGGTGCAAATTGTAGAGAGACGCTGTTGATGCAGAGTCTGTTTGAATATTAAAAAAAGTAGAAAGATTGAGTTTTAGGTGATCTATTAAATTGCAGTAAATTAATTTCATTGAAATATACTTCTGTAATTAATTTGAATTAACATTATTTTTTGGTGGGGTCTACACACATATGTCACATACATGAAGCACATTTCCATAGTTGAAAGTAATTTTTTTGTGTGCGTGTGACATATCACTATACATGAATCATATTTTAATTGTTAAATTAACCTTATTTTTATTTTTGGCCAACATACATAAATGTGTGTGTGACATGTGACTATAGATGATACACATATATGTGCGTGTCACATATCAGTATACATGACTCATATTTTAATAGTATTTTAATAGTCCCAACTTATTTTTTTCTAATGTAATTTAAATGTAGTTGTTTAATTAGTTTGTTGCAGGGGCAATACACATAAATGTGCGTGTCACATGTCACTATACATTATACGCATAAATGTGCGTGTCACTTGTCAGTATACATTATACGCATATATGTGCGTGTCACATGTCAGTATACATAAACCTCTTTGTCTTTAATTTTTTTTTTTTATGTCCTGTCTTGATAATAAAATGTAATATATTATAGCTTACCTCTCAGTTGTAATTTGCACAATGCAAAGTAGGAAATTAGGAAAGAATTATCTTCTCAAGTTTTAGCAGCAGTTATCTCAGAAGTCACTCTGTTCATCACCTGAGGAGAAATGTATTTTTCTCTGTCAAATAGGCAGTATTTATAAACTTGTAGAACATTCTGGAAAGTTAGACCGTTAGAACGCAATACGCATGCGCTATTTGCGTTCCAGCTTCCAATTTGCGTTCCATCCGCCATTTTGTGCGTAGTAGTGGTTAAAATGGTGTTTAATATGAGTGTGATCCGTTCCGCATAGTATGTGTTTCATTATTGCGAGTAAGTGTAGTGTAGTTACGTCTGAAGCCTCGTTTTCGTTTTGTTCGGCGGCCATTTTTTCTCTCGCTTAGCCGATTTTCGGTCGTTTAAACTCTTTGTTTTGACTTAAATGGACGTGTAAATGAACTTTTGGAGGTGCCGGATGCCCCCCCGTGCTGTAAGTAAGCTTTTTATGTGTTTGTTGTGTTTATTTCTTGTGTTTGTGATGTTTTGATGCGCGGCGGTTGGAATGGGTCTTTCGCGGCCGTATTTTTTTCCGATGCGGCCGTATTTTGTTGCGATGTTGCCGTATTTTTTTGCGATATACGCAGTTAGCTTTTACGTGTACGACGCAGTGTATTTGTTTCTAAGTCGTGCGTATGTGTGTTAAGAGCGTGTGAGGGGCCTTTTTTACTGTTTTTTTGTTAAGTCTTGCGTCTGTGTGTCTGGGTGTAAGCGGGTGTGAGGCGACTTTGAGTTTTTTTTTGTTATGAAGTTGTGTGTGTGTGTATGTGTGTGTTAACACAGCCGATGTTGGGATGCTCCCACCACCGCAAATGCGGACCCTCGCTTCGCGAGGATCCGCATTTGCGGGGACGTTGTTGTTTTTTTGTTGGCTGGGCGGTTGGGTTTATTCTGTTAAAAAGTCGTGTGTGTGTGTATGTGTGTGTTAACACAGCCGACGTTGAGCCTCCACCACCGCAAATGCGGGCCCTCGCTTCGCGAGGACCCGCATTTGCGGGGAACTACGTCCCTCGCTTTGCGAGGGACGCAGTTCTTGCGGGCTCGCTACGCGAGCCCGCAAGCGTGAGCAACGACTCGTACGCTCACAACTATATATGTGATGTGACTGCTGACAAAAGCAGCAGGATGAATTCTGAAGTTTTTCCAGCAATATTATCTGCTCATATTCAGCCAAATGCTTCAGAACTCATTGGACGGCGCTTCACAGTGCAGATGGACAATGACCCGAAGCTTACTGCAAAAGCAACCAAAGAGTTTTTTAAGGGAAATAAGTGGAAGATTGTGTAATGGCCAAGTCAATCACCTGACCTGAATCCGATTGAGCATGCATTTCACTTGCTGAAGAAAAAACTGAAGGGAAAATGCCCCAAGAACAAACAGGAACTGAAGACAGTTGCAATAGAGGTCTGGCAGAGCATCACCAGGTATGAAACCCAGCGTCTGGTGATGTCTATTAGTTCCAGACTTCAGGCTGTAATTGACTGCACAGGATTTGCAACCAAGTATTAAAAAGTGAAAGTTT
Organism: Discoglossus pictus; assembly: GCA_027410445.1. Classification (NCBI taxonomy): domain Eukaryota; kingdom Metazoa; phylum Chordata; class Amphibia; order Anura; family Alytidae; genus Discoglossus; species Discoglossus pictus. The sequence continues at coordinate 7,875,883 of CM050165.1, read as the reverse complement.
GATTTATGACTGTTAATCTGTCCCATTACTTTTGGTCCCTTAAAAAGTGGGAGGCACATATACAAACTGTTGTAATTCCTACACCGTTCACCTGACTTGGATGTAAATACCCTCAAATTAAAGCTGAAAGTCTGCAGTTAAAGCACATGTTGTTTGTTTCATTTCAAATCCATTGTGGTGGTGTATAGAGCCAAAAAGATTAGAATTGTGTCGATGTTCCAATATTGATGTACCTGACTTTATATGGGTAATAAATACAACATAGCAAAGAAAACATATATACACATATTATATACACATATACATCATTATATACATGAAAAAGCAGAGCACTGTAGTCCACAGTGATATCTTTCCTGTTGGACAAACACCTCACTAAGAGTGCTAAGTCTGTTATGGTATAAGAGGAAAAAAATCACACGAAATACTGATAATGTGTTAGAAAACCCAAGTCTATATTAAGTCTTGTGTTTTTAGTGTTAAAGAATGTTATCATCTTTATTTCAAATGCTTTTCTCTCTTGGATGTTTTTAAATTTTCTTCTGAGTATTTTGACTTTTAATTTTTGGATGGAGTGATTATTCTGGCTAAAATTGTGTCCTACTGGGCTACAATAACTGTCTTCATTATGCTTTCTTATTAAATGTCTGTGTAAATTCATCCTTAAATGCATTTTTTGGCTGGTTTCTCCAATGTAACATCCTGTGTCACATAAAGTACATTGTATTATATAAACCACATTAGACGATGTACATGAATATGATCCTTTGAGGTTATAGGTTTTGTTGTTATCTGTGGCTGTATCATCATTACACATGTGTTGGCATAATTTACAGGCACGTTTGTTACAAGGTTTAGTTCCATTTTTTGTATTCAGTTGTTCATTGGCCAATTTTTTGCTGACAATTTTTTGTTTCAGGTTTGGTGGTTGTTTAAATGCAAGGATGGGAGGTTTTGGGAATATATATCTTCAACTAGTAATGGTTGTAAATCTTTGATTATTTTCCGAATTTTCTCTAAAATTGGATGGTATGTGGTCACTAGAGGTATACGTTCAGATGATGAACAGATCATCTATGTAACGGTAGTATTTGTATGGTTTGTAAATGGATACAGATAGGAATGTATCTTTTATATTGGTCATAAATAGATTTGGGTATTGTGGAGCCATTTTGATACCCATGGCAGTCCCCATCATCTGTAGGTAGGTATCTTGGTTAAAAGTAAAATAGTTGTGGGTAAAGATATATTCTATTAGTTTAACAATAATATCAGGGCCATATTTATTGTTTTGCATGTTTGTTGAAAGAAACTTAAAGCATGCCTCACGGCCATCTTTGTGTGGGATATTACTGTAAAGAGACTCTACATCCATGGTAACAAGTAGTGTGTTTGCAGGTAGGTCTTTAATCTGACTGAGTTTGTTGAGAAAGTCAGTGGTGTCTTGTATATAGCTACTGGTGTTACTAACTAATGGTTTAAGGATGTTTTCAACAAATGCAGATATCTGTTCAGTCAGTGTGTCCATACCTGTAACAATTGGTCTCCCTGGGTTGCGTGGTTTGTGGATTTTTGACAGTAGGTAGAAAGTCCCAGTTGTAGGATTGGCGGGGATGAGTTGTTCTAAATCCTGATGTATATTTTTAGGGAATGTTTTGAGGAGTTTCTTAAGTTGAACAGTATATTTTTCTGTAGGGTCCTGGTTCAATTTCTTGTAGTAAGTGTTGTCTGACAGGTGTCTGTTGGATCATTTATGAAGTCCTGAGTATCCATGATAACAACTGCACCTCCTTTGTCTGCCGATTTGATGGTGATGTTGGGGTTTTTTAAAATCTTAATGGCAGTTCTTTCTGATGGAGTAAGATTGTGCAAGTCTCTTTTATATTGTGTTGTTATAATGGATGCAGTTCTCAGGCAAAAGCTTTCTATATAACTGTCCAGTTTCGTGTTACAACCAGGTTGTGGGTTGAAACATATGTTTTTTTTCTTGTTACAGTCTAATGATGTTGTGGTATGTCCCTTGTTGTAGAAAAATTCTACCAGTCATAATCTCCTGAAGAATTCTTCTATGTCCGAGTATAGTTGTATTTTATCTAGTTTTATGTCTCGACAGATTAGATTAGATTTAACAAATGGAATTGTATTGGATAGTATTTTCCTGATCTTGGAGAGAGAGTGTGCATATATGCCAGAATTTGATCAGGGAAATCAGGCCACTGGGAAGTTTTTTCAAAACCTTCAGATCTAGCTTAGGAAACCATACCAAATTTTAAATATAGAAATCGCCCAATAAGACATCTTCAAGGTTTTTCCAAACGGTTCTCCTATCTGGAAGATTTCAGCTAATTACGTGTGAAATTGCAATAGCATCATGTAGTTCTTTTATAGAAGGATTCCCCATACCTCCCTTTTCAATTTTTTTTACAAGATATATATTTTGATGTTACATTTCTGAGACGTATATCCTGGGCCCACCATAAGGCCTTTTAAATTGGTATAAAGAACTTTGATAGTTTTAGTAGCAAATTCTGCCAAACATCAGCAACACAGCTTCTAAAAAATCCCAACTGACCCTGTCAAAAGCCTTTTTGGCATGTAATGACAGGATCAGTGTGGGTGTATTTGTTTTTTTGACATAGGACAGTATGTCAATTAAGCGTCTCGTGTTGTAGCTGGCCTTTACCACTGCTTCCTTGTAGGATAAATAGTGAAATCTCACAGTAATGTCTCTGGGTATATCTTTATCCAAATTTATGGGGAGTGGGATCCTGTGTAAGGTATCTAGGATTCCACATCCTCTTTTGTGAGATCAGGAACCATTTTGGCAAACAGATCTCTACTATGTTTTCTGGAATCCCTCTAAGGTGGAGATTATGTCTTCTTGAGCGATCTTCTATATTTCCTATTTTATTACTTAATTCCTCAATTTTATTTTCTAATGATGAGACATATTTTAAGAGAGAGTTGTTGTCTGCAATTAGCTTGTCAAATTTTGTCTCAACAGTTTACATTTTTATGTTACTTTCATTAATAGATTTTGTGTTTTCTAGTATCTGTTTGGACAATTCTCAGTTAATGTTTGCCACACAATGCAAGGCTCTGCCCCCTCTGAGCATCTTCATCGCAAACCTCCCCCCCCCCCCCCCCCCATGTAGTTTAGAGGCCTCGGAATGAGTGTTACTGACTTTTGTTAAGTGTTACTGCCTTGGGTTAAATGTTACTGGCTTCAGGCTCTTTTTTATTTCCTTCTGCCTAGTTTTCACCCTGTTACGTTTTTTCGCCCGCCATTCTTTTCTCGCTTAGGCAATTTTCGAGCATGGAAAAACGCCAAATTTGCCTCAAAGTAACTTGCAATTTCATTCACAGGCTCCCTGGTTCTCCCCCTGTGCTGTGAGTTTGTAAGTTAATTTGAGGCATATTTGGGGGTTTTCTGTGGCCTTTCCAGTTCCATGGTTCGGCCGTTAAATTCATCATTTTTGCAAAGTCCGCAATTTTTGCGTCGTGAGCCATGCAATGAGCACATTCGGCTCTCATTGCAGCCTAAACCTAAGTACTGCGGACCTCGTGATTAGCGCCTTTGGCACTCATTGCAGCTAGGTCCCGCGGGCCTCGCGATGAGCGCCTGCGATGCTCATCTCCACTCCTGCAAAAAGCACCTTCAGCGCTCATTGCAGCTAAGTCCTGCGGGCAACTGCGTCCCTTGCTTCACGTGGCCTGCAACGGGATGACAAGTATTATATCTTTGAGCATGAAAGTTGGGTATTTTCAGAATAAATTACATGAAAGTCATCCAACTCTTCTCATGACTTTATCTCAAAAATGTTCCTTAATTTTAATTTTTTATCACTATTTTGACAGGGCCTGAATAGATCTACGACTATAATTCCTTGTCCCCACTTTGAACAAGATTTCATTTTTGGATATACATTCATTGCTTTGCTATTTGTTAATTTATATTTATCTTTGTCTAAACTTAACTTATGTACAGCGCTACGGAATATGTCGGCGCGTTATAAATGAACTATAATAATAATAATGAGCAGAAATGTTTTTGATGTAATTTTTTAAATACCCAACCTTCAAGCTCATTAATCCACAGTCAAATGTTTCCATAATAAACGATTAGATTTATATTTATTAATATGTGTATTTTTTATTTCCATTAATAACTGAGACCTTGTCTGTAAATCTGTATGTCTTTAATATCATTTAATTTGAATAAACAGTTTTATGCATTTTATTCTTGTCTTGAAGCTCTCATTTCTTTTCCAATTGAGACACAAATTGTTGGAAATCTTGGGCCAGCAGCTCAGGCTCCTCCATTGCAGCAAAGTGTCCTCCACGAGGCATGTATGTGTACGTGATAATGTTCTTGTACTTCTGCTTCGCCCATGAGCGGGGAACGTGCATTATCTCATTTATAAAAGCTGCCATACCCGTAGGGACGTACACGTCAACCCTGTAACATAAGGGATGTTATTAGTGCAGAGAGTGGACACATAGTCAGGACTCATATTACACTATCAACGTGACAGATACTTCAGTTCTAGGAGATAGTTTTATGAAAAGCTGTCGGCTGTCCCATTCACCACCAAAAGGATCAATGTGTTATATATATACTAGCGAATTGCCCGTCAAAAAATGACGGCAATGAAATTGTAAGGTAGCTAAATTAGTAAATGAATATAGTGTACCTATTTTGAAGCATTGTGATGAAGAGCTGGCAATCTGTGTTGATGTTGCTGCAGCATTAGTGGTGTGGAGCTGCTGTATAAGCATGCTGAATGTGTGCAGTGTAACACTGTGCGTGCGCGAGACCAAACCGTTAGCGTAGTCGTGTACTTCCGCATTGGTGTAAAATGGCGAGTAATGTGTGGTATAGGTCTGTATCGGAATATCCGTAGGTGTTTTGTGAGTTTAGAGTGCTGTAGCCTCGTTTTCGTTTTGTTCGGCGGCCATTTTTTCTGTCGCTTAGATTTTTTTTTAGTCTCTAAACTGTTTTATTTCGAGTAAAATCGAGGTGTAAGTTGCATTTTTGAGGTCCTGGGTGCTCCCTCTTGGTGTAGGTAAGTTTTTTATGTATGTGCTGTGTGTATGTATTGTGTTTTAAATGTTTGTATGTCGGCGTGTTGCGTCCGATGTTTGCGAGGTCGTAATGTGTGGTAACGTGTTTCGTACGTTGTTTGCGTGCCTCGTAAAATTTAGCGAGTGTCGTAATTTGTGTGTCGTGTTTTTTGAGTAGCGACGTGAATTTTGCGAGGGTTTGAGGCCCTTGCCCAGTGACCTCGCCAGCAACTGAGTCCCTCGCTTCGCGAGGGGCCTCAGTTGCTGGCATGGAGCGCCTTCGGCGCTCCATGCCAGCAACTGAGGCCCTTGCCCAGTGACCTCGCCAGCAACTGAGGCCCTCGCTTCGCGAGGGGCCTCAGTTGCTGACATGGAGCGCCTTCGGCGCTCCATGCCAGCAACTGAGACCCGTGCCCAGTGACCTCGCCAGCAACTGAGGCCCTCGCTTCGCGAGGGGCCTCAGTTGCTGGCATGGAGCGCCTTCGGCGCTCCATGCCAGCAACTGAGGCCCTTGCCCAGTGACCTCGCTACGCGAGGGCCGCGGCTCGCTGCGCGAGGGCCGCGGCTCGCTTCGCGAGGGCCGCGGGCTTGCTATGCGAGCCCGCAAGCGTGAGCAACGACTCGTACGCTCACAACTATATATGTGATATATATATATATATATATATATATCTCAACATCCCCTTCCATCTGCTTACTTGGCATCTGGAGTATTATTGAATTCCCGGGTGAAGTTCTCTTTGTAGAACCTCATGGAAGATGTGATGGATCCTGTTATCCAATAGATCATGACATTGGTGAGAAGATCATCCAGTTTGTGTTTCCTGTGAGACAAGCAATAATATATGCACTTTGTAGCATCAAAACTATTTGTACGGATACAGGAGAGTCTAGTTCCAGTTACATTAGCATTTTCAGAATACAGTCTAAAATAAACATCAAGCTCTAGAAGATAAGGGGGTTGAAAATAATGCATTAAGGGACTGAAAACAACACAGCCTGAACACTAGGCAAACTAGACTTATTTGAGACAAGAACTATTTATTGGATACACCTGTACATGTTTTTTATAAATGTTGGGGTATTTACTGGTTATACCTGTTCATGAAATAGAAAATTCACCAAAAGTTCTAAATAATACACTTTACAACTGAAATGAAGGGTTTTCTGTCAGTTAGGTTGGATGCCCCTTCATACACTTGTGTTTGACATTACCTTTCTAATCCACCATCCTCAAGTTCACGAAAACTCGGATCTGTCCAGGTTGAGAACTTCTCCAGAAGATAAGCAGCAAGCCCAGCTGGAGAGTCATTCAGAGCGGTGCCTGGGAGAGAGGACATCGCACAGGAGAATGTTCAGACTACTGTCAAGACACAGAACAACTTCAACAAAGACCTACTAAAAAAGTACCTTCTTAATGTATATGACTTAATGAAGAGTGAGGGGCTTATGATAGATATACACATAATGGAGATAATGTACATGTGTGAGTAGAAGAGGGAAAATGCTAGAGAGGAAGTTGATTATTATTTTTATTTATAAAATAGCAGTATTATAGTTACATAGTAATTGAGGTTAAAAAAATACTTTTAGCCCATCAAGTTCAACCTTTTAAGATCTCCTCTGATCTGCAATATGCGGATTAGTTGTTGATTCATCCAGAGGAAGGCAAACAACCCCCCCCCCCCCCCCCCCCCCACTGTGAAACATTGCCAATTGTCTCAAAAGGGAATTCCTTCCTGACCCCAGATACTGGCGATCGGATTCCTCCCTGGACCAATACCCATCTCTAGTTAACCAGGATAACCCTGAATGCCCTTTTTAATAAAAAATATATCCAATCCCTTTTTAAAGTTATCTATCGAATCCGTTGTCACCACCAGAATTCCACAGATACACCACCCTTACTGTGAAGAACCCTTCTCTTTCTTTAAGGTGGAATCTTCTTACTTCTAACCTCAAGGGATATCCTCTTGTCAGTTAAAAACCCGTTTACTGTAGTGCTATATGCAAGGGTACAGTAAAATAAAGTAAAATTGGTGCACCAAATTCAAGATTATACATTAAGAATTACATGAAACAAAACCATGAGACAAATATAATAAGAACTTAATAAGATAAGCATAAGCATATCAGATACATGGGGTTATCCACAGGAGGGTTTGATACACTTGCTCACAGTACAGTATTATTTTGAAAATGTTTGTTTTTAGAGGAAATTAGAAGCTATGAAAACATGGAGATATTTAATGGGCCAACGTAAGAAATTGCATATAGTAGGAGTTTGAAAAATTCCAAACATGGGGTAGACATAGGCAACCATCTTCATAGTACAAGGTCTAGAGCTAAATAGCATTTCAGTTTTTATGCAACATAGAAAAAAAGTGAGCCGACTTAATGGATCAGGTAACTATAATCTGCAGACAAGTTCTCTCTCTACATCATTTGCCAAAGAGATGTTCATGGGATCTTCTATATATGAGAAGTCGCTCACCTACAGTGTCTGGCTTGCTAGCCTGGATGTGCATGTAACCAGTCTCTCGTAATAATGCATAAACATTCTTCTCAAAGTACGGAAATATGCGCCTGGCATCTTCTCTTGTCAAGCCAACTAACCAAGGCACATAAGGTCCAAGAATTATAGACATGAGCATCCCCAGACCTCCTTTGGCTATAAAACCTATATTCAAATGTAGACCCTTTACTGACCTGTAAAAGAAGACAATAATTATTTGTCAGATGGTAAATAAGTGCAGCTTTTTGCCTTAAAGGTATACAGAAGTATCATGGATCTGATAGAGGAGAATCAGTAGTGTACGAAAACAGGTTTTGCATGAAAAAACATCAATAAACTTGGCCTAAAGATTGCAAAAACTCTCCAGTTTTCAGGCAACTTATTTTTAATAGGAACACCCCTGACAAGTAAAACTAGCTTAAAAAATCATATTTAGTTGTGGCCAATCAAGGGTAAGTACAACAATGTTTCTGTTTCCATCTCATTGAGACTAAGCTGCTCAGGAGGCAACCCTAATACTGACAGCTGATTTGCTAGGATACAACTCTGCACAACTTATTTATTATTAACTTTTATTTGTAACACGCCAACATATTCCATCGCACTATACAGGGTATGAAAACAAGAAAAGTGCAATGTTAAAAAACTGCAGAAAATGAAGGCCCCTGTTTTGAGCTTAGAATCTTTGCAGAAAGTGCTTTTATCCAAACCACTCTACAAGATTGGAAGCTCGCTACTTACAATCTAAAAGGGATGGAAGAGGCAGAAGCAAGAATAGGCAGATAAGGAATAGCAAGGGTCAGGAAGAAATTGAAGTTTACTTAGGTAGGAAGACATGCAAAGTTAGAATAATTTTCATTTAGAAGGAAAAGCAAAGGATTTGATTGAAAGCCATTTGAGGTGAGTGGCTCTGGTATGTAATACGTTACAGATAGTATAATGTGCAAATGGGAATATAAGGTGAGAAACCAACAGATGGTTATGTGGGATACATGATGTGGAAAAGTTGAGAAGAAGAGCCTGAGGAAAAGGCAGGAGGTTATGAGGAAGAAAAAGGCAACAGAAGTCATTGTTTAAAGGATTAATTAGGAGTAGTTAGCTGGCGTTTTTAATTAATCAGCTGTAACTTATTGACTATCACCCTCTGCCTACATAGATGCCTTGTGGGTGTAGCGCACACAAAAAAAAAAAAAAAAATGTACTGTGAATTACAAATATACAAAATTCCTCAATAAAATTATTTTAAATGAGACGCCCGATCAGACAGAGACACACACAGGAGATCACACAAACTGAGTACCTTTAAGTAGAAAACAAGGGACATAATATATTGTCGACTAACTTCCTGCCTCAAAATCTTCAAAAGAAAATACTAAAAATGCATCTGTTTAAAGAAGCATTTCACCTTCAATATCAATATGCACTAAATAGGAATTTAATTTAAAGATAATTTTATTAATATGGTGATCAGAACTAAAAAATAAAACACATTATCAATATCACTTCCCATTACATTTTTGCTCTCCCTATTGGTTGGAGCACTCAGATAGTAAAGTAAAGAAGTACACGGCTCTGTGCTTTAGGAGAACTTCTGTAGTCTGTCAATAGATGAACTCCCATTGTCAGTTAAACCGGTTTTCCAATGCTTCTTGTCTTGTACCTATCTCTAAAAAGAACCTGTAGACCTATTATGTTTTTTGGGGTTTTCCACGTATCACCTTCTGGGATCTGTAGCAGGTTGTAGGACCCCTTACATCAACTTTGTTGACAGAGGGAATCCTCAGACGATGAGCTCTCTTATGAGAGGTTTAGGGTTCCACATGTTTTCCTGGATATAGACAAAGGGCTTCGTTTCTGGAGCGGAAAGTGGGTAGGTTTGTCTTTGCGAAAGCATGGACACGGGCACACGATTATTGGCATACTCATAAGGCAGGAAGGGAGATATCCCTTTAGCCTTTTTTTTTTTTTTTACATAAACATCATAGTTGTCATGGCAGCACTCAGGTACTGGAGCTGAAGAGTCTGTCCTAGCATCTTCGGCAATGACGCTGCAGACAGAACTCATAACACTTGGTGCTCTGAGCCATGATCTGTATTTTGGATCAATTTATAGAAGGGTTACGCCATTGTGTTCACAGAAACCAAGGATAACTGGTATTAAGGGAGAATTAATCACTGGTCTGAAGCACTGGTATGAGGCACTCAGTAACTCAGGCACAGGTCTCATAGAGAAGATGTGAACCATGGTCATGAACACCAGAACAGGCAAGGACAGAACGGACTGGGGCATATATAAACACAGGAGAAGTTGGAGCATGCCAGGTGAAGAGTGTTGAATTAGGGCACTGTCAGAATACTGCATTCACTAGATCACAAGTTGGCTGCTGGAAGTAGCGTGTGCCATTACTGGAGTCCTGGTAAGTGGGGTCTGGGGAAAGTTTTGACAATCTTACTAGATCTAAACAGTACATAACATGGGATTGGTAGACGACCTCTCAATGTGCACTTGTCTTTGTTTTGTAAGATCCCTTTACATTTAGACTGCTAAGGTCTAGTGAACTAAGGCATGTACATATTCAATATACAGTGCCTTGCAAAAGTATTCACCCCCTGACTTGTTACCTATTTTGTTACATTACAGCCTTAAGTTCAATGTTTTGTTAATCTGAATTTTATGTGATGGATCAGAGCACACTAGTCTTAGTTGGTGAAGTGAAATGAGAAAAATATATACATAAAACTATTTTTTTAGAAATAGAAAACAGAAAATTGGCATGTGCGTATGTATTCACCCCCTTTGTTATGAAGCCCATAAAAAGCTCTGGTGCAACCAATTACCTTCAGAAGTCACATAATTAGTGAAATGATGTCCAGCTGTATGCAATCTAAGTGTCACATGATCTGTCATTACATATACACACCTTTTTTGAAAGGCCCCAGAGGCTGCAACACCTAAGCAAGAGGCACCACTAACCAAACACTGCCATGAAGACCAAGGAACTCTCCAAACAAGTAAGGGACAATGTTATTGAGAAGTACAAGTCAGAGTTAGGTTAGAAAAAAATATCCAAATCTTTCATGATCCCCATCAAATCTATCATAACCAAATGGAAAGAACATGGCACAACAGCAATCCTGCCAAGAGGGCATTAATCAGAGAGGCAGCACAGAGACCTAAGGTAACCCTGGAGGAGCTGCAGAGATCCACAGCAGAGACTGGAGTATCTGTACATAGGACGACAATAAGCCGTATGCTCCATAGAGTTGTGCTTTATGGCAGAGTGGCCAGAAGAAAGTCATTACTTTCAGCAAAAAACAAAATGGCACGTTTTGAGTTTGCGAAAAGGCATGTGGGAGACTCCCAAAATGTATGGAGGAAGGTGCTCTGGTCTGATGAGATTAAAATTGAACTTTTCGGCCATCAAATGCTATGTCTGGCGCAAACCCAACACATCACCCAAAGAACACCATCCCCACAGTGAAACATGGCGGTGGCAGCATCATGCTGTGGGGATGTTTTTCAGCAGCCGGGACTGGGAAACTGGTCAGAGTTGAGGGAAAGATGGATGGTGCTAAATACAGGGATATTCTTGAGCAAAATCTGTACCCCTCTGTGTGTGACTTGAGGCTAGGACGGAGGGTCACCTTCCAGCAGGACAATGACCCCAAACACACGGCTAAAGCAACACTTGGGGGGTCTAAGGGGAAACATGTAAATGTGTTGGAATGGCCGAGTCACAGCCCAGACCTCAATCCAATAGAAAATCTGTGGTCAGACTTAAAGATTGCTGATCACAAGCGCAAACCATCCAACTTGAAGGAGCTGGAGCAGTTTTGCAAGGAGGAATGGGCAAAAATCCCAGTGGTAAGATGTGGCAAGCTCATGGAGACTTATCCAAAGCGACTTGGAGCTGTGATTGCCGCATAAGGTGGCTCTACAAAGTATTGACTTTAGGGGGGTGAATAGTTATGCACAGTGACTTTTTCTGTTATTTTGTCCTATTTGTTGTTTGCTTCACAATAAAAAAGAAAAAAACATCTTGAAAGTTGTGGGCATGTTCTGTAAATTAAATGGTGCAAATCCTCAGACAATCCATGTTAATTCCAGGTTGTGAGGCAACAAAACACAAAAATACTACTAATACTTTTGCAAGGCACTGTATATTGAATTCAATAAAATAATCAAATATTAAATAGTTAAGTAAACTTACTCTGGTTTCATCTGAGACATGCAAGTAGTAATATAGCTGCCCCAGTCTCCTCCTTGCAGGTAAAACTCCTTAAATCCCAGTCGAACCATTAATTTGTAGAAGATCCGAGCGCATGCGATTGCATTAAATCCTATTTGTTGGGAGAAGGATAATGTTTAGTGATAGAAGCAGAGCCTCGTTGTCCATTGATACAATAAACATCAAATAAATTATCCCTTGATCCAAACAACCAGCCTAAAAAACAAAAGGCACAGCAGTCAATTCAGTTAGGATGAATCTACCCAGTGGTCGACCCATTCTACCATCATCTATATTCATGTTTTCTGACTTAGATCTCACCTTTCTTGTGTGGAGCCTCAGAGAATCCATATCCTGGAATAGATGGACAGATGACCTCAAAGGCTAGATCAGGGTTCAGGCCATGCTTTCCAGGCTCAGTCAACAGTGGAATAATGTTGTAAAACTCATAAAAAGATCCAGGCCATCCATGGGCCATGAGAAGAGGACGAGCCCTTTGTCCTGGGGCAAGATGTGGAGGCTTCACTTGAATATAATGTACCTCCAATCCTGTGAAAAATAAATATTTTATTTATATTATCTGGATTACTAGTTTAAGTCCTTTTGTTGCCCCTATTAATGGCTCATCCTGTAGCCTAATGTAAATCTGTGATCTCATAATGTCTTATAACTTACTTTAATTGGAATTTGAAGACCAACCAGATATCACCCTTGTGTCCGCATTTTCCACTTCCTGATAGAGACAATATGAGACAGATATACCTTCTATGTCTGTCAGACGTACCTTCTATAGTAGTCTTGTAGTGGGGGTATTTGTTCAGACTCTCGATCTGTTTTTGAATGTCAAAATGATTTCTCCAATACGAGACAATCTTCCTCAAGTGGGTGGAGTTAAACCCATAATGGAATTGCGAATCTTCAAGAGGTGATGCAAAGCGGGTTCGATCCAGGCGCTCGTACAGGTCCTAGAGTAAAAACCAAGATCCCATATATATCAATTATAATAGTTGTCGTAATTGCGAGAAGTCATCACGAAATGGTTAAAGTTACAGGCGCTCATCGCATGGCCCGATATTTACGGGATTGACGGGCGCTGCAATGAGCACCAAAAGCGCTCATTGTGTGCCTTGCAATGAGCGCCTTCTGTGCTCATCGTGAGGCCCATACGTGACTGGCTTGAGGGGGGGGGGGGGGAGAGGCTCAAAACGGCTCGTGAGTTACAGGCTTCAAAAAAATTACAGATTTAAAGGCTGCCAATTTTTTCAAGCTTGTAACTTGGAAGCCATCGGAAGATTGCCAAAAGACACAAATTAAATAAAATTTTACTTACAACCTCACACACAGCGCAGGGGGCGAGGCAGGGAGCCTGTAAGTGAGGTTGCAAACTAATTTGATATTTAATTGGCGTTTTTGGGAGGTCTGAAAAAAGCGAGGAAAAAATTGGTGTCCCTTAAAGCCTTAACTTTTTTTCAAGCCCGTGAATCGGAAACACATTTTGAGCCCGCAAATGGTTTCACACCCGTAAATGCAAACAGCAGCACAGAGGAGGGAGAAGGGAGAGAAAGACACAGTGAAGGGAGAGGATGAAAAGAGACACAGGGGGGAGAGAGAGTGGGGGAAAGAGACACAGAGGAGAGAGACACAGGGGTGAGGGGGGGTACCCAGGGGAGGGAGAGTGGGGCAAAGAGACACAGGGGCGAGAGTGGGGCAAAGAGTGGGGCAAAGAGACACAGGGGCGAGAGTGGGGCAAAGAGACACAGGGGCGAGAGTGGGGAAAAGAGACACACGCAGCCTATTTACACTACACACTGCCCACATTTCTGACACTTACACATCAGCTCCACAACACTGCAAATTTACATTGGACGCTGCAGGAACATCAAAACAGATTGTCAGCTCTTCAGCACAATGCTTCCTACATATATTACTTCCAAATAGGTAAAGTATATTCATTTATTACTTATTTAATTAGCATAGAAAAATACATATACACAAAAAAAACAAACTATCACAATAAACGCAAAAGACATTCACTGTGCGCCTCACAACGAGCGCCAACACTGCTCATAGCACACAAACTACACCAGGGGACAGCCTTGCAATAAACGCAAAAAGCTGATCAGCGCCGACCTTACAATGACAGCAAAAGCACCTCTGATAAAAAAAAATACAAGAGCGCCTTTGGCGCTCATGGCGAGCCACGCCATGAGCGACGATGGTGCTCAGCACGAGGTTTGCAATAAGCGCAGAGATCTCAGACCACCACAAAAATAGTTTTATTGCCTGTCATTTTTGACGCGCAAGTCGCTAGTAATAATAAAATTCAGCAGGAACTGTGGTTGGGACTTCATCATGAAGTTGCCTAACAAAAAAGAAACATCTCCAATCACAAATGATCTGAGACCAATACCTCTGAATAGAACAGGATCTCCAATCAATAGCAGATCTATCTGGGACCAATACCTCTGAATAGAACAGGATCTCCAATCAATAGCAGATCTATCTGGGACCAATACCTCTGAATAGAACAGGATCTCCAATCAATAGCAGATCTATCTGGGACCAATACCGCTGAATAGAACATGATCTCCAATCAATAACAGATCTACCTGAGACCAATACCTCTGAATAGAACAGGATCTCCAATCAATAACAGATCTATCTGGGACCAATACCTCTGAATAGAACAGGATCTCCAATCAATAGCAGATCTACCTGAGACCAATACCTCTGAATAGAACATGATCTCCAATCAATAACAGATCTACCTGGGACCAATACCTCTGAATAGAACAGGATCTCCAATCAATAGCAGATCTATCTGGGACCAATACCGCTGAATAGAACAGGATCTCCAATCAATAGCAGATCTACCTGAGACCAATACCTCTGAATAGAACAGGATCTCCAATCAATAGCAGATCTATCTGGGACCAATACCGCTGAATAGAACATGATCTCCAATCAATAACAGATCTTCCTGAGACCAATACCTCTGAATAGAACAGGATCTCCAATCAATAGCAGATCTACCTGGGACCAATACCTCTGAATAGAACAGGATCTCCAATGAATAACAGATCTACCTGAGACCAATACCTCTGAATAGAACAGGATCTCCAATCAATAGCAGATCTACCTGAGACCAATACCTCTGAATAGAACAGGATCTCCAATCAATAGCAGATCTACCTGGGACCAATACCTCTGAATAGAACAGGATCTCCAATGAATAACAGATCTACCTGAGACCAATACCTCTGAATAGAACAGGATCTCCAATCAATAGCAGATCTACCTGGGACCAATACCTCTGAATAGAACAGGATCTCCAATCAATAACAGATCTACCTGAGACCAATACCTCTGAATAGAACAGGATCTCCAATCAATAGCAGATCTACCTGAGACCAATACCTCTGAATAGAATAGGATCTCCAATCAATAGCAGATCTATCTGGGACCAATACCTCTGAATAGAACAGGATCTCCAATCAATAACAGATCTACCTGAGACCAATACCTCTGAATAGAATAGGATCTCCAATCAATAGCAGATCTACCTGAGACCAATACCTCTGAATAGAATAGGATCTCCAATCAATAGCAGATCTACCTGAGACCAATACCTCTGAATAGAATAGGATCTCCAATCAATAGCAGATCTATCTGGGACCAATACCTCTGAATAGAACAGGATCTCCAATCAATAACAGATCTACCTGAGACCAATACCTCTGAATAGAACAGGATCTCCAATCAATAACAGATCTACCTGAGACCAATACCTCTGAATAGAACAGGATCTCCAATCAATAACAGATCTACCTGAGACCAATACCTCTGAATAGAACAGGATCTCCAATCAATAGCAGATCTACCTGAGACCAATACCTCTGAATAGAACAGGATCTCCAATCAATAGCAGATCTATGTACAACCAGTTCCTTTGCAACATCACTCATAAAGTCATAGATAAAATATAAACGTGTGGCTGAGGTCGGGCACTTTAAGGTGAACTTTTTTCTCCAGCCTAAACGTAGCAGCCATTGCCCTTTCGAATTTAGCTCAATGTCAGTCGTCAGATTTAAGTTTACTGTAAGAAAATGCTTTTCATATAACAATCAGGTGACATAATGGCAGTTATTCCATGTAGGTTGGCCTTATATCATATTTGGAGCCTCTCCGGTGTCACATAATTCACTTACGGGCTGCACACATCACACCATGCCCATAAGCTGTGTTAAAGTGAGGAGTTGTCATTGGCCTCCTGATTGGTTGCTGTAGCCCTAAGGTCTCTCATCTTGTCTTGGTACCTTTATCTCAGCGTCAGACACTTCAATACGGAACGATCTCACACTCGTGTCCTCGCTCTGCGTACGAGGTCTCTCTCCGGCCCCCCACCATCCATCTCCCATCTCAATGGTTTTCTTCTTTCTCCCACATAACTTCCAGCAAAGCAGGAGACCCCCAACCCCGACCGCAGCTGGGACAAGGGCGCTGTGTGGCCAGTGGTCATTGAAGGCTGACCTGTAATGAGACAATGAAGACAAGGAGGTGACAGACGGTTATTATATTGTACACGGAGCTCAAACAGATTTACATTAAAGGGACACGGCAGGTTCCTGGGTGTTACTGGGTATATTATATCCCTGTGTATCTGTTTACTGTGTGCTTATAAGCTCAGTTTTTGCTAAAATGAAACAAATAGTCCCTATATGGGTCTGCCCTCTGCAGTATATGCAGACACAGACTCTGTAGGGCTGGGTGTGCAGTGTAGTGTCCTAGCCTATCAGGGACCACGGCTCAGCAGCATGTTGCTGAGAGAGGCTCCTGACATTAGCCAAGCTGTCTATACGTCCAGGTAGCCGTGTCTGGCTGAGGAGGTCCTACTTCCACGTGCAGCCATGTTCCTGGCACTGGTGCTCTACCTGGCATGGTCCACTTGGAAGATGTGAGTAGGATGTAGATGGACATGCACCTGGATTCATTTGATCTCCACCTCCTTGTCTATTTGTTGGTATATTTTACTGTTTTTTGTTCTCTCATTTGTCCTTGTGTCTGGAATGTGCAAACTCACCATCAGCGACTGGCCATTTAAAAGGCGGGTCATGTCAGACCATCACTAATACACTAAGGCGAGAGTTCCCACGCCAGTCTCTAGGGCTATATTACAAATAAGCTCATTTGTTCTCGTTATCGTTGCCTCAGAGGAGGGCGTGCGAGAGCTGCCACTCAGCAGGGAATGTTTCAGGGATGAATGTCTTTCTAGTATAACATCCAGAGCTCTTTTTACCCTCATAGATGTAACAGGAGTATTTGTTTTTAACCCTCTATTAGCCTCGTACATGAATATGACCTCACTCCTAATATTTATGCTGGAGAGAAGAGCACACTTAAAGAGTTAAAAAAAAAAGTCTCATGGAAAGAAATGGGACGATTTATCAAAAAGGAGCACAAAGGATTAAACTGCTCACTATGGAGACTTCACCAATGTCTGTGTTATTCTATAGAGCCTCTTTAACAGGTTGGTAAGATCTCTTGGCACTTCAGTGAAGAGACTGCCCAGAGATGTCACCTGGCTAGCGAGGAGGCGCTGTTAGTGAACATATCCTAAGAGGCCCTAGCCTCACCTGCCATGCTCCAGGCACTGCCTCCACATGTTGCTCCTCTGTTCCAGTCTCCTGTTGTGTACTTCACCCTACAGAAGAGTGGGTGGAGGTAACAACTCCTCCCCAGGACCTCCCCCAAGTGGGTGTGTCCATAATCTTTATTTAAAGGGATACCAACACACCAGGACTCTCCAAAACTTGTATTTAAGCTGTACCTATTAATAATCCAGGGGCAGCAACTCTACATCGACCTCATAATGAAGCAGAATAGTTTTCATAGTCAATACTATTTATGAAAATATACATTTATGGGTGAAAGTGTTCAATAAATAAGTTTTAATTTTCAGTATTTTAGGGATAAATGACATGACTTTTTTTTAATCAGTGCAGTGTTTTGCGAGACACGGGAGGGAGAGGAGGAGGGGAAGGAGAGGACTAAGTGCTGCGAGTTTAGAGGTGTGTGGGGTGGTGTTGTTTCAAAGTCATGCGCCGTAAAGCGTCCACCTTCCGCAAATGCGGCCCCTCGCGTGATGACAACTATTATATGTGATTATACTCGCGTATCAGTGGTTGTTTTCATCTTTTATTATCATAGCATATTGGTATCATAGGAATAATAGGCAGTCAGTGTCTTTTTTCTGCCAGTTACAATATTTCTTTAAAGCCCTTGTGAAGTTACACAATGAATTAAAACTATTTACCTAAAGGTATACAGACACATGTCTGGTATATTATGCATACCAACTTTGGTAAATATAAGTGTTGTGCTAAATTATAAATATATATATGTAATTATAAAGTAATTACATCTTAAGATGTGGGTTGTTTATTGTTGTTGTTGTTCAGTCCTTCAGTCGTGTTCAACTCTCATTGACCATATGGACCTCCGTACACCAGGCACATCTGGCTGTGTTTCTGGTTGTGCTTTTCCATATGGTTTTCTTAGCAAAGATACTTGAGTGGGTTGCCAGTTCCTTCTCCAGTGGATCGCTATTTGTCTGACATCTAAGCTATGACCTACCCATCTTGGGTACATGGTCTAGCTCACAGCTTCATTGCAATACACAAGTCCCTTCACCACAGTACGGTAGCGATCCAGAAGGGATTGTGACTATTTAATTATGATGCATCTAATCCAAATTGAAATTGATAGTTCTTGTCCCTTCATTCAGCTGCACAGTGTATGTGATGGGAAGTGTCCAGTTATAGACTCTTAGGAATATGATGTTTGTGGGACTGATAAGCGCACGTATTTAGCATACCCGTGTATAATGGCTCACAATGCTAACTGGTAGCGCCGGATCATAAACTTACAGGAATATGATGTAAACTGGTATAAATGATCAGTATACATTGGATCATGTGTGATAGACTTAAATATCAACTTATTGTGCACTTATAGTTCACATCATTCTCACATATATTTATTTCATATGATATGTGGCGGGTGGCTACCGGTCAACCACTGGATTTATCGAATTGGGAGATGTGACTCCAAGTGTATTACCAGATATATGGGTTTACCCACCTGATTCGACCTTTATCCACCCAGTACTGATTCATAAAACTGGGGGATGTGGTTTGAAACCCAGTATCTGATTAGTGCAGTTACCTATCTATATGTTTACATCATATACTTGCTCATTAATTCATCAAACTGGGAGATGTGCTTTGTAGTTTATTGCCTTGTACAGTATGTGAGTTTTCCTACCTCATCCGTGTTAACTTCATGTAGTTGCTCAGTTACAGTCTCCTAGGAACGAGACACCCCCTTCCAGATGGAATCAAACAGCTACAAAGACTCCAAGGGGATATAAAAAAGTCATAAGACGTTGTTTACAGTCCAAGATTTGACTTGAATCACTTGCATATCTATCACTGTCGGCATCTCCATCATCTTTACCACTGCCCAGGCCTGCTGTCTTGGACCCTGCCCTCTCTTTCATTCCTCACATTCACTCAACTAAATCTTGTCATTTTCACCTAAAAAAATTCTCCAAAATAGGTCCCTAACGTACACAAGACACGACTAAAATTCTAATTCACTCTCTCATCATATCTCGCCTCAACTACTGCAACTCTCTCCTTGCTGGCCTCCCCATCACCCGTCTGTCCCCACTCCAATCCATATTGAATGCATCTCCTAGACTCGTATACCACAATCAACGCTCAGTGTCTGCAGCTCCTCTCTCCACTGGCTTCCCATAACCTCTAGAATAAAATAAAAAATCATGATCCTAACTTATACAGTCCTCCACAATATTACACCCTGCTATATCTCTGCCCTGGTCTCAAAATACGTTCCCATCCACCCTCTTTGCTCTGAAGTGACCTTCTTTATTCCTCTTCTTATATCGCCTCCTTTCACTCTCGGCCTCAGGACTTATCTTGTGCTGCCCCTATTCTTTGGAACTCCTTGCCTCGCTCCACTAGACTATCTTCCTGCCTCAAATCTTTTAAAACCTCATTGATAAAGCCTATCATCTTTAGCCTCTATATGCACAATGCATCAATTGCTGTCCTGTACATCACCCATACCCTTTAGAATGTAAGTTTGCAAGTTTTCAATCTTGTTAGGTGCTTTAGGGAAAACACTGTGTGTGTCTGATTGAAAGCTCAATAACAGGGCTCTCCATGCCTTTGCATTGTGTTCAATTTGTATTTGACTTGTACCTAACCATTGTATAGCGCTACAAAATATGTTGGTGCGTTACAAATAAAGGATAAAACATGAGATTGAATCTGTGGCTTAACGAGGATTCAGAAATGTAAGGAGTAAACTTAAATAGTAATTTCCATGGCGCATAACACCAAAATACCATAATATAATAAAAAGGCTAAAAAGTTATAGGAAATCTTCATTAGTACCTCAAATGATTACACCACACTCAAAAGACATATAGGAGTTCCCTAATTCCTAACTATGAGGATATAATTGTTAAAGAATATGTTGGAAGGTTACCTGAACATCTTCTCAATTGCATAAACAAAAAAACTAAATAGAGGCGCTCAATCAGAGAATGAACTAACCAGATTGGTTAGTTCTATGGAAATGATAACCCACTCTGAGAGCATGTGATTTGGTTTGGGGGTTGGGTACAATTGGACCACAACCAACGTTGGCCTTAGCGCTTGGTAGATCTTGTCTAGTTGACGATGGTCTCTGATTGTATAAAATGGCACGAGTCCTCAATGTATAAGGGTTAGTGTGTATGGTGGCCAGATGTGGTGCTGTTCCAAAAGAAGGGTTTGGTGTCTCTGTCTGGTTTGGACTCCAATACTAAGCCAGAAGGAGACACAAACCCTTCTTCCTCCCACAACAGGCCCATCTTAGCCTGATTACAGGAAGGAAATTTTTGTCACTGAGGAAACTGCGCATCACAGCAGTGAAACGCGTCCGACACTTGGTTTTATTGTTCTTATGAATCATTTTTACTTACGCACTATACGTACATTGTACCGTGAATTAACACCACCATATACGGCATGTGTCTTAGGACCTACAGACTGAGGACACCGGCCGGGAACGTCGTGTTAGACACATTTACGATTGTGCGCTTTAAAAACATTCCCACTTTACAATTCTTCCATTTTGACAGCAACCTCTTTTAGCTCATTTGTGCCCTTCACAGGGAGAAATATCCTGTAGTATCAGTCTGGTCCCACTCACTAGAGTGGTCCAGCCCCGAAATACCAGGCAATTCTATCCAGAACAGGAGAAACAGCAAACCCCAGACATACGTTTCAGCCTTCATTGGGCCTCGTCAGTGAGGTGCAGTTGATGACTCCCTAAGGCACAGTGAGCAGGGGGTCCACGTTTGGATTACCCTATCACCCTTAGAGAGACGAATCCCTAAGGGTAATTTGCATAAACAAAAAAAACAAAATAAAGGTGCAAACACAAAATTACTGACTATCTCTCCCTTCCTAAATAGAAAGAAGGAATACAAAAGAGGCACATATGCAATATCTCAGGAATAAGTACCCTCTTATTTAACCATGTTTTCTATAAGGTTATGGTTATGAGGTTCCCTAGCGGCCATCCCACATTTCTGTTATTTTTTGTTTATTTTCTTTGATCTTGTGGGTTGTTGCAGTTGGTTACCATTGTACCTTTAGGTGAGGTCGATTATTTCTTATATCCAAGGCAGTGGAAAATACTTGAGATATTAACATTACACTTTATTCTTGTTTTTAAATCGTTTTTATTGTATCACATATAGGGGTGATCCCAGGATTATGAATTCAAATATGAGGATCAATACAATATCTTTGTCCCTTATTCCATTTTATATCACATATATAGTTGTGAGCATGCAAGCCGTTGCTAATGCTTGCGAGCTCGCGGGCTCGCAGCCGAAGGCGCTCCTTGCCAGCAACTGCGGACCTCGCAAAAAAATACGAGACACGTTACAACCAATTACGACCTTGCAAAAATCGTCCGCAACTCGCGCACATGAAAAAATGAAAAACACAATAAATACACACAACACATACATAAAAAGCTTACCTAAAGTTACACCTCAATTTAACTCAAAAGAAAAGAGTTTAGAGAGAAAAACAAAACGAAAACGAGGCTTCAGACGTAACTACACTGCAGTAACCCGCAAGAATGAAACACATACTATGCGGAACGTACCACAGTTACACTTAAACACCATTTTGAACACTACTACGCACAAAATGGCGGATGGAACGCAAATTGTAAGCTGGAACGCAAATAGCGCATGCGTATTGCGTGCTAACGTTCTGAGGCACTTGAAAGTTTCAAAAAATACTGCCCACTTTCCAGAAATTTCTACAAGGTTATAAATACTGCCTAATTTCCAGAAACGTCTACATTTCTCCTCAGGTGATGAACACAGTGACTTCATACATAACTGCAGCTTTTACTTGAGAAAACAATTCTTTCATAATTTACTACTTTACACTGTGCAAATTACAACTGAGAGGTAAGCTATAATATATTACATTTTATTATCAAGACAGCACAAAAAAAAAATGAACTATGAAAATGTGATTTCTGTATAGTCACATGTCACACACACATTTATGTGTGTAGGCCCACAAAAAAAATAAGGTTCATTTAACAAAAAACAAACAAAACAAGTATTTTTATATAAAAAAAGCCATTTATCTATAGTGACATGTGACACGCACATATATGTGTATCATCTATAGTCACACGCACACACATTTATGTGTGTTGGCCAAAACAAAAAATAAGGTTCATTTAACAATTAAAATATGATTCATGTATAGTGATATGTCACACGCACACAAAAAAATTACATTGAACTCTGCAAATGTGCTTCATGTATGTGACATATGTGTGTAGCCACAGGAAAAAAAAAATGTTAATTGAAAATAATTACAGAAGTATATTTAAATGACATTAATTTACTGCAATTCAATAGATCATGTAAAAATCAATCTTTCTACTTCTTTTAATATTCAAACAGACTCTGCATCAACAGCGTCACTCAACAATTTGCACCGTGCATTGTGACCCACAATCCCTTTTAAAGAACAGCAACAAAGAAGAACAGGTAAGATATAAAAATATATTAGATGCTGAAAAGGCCATGCTTTGCTAAATAAAAAATAAAAAATATACACATAACTATTTCACTTTCTTTTTCAAACAGACACTACAGGAAGACCGGCGGATTAAGATTGGCAGGAGGGGACCCTCTGTCATTCCACACTTCAATCAAGGTAAAGTATTAAGTATAAAAAAGAAACGAACCATGAGCCTCATTCAATTGTGAGTTGGCCAATCGAATAGGGCTCTATATAAGCACATAACATATTTTTTATACAGAACTTTTTAGTTACTGAACTTCTATCCACAATCAAGGTCTTCAATAACTAAAAACTTCCGTCAAAAAATATGTTATGTGCTTATATAGAGCCCTCTTCAATTGGCAAAATTGCAATTGAATGAGGACCTATATATCTTTAATGGCCGAGGGCCTCATTTAAATGTGATTGGCCCATTTCAATAGGGCTCTATATAAGCACAGAGCTTATATAGTGAACACCTTGCTTTTGGATACAACACCTTGCTTTTGGATACAAGTTCACTAACTAAAAACTTCTGTAAAAAATATGCTTTGTGCTCATATTGAGCCCTATTCCATTGCCCAAAATGCAATTAAATGAGGCCCCCACAATATAACAAATGCAGCAACCAAAGGCCCTCATTCAATTGATATTTTGGACAAATCAATAGAGCTATAAATAAGCAGTTTTAAAAGCCCTATTGAATTGGCCAAACTGCAATTGAATGAGGGCCAAAGTATGCAACATATGGCCCTCATTCAATTGCAACTTGGCCAATTGAATAGGGGTCTAAATAAGCACATAACATATTTTTTTTAAAGAAGTTTTTAGTTAGTAAATATCTATCCAAAAGCAAGATTTTCACTAACTAAAAACTTCTTTTAAAAAAATATGCTATGTGCTTATTTAGAGCCCTATTCAATTGACCAAATTGCAATTGAATGAGGCCCATGGTATGCAACATATGGTACACACAAAGTGGTACACACAAAACAGGATTGTAACAAACACATAGCAAACTAAATTAATATTCTTCTTTAATGTTTAACAACCTATAAGCCTTAGAAAAAAGCATAAATAAGTATACCAAAAGTGGTGCCCATCATTTAGGATTGTACAAAAACTCACACAAACACATAGCAAACTACATTTATATTCTTATTTAATGTTTAACAACCTATAAGCCTTAGAAAAAAGCATAAATAAGCATAACAAAAGTGGTGCGCACCAAACAGGATTGTACGAAAACTCACAGAAACACATAGCAAACTACATTTAGATTCTTATTTAATGTTTAACAACCTATAAGCCTTAGAAAAAAGCCTAAATAAGGATAACTAAATTGGTGCGCACCAAATAGGATTGTACGCAAACTCACACAAACACATAGGAAACTAAATTATTCTTCTTCTTTAATGTTTAACAACCTATAAGCCTTCGAAAAAAGCCTAAATAAGCATAACTAAATTGGTGCGCACCAAACAGGATTGTACGCAAACTCACACAAACACATAGGAAACTAAATTAATATTCTTCTTTAATGTTTAACAACCTATAAGACGTACAAAAAAGCCTACATAAGCATACCAAAAGTGGTGCGCAACAAACAGGATTGTACAAAAACTCACACAAACACATAGCAAACTACATTTACATTCTTAGTTAATGTTTACCAACCTATAAGCATTAAAAAAAAGCATAAATAAGCATAAACTAAATTGGTGCGCACCAAACAGGATTGTACGAAAACTCACACAAACACATACCAAACTACATTTATATTCTTATTTAATGTTTAACAACCTATAAGCCTTAGAAAAAAGCCTAAATAAGCATACCAAAAGTTGGGCGCACCAAATAGGATTGTAGAAAAACACAGAAATAATGTCATTTTTTCATTAATACTAATACATACAAATAAAATAACATTTTCATTTTTATTTTATAACAGATACTGCGTCAAGAACATCGGACCAGGAGTTTCAACTGAGGACCAGACCAGCGGACGAGGACTTTCAACAGAGGACTACACCATCGGACGAGGACTTTCAACACAGGACCAGACCATCAGACGAAGGCTTTCAACACAGGACCAACAAAGATTCTGCTTGAAATCAAACTTCATCCAAGGTACAGTATAACAAGTAAAAAAAGAGAAAAATAAATAAATATCTTAGCTTTGCATTGATGTCAACAGAAAATACAATTTAAAATAAAGCACCAGTAACTATAACTGTTAAAAAAATATAACTAACACATTTTTCATCTATCTCTTATTTCTCTTTTAGGGCCAATAATCTTTAACAGTAAATAAAAACTTCAATGTAGCCTGAAAAAAAAATTGCATAGTCCAAAAAAGGCTCAAAACACAGACTCTATACAATTTGTCATTCTAAAATTCCAGTCATAGACCCTCATTTAATTGCCATTTGACAAATTGAATAGTGCTGTACATAAGGACATAACATATTTTTTAATATACCTTTTTACTTAGTGAAACACTTGCTTTTGGATACATGTTTACTAAATAAAAACTTCTTTAAATAATTCTCTGATGGCCTTATTTAGACCTCTATTCAATTGACCGCATTGAAATTGATTTATTATAAAATGTAAACACACTGTTGATAACAATTTTTCATCAAAACAAACTTAACATCTCAAAATAAAATAATGATACATTATTTTATTTTTACAGATTAACATGGCTGATAATGAGAGTAAACAAGAAAAGAAAAGACGCCAAGCTAGAGAACGACGACAGAGAGCAGACAGCCAGCAGACACCGGAGAAGAAGGAAATTCGACGAGAAAAAGAACGCAAAAGAATTGCAAGCAAAAGACTATCAACGGCAGAAATTAAAGATATGTCAAAAAAAGCAACAAAGCAAATAAAACATTTACAACCTGTTGCTCAAACATCTGATGACATTTTACCAGAAAAAATACAACAGATACCAAAAAAAGCAACAAAAAAAACAAAACATTTGGAACCGGTTCATGAAACATTACATGACATTTTACCTCAAACAATACAACATATACCAAGAAAAACCACGAAAAAAACAAAGCATTTAGAACCTATTGTAGAAACATTATATGACATTTCACCTGATGAATATGAAAGTCAAAATCCAATATGCTTTGCAAATTGTCCTTTACTCAAGTCTTTAGCAGTAGAGGTTCATAGTTGTGGGGACATGACTACTCAATGTCAGTTTTGTGAGGCTTATTATTTTAAACAGGAGAGACCCAGAGATGGCCAATTTATTAGTTGCTGTCAAAAAGGCAAGTTCAAACTTCCAGAAAGGAAAGAATTTCCTATCTATTTACAAAATATTATGACTCAACCTACTTTTCCAAACTACACAAATTTTAAAACAAACATAAGATCCTACAATAGTGCCATATCCTTTGCATCCATGGGGGCAACATTAGCTGCTAATGTACCAGGACATGGTCCTTACTGTTTTAAAGTCCAAGGACAAATTTATCATCGCACTTCCCATTTACATCCAGAGGAAGGAGATCAAAGAAAATTCGCTCAACTATATGTCCTAGATACAATGGAAGCTGTTGACCAACGTATGCAGATGGAAGAAAATAAAAAATGCTTACCCAGTGTTTTCATAGAGCTAAATAACATTATGGACAACAATCCCTACAGTAAAGCTTATAAAAAATTAGCAGAAGTAGAAAATGAACAACTACTTCATGCACAAAGACATCAATTACCAATGCCCAAGGTTAATATGGTGCTTAAAAGAGACAGACATACTGATAAACGTCGTTATAACTTGCCAACATCAAATGAGGTTGCAATGGTGTTTCAGAATGATGAAGGAGAACCACCATTTAAAAGAGACATTAGAATATATCCCAGAAATGAGAAGCAACCGTTCATTAATATGAGTATCTTAAGTCCAAGTTTAGATCCAATGACATATCCCATCTTTTTCCCACACGGAGAAGCAGGTTGGCAACCAAAATTAACTCTTCCCAGTTACCCAAATGCTAAAGCCAGAATCCGAAATAATGTTTCTATGCTTGAATTTAAAGTAGCTAAAATTGCCATTCGCAATGTATTTAATCCAATTTTATGTGGTGGAAAACTAACACAACAATGGATTATTGATTCTTATTTTCAAGTTGAGGCAAATAATTTAAACTTTATCAAATATCAACAAGATAAACTCCGTGCAGAACAATATTCTGGATTAATGGACTATGTTGCTGACGTGGCTACAAGCAGAGACATGACAGCTGGCAAAGCCATCATTTTACCATCTTCCTTTCAAGGATCTCCTCGAAATATGAGAGAAAGATACAATGATGCTATGGCTATTGTCACTAAATTTGGCAAACCCGATTTATTTCTGACATTTACATGTAATCCACAATGGCCAGAAATTACACAAAATCTACTTCTTGGACAAACTGCTTCAGATCGACCAGATTTAGTAGCCAGAGTTTTTAAGATTAAATTAAATGAATTAATACGTGACTTCACTATAAATCAGTTATTTGGCAAATGTCTTGCTTATGTATATACCATTGAATTTCAAAAAAGAGGCCTTCCACATGCACATCTTCTAATAATACTTCAAGAAAAAGATAAATTAGATACTTCGGACAAAGTGGATGCAGTCATTGTTGCTGAACTACCAGATCCCGAACTATATGGTAGACTATATGAGATTGTTACTCATCGCATGATTCATGGACCCTGTGGTGACCTTAATCCACAATCACCATGTATGGAAAATAATAAATGTTCAAAAGAATTTCCAAAAGATTATAGAGACAAAAGGTATGCCAATTGTGATGGCTATCCACTTTATAAAAGAAGAGAAGGAGATAGTGCCATTATTTGTGGGGAAAAGGGGACAATAGATATCTAGTACGCTACAATCCACATTTACTCATGAAGTACAACGCCCACATCAACGTAGAAGCCTGCACTTCCATCAAATCCATTAAATATGTCTACAAATATATTTACAAAGGTTACGATGCAGCTACTGTAGTCGTCAAAAGTGCAGACAACCCTGAAAGTAGTGAGTTAGTACATGATGAACTTGCATCTCATGTAGATGCTCGCTATGTCAGTGCGCCAGAAGCTATGTGGCGGCTTCTAAAATTTGAAATGCATGATAGATCACATGCAGTATATAGGTTAGCAGTACATTTGCCACAACGACATTTAGTCTATTTTCATGCTGGAAATGAAATTAATGCATTAGCCCAAAGTGAAGATCGTCACACTACACTAACTGCATGGTTTGAATTAAATGCCACTGATTCTGAAGCAACTGAATACTTATATATTGAAATTCCATATCACTATGTTTTTGTGAATGGATTATGGAGACCAAGAAAAAGCAGAGGCAATAAAATAATTCCAAGAATTTACACAGTCAGTCCAAGAGATGTTGAACGTTTTTGCTTACGGATATTACTTTTAAATGTTCCTGGAGCACAAAGTTTTGAACACTTAAGAACTGTTAATGACATTGTATATGAATCCTTCCATTTAGCTGCAAGACATAGAAACTTACTATCGGATGATACAGAATGGGAAAGATGTTTAGAAGAAGCAGCACAATGTCAAATGCCACGACAGATGAGAGAACAATTTGCTTTTATTTGTATCTTCTCAAATGCTCCAAATGCATTAGCTTTGTGGGAGACTTTTAAAAGTAATATGGCTGAAGACTTTATGCGACGATACAATGAACCCATTGCACACTTAAAAGCGTTAATGGAAATCCAAGAAGTCTTTTTAACTCATGGATTAAGTTGTGCAAGTTTTAATTTGCCTGATCCAGGTCTTATAGATGACATAAACTTTGAAGACTATGACATTCAACTACAAGCAGAAAGAACAGAAGAAAGACTTGCAACTTTAAATACATTACAATTGCAAGCATTTAATGCCATTAAAAATGCAATAGATGATGACATGGTGACAGAGCGTTATTTCTATCTTGATGGACCTGGCGGATCAGGAAAAACCTATCTATATAATTTATTAATGAGTTCAGTACGAGCACAAGGTCAAATAGCAATGGCGTTTGCCACTACTGGAATTGCTGCACTTTTGTTAGAAGGTGGAAGAACTGTTCATAGTGGATTTAAACTGCCAGTGCCTATTTTAGAAACTTCGGTGTCAGATATTCGCATGACATCATTACAAGCAAAGAAATTGAACAAATGTAAATTAATTATAATAGATGAGGCCACAATGATGTCATGCTATGCCCTCCAATGTATTGACCGTTTGCTTCGTGAAGTCATGGATAATACTTTTCCATTTGGTGGAAAGGTAATGTTGTTAGGTGGCGATTTCAGACAAACATTACCTGTCGTTGTACATGGAAATCGAACTGACATTATTGAAACATGTATAAAGTCAAGCACACTATGGAAACATTTTACCCATCTTCAACTGAAACAAAATATGAGATCAGAAGGCCAAACTGATTTCAATGATTGGCTTATTAAAATTGGAGAAGGAAGAACAGAAAAAATACCACATTTACCTGACGACACTGTAGAGATCCCACCTCATATGATTTGTCAGCAAGATATTATATCGGCTATATTTGAAGGGAGTATAAATAACGAGGAATATTCCGAGCTTGCCAACCAAGTCATACTAACGTGTAAAAATAAGGATGCATTAATACTCAATAATGAAATCTTTAAAAAAATTAATGCAACACAAAGAAATTATCACAGTGCTGATTCTGTACTTGCTGATGACAATGAAAGTCAGTCCAACTTTTCGACTGAATTCATAAACTCACTAACTCCTTCTGGAATGCCACCACATATTTTGCAGCTAAAGAAAGGTGCAATTATTATGTTACTGCGAAATATGAACCCCAAAAAAGGACTATGCAATGGGACAAGATTAATTGTTCAACAATTAAAGGACCATTTTATAGATGCTGAAATTTTAACTGGGACCCATAAAGGAGAGAGAGTTTTCATACCAAGAATAGATTTAGCACCAAGTGAAAGTAGTCTCCCATTTATACTTCAAAGAAGACAATTTCCCATTATTATGGCATTTGCCATGACCATCAATAAATCACAAGGTCAAACATTCAAATCTGTGGGTATTTTCCTGGAAGAAACAGTATTTGCACATGGTCAATTGTACGTTGCGTTGTCACGGTGCAAAAATCCACAGGCTATTAAACTTTACATTGAAAAGAATGAAAGTCAAGGTGATTTATTAGAAGATGGACGTATTTTTACTAAAAACATTGTCTACTATGAAGTACTATAACTTTGCAGTAAAGAAACAAAACACAAGCAAAACACATTAAAAAACATTCAAAAATAATAAACAAGAAACAATTTCAGTCATCATTTATGGAACGACTCTTTATGGATGATTCGACTCACAAAACACTTGCCTTGCAACTATATATATGTGATACTTATGTTAAAATGTTCATTAACTATGTTACTATTTGTAATGTTACAAGTTGGAAAACAAGATTTTAACTTTCTTTACTTCAACATATTACAAAGTTCATGTTAACAGATCCACCACGTTTTAAGACACAATGTAAATATTATATGTTATGTTAATATTACTCCCTGTATTAAGGTTTATCGACAGTTCATGTGGTCATGAAGGAATTTATTTCATTGAGTACATTTTACAGAGAGTTTTTACTGTTTGCCTTCCTTTGCATTTGATGTATATTGAAGTTAAGAATTATTCGGATACAAATTGCATGTTAAAAAACCATTGCCTTAAGTTTTAAATATTGAGTACTTTGAAGGTAAATTGTTTTTACATTCAAATGTTAATACTTTCAATACAAAATTATGTTACAATCTTTATTCACTGTTACTGTTTATACTGTTTCAAATTGTACAAATCTTTTTTAATGTTGAAAATGTACATATATAAGAAACTTGAAGTTTAAAAATATATTAGGTCAAGTTTCTTACTTAAATATATTACAAAATTCATGTTACAATTGGGTATCTTTCAAGCTGGGTTTTTACTGTTTGTTTTCATCTGGATTAAATGTAAAATATTGAAGTTAATCATTCTTCTGATACAAATTGCATGTTAAAAAACATTAAATCAAGTTTACAATACTGATTAGTTTTAAGTTAAACTGTTTTTACATTCAAATGTTATTAATTTTTATACCAAATTATGTTACAAAATGTGTTCACTATCTTACTGTTTATAATGTTCAAAGTTATATAAATGTTTTGTCAAGTTCCAAAGTTACACAAATAATAAAGTTAAACTTTCACAAAATACAATTTCAAGTTTATTATTTACATATATTACAAAGTTATATTTGCTTTTATTGGGATTTCATGTATATTGAAATTAACAATTCTTCACATACAAATTGCATCTTAACAAACCATTGCCTAAAGTTTACAATAATGATTAATTTCATTTTCAACTGTTCTTACATTAAAAGGTTAATACTTTTAATAGAAAATGTTTCAACACTTATTGTTCACTAAGAGAACATTTTACTAAACTAAACATGTTTTAATATCACAATACTTACAACTGTCACATAGATATATTAATAACTAAACAACTTTCCAAACATACAAATCTCATTGCCGTCATTTTTTGAAGTGCAAGTCGCTAGTGGAATTATAATGACCTGCTTTATATTATGAAGTGCTTATCTGTCAATTATCATATTCATGTACTATTGCATTATCTTCATACCTATATTCTGGTCCACTTCATACCACTTATCTGAAGTCCTCTTTTGTGTTACACACTTTGTAACAAAACTTTATAAATACTAACAATGGACACAAAGTGTAATGCTTAATGCTTCAATGCTTTATTAATATAAATAAATAAATGTATTAATAAATACAAACGATTATAATTTCAGAGTTTCTTTATTGATGCAGCAATATGATGTCACTTCCTGTTGAAATGTTTTAAATTCACTCACTGTATGCACTATAGCGCTAGCCTTTAAGGAAGCCACAATAGCGGAGAAACATAGGGCCCTCTGGACTGTTTGGGGTTCATCAGTTATTATATGTGTGGTCAGAACGTACTAACAACTTGCTTAACAGTCATATCTGGGATATTCAAAGGTTAAATAATTCTAAAGAATTTATATGGCCCTGTGATCAGCCACATGTGAAGGATCTGGCTTTAGTCATGAAGGGGGGAGCTAGTTTTATGGCTCTGTAAGAGGAGAAAAAATGTATAATGAGAACAAGAAAGCCATGTGGGTGAGGGGGTAGCAAGCTATTCGCCTAGGAGGATGGGCTAGAACTGGGAGGAAGTCTTTGGTGTTTTGTGTCATCTTTCTGTTTTTTTATATATCTCTGTAACAATAAAGAAAGGCAATCTGATTTTGGACACACTAAACAACGGTGGTGTCGGAGTCTGCTTATACTAATCAAAGGTACATGGTGTGTGATTCTGAGATCCTAAGAAAAGGGGTCTGAGGGTGCCTGCCTCTTCAGAAATGATGCTGTCATATGAAGTGTCTGCTGGTGTCGAGATCTGAACAAAAAGTTGCGACCCGTAGAGAGAGAGAGACTTGGGGTGAGCGTAGTCCCCCAAATTTGGCCGGTGTAACACATCTACATAGGAAAAACATATAGTGACCAAATTACACCGTTACATCACAGGGGAACATTGTATTATTTGTTCTTCGGTCCTTCAGTCGTGTCTGACTCTCTGTGACCCTATGGACTGCAGCACATTTAGCTCTCCCTGTGCTGTTCCACAAGGTTTGCATGCCATAGCTACTGGATGGGGTTGCCAGTTCCTTCTATAGTGGACTGTGATTTGTCTGA
Source organism: Discoglossus pictus (assembly GCA_027410445.1). Lineage (NCBI taxonomy): Eukaryota > Metazoa > Chordata > Amphibia > Anura > Alytidae > Discoglossus > Discoglossus pictus. Next base: position 7,843,068 of record CM050165.1, on the reverse strand, counting down.
CTTCTCTGCTATCACCTGCCCACCTACACTGGCCCTACATGGTATAGCTCACAGCTTCATTCAGGTACACAAGCCCCTTCACCACCACCACTTAGCAATCCACAAGGGGACCAGGGCAACATACACCACAATAATCTAATCTAAGCCATCAGGAGGGGCCGCAAAAACATATGGAGGCTGTGCGGAGGCCCGAGGATCAACAGCCAACTCACCTCCATCAGGGGCAATCTCCGGTACGCCCATCCTGGAGAGTCCCATGCCATTGCCACGCAACTATTTGTTTTCCCAATGTAGATGTGATGAGCAAGATGTATATGTGCCAAAATATATAGCCATTCCCATTTGGTGACCTCCCATTCTGTTCTGCTATTCATCAATTTACATTACTGTGGTGTATGTTCCCCTGTCCCCTTGTGGATTGCTAAGTGGTGGTGGCGAAGGGGCTTGTGTACGTGTATGAAGCTGTGAGCTATACTATGTAGGGCCAGTGTAGGTGGGCAGGTCATAGCAGAGAGGTCAGACAAATCACAGTCCACTAGAGAATGAACTGGCAACCCACTCCAGTATCACCTGTCATATTCCTATCAGGCCCTTAGGGGAATGTTGATACTCCACAATATAACTAATAGGACATTTGCATGTGCATTAACACTTTATGTTGATTATATATGATATATATTATATGATATCTAATGCTATTATAATTATTATTATTGTTATGTGTAGTGATCTATTGCATAGACACTAGGGCGCATTAGTTGAGAAGGCACAAACATATGCACAGCCACTATGTGCTCCTCCGCCTAGGCATGGGGCCCCGATCCCCTGTAGCTGGCCGCCTTCTCCCTGCTGGTGGTGGTGGGTGGGCAGGGAGAGGCAACCACCCAGGAGGCAGCGGCACCTGCAGTGTTGGTGATGGAGGCATGGTGGGAGGAGAGGAGGGACTGGTCTGCAGGGGATGCCTCCGGGGTGGAGGAGGCGGGGCTGGGCACCAGAGCGCATCAAAATGCTTCTGCTGTCACTCTCTGGTCCGCCCCAATCCTGAGCAGCCCGGCCAAATAGGACACTGTCATTAGATGATGCCTTCTCTTCTCCCTATTGCGCCTTGCCAGGCTGCGAATGATCTCTGGCCTGGATCCCCCGGAGGCACTCCAACTGCTGACGCATGAGGACCAGCATGTCCGCCTGCGCAGCCTGTCCTGATGAAGGTGATGGAGGCCCATGTGGTGTGGCCAGGTGAGGTGGTGGCGGAGAGGGGAGAGTCTCGGGCACGGCTGGAGCCGGGGGCAAAACTGGCGGTGATCCAGCCCTGAAATACCAACCAATTCTACCCTGAACAGAAGAAACAGCAAACCCTAGCTGTACATTTCAGCCTTTATTGGGCCTCATCAGTGATGTTAAGGGGAGCTCTCTAAGACACAGTGGGCAAGGAGTCCACGTCTGGTTCCACCTATCAACCTTAAGGCGCGAAAAATGAAACAAAAGAGTAGAGGTGCTCATCTGAGAATGAACAAAACTTAGTAGGTTTGCTCTAGAGGTCTAGTTACCTACTTAGGCTCATTCAATTGCGATTCGGCCAATTGAATAGGGCTCTATATAAGCACAGAGCATATTTTTCTACAGCAGTTTTTAGTTAGTGTAGACCTTGCTTTTGGATAGAAGTTCACCCACTAAAAACTTCTGTAAAAAAATATGCTCTGTGCTTATATAGAGCCCTATTCAATTGGCCAAATCGCAATTGAATGAGGCCCTTAGAGAGCAGCCTCTTTTAGCCACTTGTGTCCTACACAGGGAGAATTATCCTGTAGTATATCAGTCTGGTCACACTCAATAGAGTGATCCAGCCCCAAAATACCAGGCAATTGTACCCTGAACAGGAAATAGCAAACCCCAGACATACGCTAATGACATGTTTTGTTTTTATCTAATTTTCCGTGCTTATTAGCTAAAGTGATTTTAGCTCTTTTACCATTTGTTTAAAAGCTTTTTAGTCATTTCTAGAAGGCACTTATTGGTTTTCAAAATTAGATTTTGTTTTTTGTAAGATTGGATGTCTGTAATGAGAAATATGGAGTATTCTAGGATACTATCCCTACACACATACAGTTTCTCTTTAGAAATGTATCTAGAGGACAGTTTAGATATAAATAGTTTTTTGAAAATGGATTAATAAAAAATTTCCCCTTATGCAAATTAGCATCTATTTTGCTCCATTTTTAACAATATTTCATTGCTACTTATCACATATTATAATTGTCCAACTACAATTCGTCATCACGCTGTTTGCGTAGTATGTACGACTTAGCGATGAGCGCAACAGGTGCTCATCGCCCGGCGAGCCGTTAGACCGTAGCACTTAGGCAATGAGCGGTTAAATCGTAGCACTTAGGCAATGATTGCTGGCGAGCCTCGCGTAGCGAGGCGAGACGTTAAACACGTCACACGCACGACTTAAAAAAAAAAAACACCTTGGAACCAACCTTAACGTAACAAACACGCACAAAAAATATGACTATAACGGCCAACCTGCGTGCAACTAAAAACAGTGAAAACAAACCAAATATTCACAAAAACTACATAAAAAGCTTACCCATAGCAAGGGGGGGCACCCAGGACCTCTGAAAGTGAAGTTACACCTCCATTTAAGTCCAAATTCCCGAGTTCAGACACACGAAAATCACCTAAGCGAGAGAAAAAATGGCCACCGAAAAAACTAAAACGAGGCTCACAGCCCAGCCACGTACAACTTACCCAAGAAGGGATCTGAGATAAGCTCGGAAACCCGCATTAAACCCAGGGGATCCAAGATAAGCTCGGAGCCCTGCATTAACCCCACATTAACCATCGCAGTGGGGGTCCCAATTGCACGCGATCGGGGACCCCCGCTGCAATCAAAATTCTATATTCCCGCGTTACAGGTCCTTAAAGGACCCGATGTAAAAGAAAACAAATATACACTATCACCCTGTCAATCATGGGGGTCAATACAGACCCCCATAAACCCCTCATTAACCCTGTCACTCATGGGGGTCAATATAGACCCCCATAAGCCCATCATTAACCCTGTCACTCATGGGGGTCAATATAGACCCCCATAAGCCCTTCATTAACCCTGTCACTCATAGGGGTCAATACAGACCCCCATAAACCTCTCATTTACCCCGTCACTCATGGGGGTCAATATAGACCCCATAAGCCCTTCATTAACCCTGTCACTCATGGGGGTCAATACAGACCCCCATAAGCCCTTCATTAAGCCTGTCACTCATAGGGGTCAATACAGACCCCCATAAGCACTTCATTAACCCCCTCACTCATGGGTGTCCATACAGACCCCCTAAGCCTCTATTTAACCGCATCAGTCCCATAAGGGTATATTAAGACCATTATGGGCCTGTTACAACACTACATTAACCACATAAGTGCCATGATGGTCCTCAAGGACCATCATGACACTACGTATAAACACTATACTGCACTATACCCCCCCAATAAAACATTAAATATCAACTAAACACCCTCTACACTAACCTATTAACACCTACACTACCTACCCCCTAATAACCCCCACCACTCTAATTACAGAAAATAAAAAAGCCTAAAGTCACACAAAAAAAATCTACATTACATAAAATAAAAAACCCAACTCACAAAAAAAAATCGACATTACATAAAATAAAAAAAACTAAAATCCCCAAAAAAAAAAAATGTACATTACAGAACAAAAAAAAAAACTTAAGTCACAAAAAATAAAAAAAGGAACATTACAGAAAATAAAAAAAACATTACAACCCCCCCACTACAGAAAAAAAAATAATTACACACCTGAAAACGAAATACATATAATACAAATACATACAATACAAATACATACAATACAAATACAATACAATACAATACAATACACCACTATCTAATATTCATCACACAATCTATCTAAATAAATACCATAATTTAATATACAATACATCCTATGCTATCTATATAAAACGCATACCCCTAGCTAACATACAGTAAATGCTATCTATATATAAAATAATCTAATTCTAAGCTAAAATAAAATAATTAAGACCACTTACCTTTGCAGATGTCCATTGAGATCAGCCACCTACGGAAAAAAAAAAAACATTCTATACATTCTACATATTCTACTCACCTTTCCGGCATGTCCTGTCCTTATTCTTTTAATCCTTCTTCGGAGCGGCACATAACATTAATACACATACATAAAAATAAAATAAACATACTCTACATTGTACTTACCTCCCTGCAATGTCTCTGGCCTCCTCCAGATCCTATTCTGCCCCGCCCTGTCTAAAAAATATATATATATATACTTCCATCCGCACTCACGGACATCTCCGATGCTAATGAGGCTCGCGGAAATTTTTCCGGAAGAAAATAAGCAATGGCGCCTTCTGATTGGTTGAAAACGCTGTCTATCAAATTCACCCAATCAGGAGGCGCCAATGTGTGAACCAATCAGAAAGGGATACACCCTAAAATCCCACTCTGATTGGATAATGCACCTGTCAATCTTTATTTAAACCAATCACAAGGCGCAGATGCCTTCAGCCAATCACAATGGAATACACCCCCACAGGGTGATTGGTTGGAGCCTCTGCGCATTCTGATTGGTTGCACTGACAATAGCCAATCACAATGGAATACACCCCCACGTACTGATTGGTGAAGGATTAGCGCATTCTCATTGGCTATTGTTAATATCAATCAATATTTCAGACAATGGAAAGGCGCAGATGTCTTCACCAATCAGTACGTGGGGGTATATTCCATTGTGATTGGCTGATGGCAATAAAGCCTTAGGATTGGTTCAAATAAAGATTGACAGGTGTGTTATCCAATCAGCGTTGTATTTTGGGGTGTATACTTTTTTCATTGGTTCACAATTGGAGTCTTCTCATTGGCTGAATTTGATAGACAGCCTTTTCAGCCAATCAGAAGCCGCCATTGCCAATTTTATTCTGGAACACTCAGTAGGAAGCTCATTAGCGTCGGAAACATCCGCCAGGGCGGATGTGTGTCGTTTTTTTAATTTTATTTTTAACGCGCGGATGCTTTTGGAGCAGAACAACAGGACGCCGGAGACATCGCGGGGAGGTAAGTATAATGTAGATTGTGTTTATTTCACTTTGTTTTAGGTTTATGTATCTGTGCTAATGTTATGTTTTTTTTTAACAGGAGCAGCGCCGCAGAGGCAAACATGGAGGACGTGACATGCTGGGACGGGACATGCTGGAAAATAGAGTATAATATTTGGAATATTTAGAATGTTTAGTTATTTCATGTAAACTTGTTGTATTAATTTTAATTTTTTTAATCTTTTTTACCCTAGGTTGCTGATCTGAAGAAACATCTCAAAGGTAAGTGGTCTTATTATTTTATTTTAGCTTAGAATTAGGGTTGCTATATATAGAGATAGCATGTATTGTATATTAGATAGATAGGGGGATGTATAGTATAAAGATAGTATTTATTGTATATTAGATAGATAGATAGGGGGATTTATTATTAGATAGTGGGATGTATATTACATTACACAGTGGGATGTATATTACATAGTGGGATGTATATTACATAGTGGGATGTATATTAGATAGGGGTGTATTGTATTGTATTTAATTGTATTGTATTTTATTTAATTGTATTGTATTTAATTGTATTGTATGTATTATATGTATGTATTGTATTGTATGTCTTATATGTATTTCCTTTTCAGGTGTGTAATTTTTTAAAAAAATTTGTAGTGGGGGGGGGGGGGGGCGGGTGTTGTAATGAATTTTTTTATTTTCCGTAATGTTTATTTTTTTATTTTTTGTGACTTCGGTTTTTTTTTTGTTCTGTAATGTACATTTTTTTATTTTTGGGGATTTTAGTTTTTTTTATTTTATGTAATGTAGATTTCTGCTTTTTGATGAATTTAGTTACTTGAGGAACACAGTACACTCACATTGTGTGACAAACAGCATTTCAAAACTTTCTTTTATTGACCGTCATTTTTTGACGGGAAAGTCGCTAGTTGATATTATATACAGTATGATATTGTTGGTAACTCCATCACTCCGTGATATCAGAGAAGCGTGACTATATTGTATTGCTGTAAGATTAATTTTGATACCCGAACTGTAATGAGGCGTTGGGTTTTTATGGACTTAGCACTTTTACTTTTTGTTTAAAAGCTTTTCAGTTATTTCTGGAGGGCACTTATTGGTTGTAAAAAATTGATTTTGTTTTTGATAATATTGAATGTCCATAATGAGAAATAATATTGAATGTTCAGAATGAGAAGTAATCCAGAATGGTATCCTGACAGTACACACATAGGCCCTCATTCAATTGCGATTTGGCCAATTGAATAGTGCTCTAAATAAGCACATAACATATTTTTTTCAAATATAAAAATAAATAAAAACTTCTTTCAAAAAATATGTTATGTGCTTATTTAGACCCCTATTCAATTGGGCAAATTGCAATTGAATGAGGGCCTAATAGTTTATCTAGGAAATAACCAAGATATACATTTCTTTTTTTAAATGGTTTTGCAGAAGTTGTCCCCTTATGCAATTTCGCATATATATATATATATATATATATATATATATATATATATATATATATATATTTATTTTTGGTAACTCTATGACAGTGATATTAGAGACTAATTACTGTAAGATTAGTTTTGACACTCAAACTTTAATGAGATGTTGGGTTTTTATGGTCTAATTTTGCATGCTTATTGGTTAAATTGATTTTAGCACTTTTTTTTAAAGTTCTCAGTTATGATGGCTCTGTCCATTAAAGGGATGATTCAACAAGATGACACAGTCTGCAAATCAATTTGGGGATTTATGGACATGTGATAAATAGTGCCAAGACTTTAAGGTGCGCCATGCATAAGTGGCGACGTATGGGCGCTGACGCATGCGCACGCACACCAAATCGCACCCGGAAATAGCACGGCCCGTCATCAGCGTGGCCCTCACAGCGATACAGTGTCACTTTCCATTCCGCCTCTTATCTCCCTACAACCACAGCTGGTTCTGTGCCTTCCCCATATATCACACTGTAAGTATGAGCTTGACACTGACCCTCCTCTGACATGAGAGGAGAGATCTGTGTGTGGGTCAAGTGCCTTGACCCACCGGTAGCTTATAATGTGAGCCATTGCGGGCTGCGCTATTTCTGGGCAAGCTTTGGAGTGCGTGCGCAAGCGTCAGCGCCCATGCGTCGCCGTGCATGCATGACGCACCTTAAAGACGGCGTGCTGTGGTAAATATATATTCAATGTCATAATGTCCACATTTTTTTCTCAATAAGTCTTTATTGGGTACAAATTGAAGTTAACCATAGTACATTGTACATATACATTAGTTCAATTATTGATATAAACGAGATACACATTTTCCATGTTACAAATGTGCCATATAAGACCCGTGAACAAGCAGTTACATCAGCCTTACTAATGTTTCGGGAATAACAAAAGTATTTCTCAGAGATATCTGTCCCTGGCCAAATTACCAATATACAGATAGTGTGCACACCCTAGAGAAATAATACACCAACACAGAGTTCTGGTATAAAGCTTTCTCTCGCCTACTGTTTATTGAATCAGCCGCTATATATATAACATTTAACAATCAGATAAATGTTGCAATTAAGCAAATCATCAGGTTTATTCGGTAATTCATTGGTTCTGAGGTGTCCGCTTTTACAGAATCTAAACAAGGCATTGGGTTAGTGCATTAAGGAGTCTCTAGGTGTCATCCCACAGTGGGATGAGTCTTTCTCTCATTGGTCAAAAGTTTAGGACAAAGGGAAGATGGCGTTCTCCTCCTTGTGTCCAGGGTGTGATAAGACTCGTCATCCTTAACAGACCGGAAATAGTGCTGCCTACATCTTGTATGCAGGGAAGTGACAAATCCTCCATTTTAGAGCCTCCAATAATCAACATTGTTAATAAGATTACGTAATACTGAAAAGAGAAAATATATAAGTAGGTGCACGAATACAGTTATGCATTTTGTACGGATCCCAATCCATAACAGTCCCCCCTAAAATGGCATAATATATACGTCACACTCTCAATTATCAGTAAAGCTTATTGATTATAACACCGTGTTCTAATATCGGGTGTTTAAAGCTAAGTATAATGGTTTGATAGATATATATATATGTATATCTATATCTCAACTATGGTCCTTCCAGAGCACTATTCTTTATGTCTTCTATTTCCGGTTGTTAAAAGCATTGCATGTGTGTAAGTCATAGGTACATATCTTCATTCGATCGGGCTTGCCATGACCTGACGTCACACCTACCCTATGACCTATGGGGCTTGGGGAAGACCTAACAAGCCTCTAATATCTAATAGCTAGGCTTGGATAGAGACCATAGGACTCAGCTCAGCTTACAGAACACTCTCCTTAGAGCCAGTTAAAGTCCGCATCAGAAGATGGGATATTTTGCAATCATCATTCTGTCCATGTAGATCTGTGTCTAGATCTTGGTGGATAAAAGTGGGAGAAGCCTTGTCCACAGCTTTTTGAAGGTAGTTGCGTATACAAGGAATAATACAACATAAGAGGAAGGCTAACAAGATTATGATAATAAAGATGGCCATCCCTATTTGCAATAACACTTTCTGCCAGCCATTCATCCAACCAAACCATGATTCCCAATAATCTATAGTACCAGAATTTTCTTTTAATTCTTGACCAAGGTTAGCCAATTTCTGGATTGCCAGTGTGATCTTACCATTTGGACCTGTATTATCAGGAATGTATGTACAACATGTGCTAGTGTCAGGAAGCATTTTACAAACTCCACCTTTTTCTGCAAGGATCATGTCTAATGCCATACGATTCTGGAAGGCCATGTGTGATGTAGCCTCTAATTGTTCTGCAATGCCTTTTAAGGCATCCTTAGTGTAGTTAACAAATTGTTGCTGGTTATAGTAGATATAATTAATCCAGGCAACATTCTTGTTTACACCAATCATTGGTATCAGTAATTCAAATCCTGCTGCTATCTGGTTTCGGGCCTTAAATTGGCCTTAACCTTGGGACTCCAATAGTATCAATATATACATGTGGGTCAAAACTTTCCCGAGGTTCAGATGATGAAGTTTGTCTTTTCTTTCTGGACCTCGTTGGGGAGTCATTAGATAAATTGTCATCGTATTAAGTTTGAACAATGTGTAACGGCATTATGGCTTTAGCCAAGGTACATTCCCCATGCCATACTCCTGACAGTCTTACCCTAAGTTTCATATCCCCACATAGCCAAGATATGTCCCCTAAAGATCGGGTCTGATTGACTAGCAGTGTGGATGAACCATCTCTGTATGTATGACAAAATCCACTTGGGAACTCGAGAAATTGAACCCCTGAGAAACGTTTCTCGTGTAACACGTATAATTTCCAGAGTATATAGTTATACCTCTCCCAGGATGGGGTTTATTGGTTACCACAGGGTACGTGTTTCTCCATTGTTCACATTCATCTGTATGACTATATCCTTTGAACAGTTTCAGAAAGCATTTTTCTTCTGGCATTGGTATAGTAAGTGGAACAGTACCTAAGTGAGGTCTAGCATGGCCACATACATAACAGTTGGTCTTATTACTTTCCTGTACATTGTATTTCATCCATTCTAACCATACATTAAGGTCTGAGAATCTAGTCTCAGTAGCTAATGTGTCCTCATATGTTGGGTCACCAGTAGCAGTCATTGTTCAAATGATTTGGGCTCCCTGACTTCAATGACCGCAATGCCAAAGGTAAGTCTGGGTGTTTGTATAGATCTGCTCTCTTAAACTTGCCCTTCAGTTCCGCACTCTGCCCTCTAGCCCAAACCCTCAGTATATATGTGTCAGCATCCATGGGACAAGGGTTTTGTATGGTCAGAGTCAGTTGCATATCAGAACCAGATACTCCACTATTCATACATCGACCAGTCTTTATTAGAGTCATTCGGTCAAGGAGGGATCTACCCTGGTCATCTTTTTTATCTGCAGCACTTTGAGGTCTATACCCCCAAAGTGTCCCAGTGCCCCATCCCACTGCTCTCCATGTGTCACAGTGTTTTCCAACAGTTTCATCAATGACACATTTATACATATCTCTCTTGTATATATCAAATTTTTTAGGGATTGAAGGGCAAGGAACAATGTCACAGAAGTCAAAGGTGTATGTGGCAACATGTGTATTACGTGAATTATACCAAAATGTAATACCATCTTTACTTTTTGTAGTGGTAACCTGTTGAGCAATATTCGGAATTACCATGAGAGACAGGACAACCCACTGAATTATACTCATTGTGTTAGTCCCTGATTGTCAGGAGGAGGAACTTTTTTGCAATGAGATGCGCGGACCCAAGTAGCTTTCCCTTCCAGCTTAACTGATGTAGCTGTGATCAGCAGTACTTGGAATGGGTCTTCGTATCTGGGTTCCAAAGGGGTTTTCCTCACAAATTTCTTAACTAGGACCCAATCTCCAGGAAGTAGTTGATGAGTACCAGTGATTACTTCCGAATCTGGAATAGAAGAGAACACCTGTGCATGGATTTTAGTCAGTGCGGTGGACAATGCAATCACATAGTCAACAAGGACATCAGATTTAAGTTGCAATTGCTGAGGAAAGTAGCACCCTAATATAGGAGCTGACCCAAACAAGATTTCATGGGGGGACAATGCATGTTTCCCTCTAGGGGTATACCTGACACTGAACAAGGCTATGGGGAGACTTTCAGGCCATGGCATACTAGTTTCTTGTGACATTTTTAGCATCCTAGATTTCAAGGTACCATTCATACGTTCCACCTTCCCACTACTTTGAGGATAGTAAGGCGTATGAAAGGAGAGGGTTACTCCTAGGGCTGTCCATATTTCCTTGGCCAATACTGCTGTGAAAGCTGGTCCCTGATCACTTTCGATTACTTCAGGAATGCCATATCTGCAGATGATCTCTGTTAATAGGCGTTTCACGGTTGTCTTTGCTGTCATGTTTGTAACTGGGTAGGGCTCTGGCCATCCTGAGAACATGTCTACGATGACCAATGCATATTCATACCGACCACTCTTTGGCATCTGAATATGATCGATTTGTATCCTCTGGAATGGATACAATGATTTCGCCAAATGTCTCTGTGGTGGCTTCTCAGTGCGGCCTGCGTTGCACTTGGCACAAATACTGCACTTTTTACAGTAAGTGTTTGTCAGAGTGGTGATGCCTGGGGCCATGTAATACCTGTTTATTAAAGCATTCATGAGAGTCTTTGACAGGTGTGCTGGTCCATGTGCCCATTGTACTGTTGCTGGGTACAAGCTTCTTGGTAAACACAATCTCAGATTGTCAACATATAGTCCATCTTTCAGGGCTGCTCCCTTGGCTTTCCATTTGTTCACTTCTTCTGGACCTGCCGTCTTCTGCAATTCTTTGAGCAATGTTAAGTCTGTTGGCAAAGTTTGCATTGTGTAGATGTTTATTCCTCCATCCACCTCTCTTGTTTCCATTTTCTGTGTTGACATTGCCGCGTGCTTAGCCGTCTGATCTGCTAGATGGTTTCCTTGTGCCTCCTCCGAATTTAGCTTCCCATGTGCCTTTACTTTCAATATGGCTACTTCCTTCGGAAGTGTTAGAGCTTCTAACAGTTCACTGATGGCTTTAGCATGCTTCACTGGAGTACCTGCGGCTGTCATGAATCCTCTGGCTCTCCAAATTACCCCAAAGTCTTGAGTCACTCCCAGAGCATACCTTGAGTCTGTATAGATATTGGCCCGGACTCCTGTTGCAACCTCACAGGCTTTAGTCAATGCAATCAATTCTGCCTCTTGTGCTGACATGGAGGGAGGTAGTGAGAAGGCTCGTATCACATCTTTTTCCGTAGTCACAGCGTATCCTGTGTGATATTTTCCATTCTCATCAGCATACCTTATCCATCCACATACAGAGTGATGTCTGGGTCTGTCAGAGCAAGTTCCTTTACATTTGCAAGGTGTGAGGTTTCCATTTCCATTTGCTGAAGTCATGGGGCGGATTTGTGAGTCCTGGGACTGCATATGGGTCTCTGGCTTGTGTACTGGGAGTGCTATTTGCTTGCCAGTCAAGAGTTTTCTTTTGTACTCCTTCTTCTTCCAACTCCTCTTCCTCTGCAGATTCCCACCATTTTAATGCAGCTCCCAATGTTTTCCATCCATCCGGTGCAAACTTTGATAGTGCAACATGTGGAATTTCTGTATCCCAGTGTTTTGCTCTTTTTCTGACACAAAGAGCTTGAATGGGAGATCATAGTTTTGTAATCCTAGTGCTGGTGCTATTGAAATAGCTTTCTTCAGAGTGTAGAAATTATCTAGAGCTGTCTGTGTCATCTCATATGGCTCCGTCTTTAACACGTCATATAAGGGTTGCATTAGAAGAGATGCTTCCGGGATCCAAGCTCTACAGTAAGAGATAAGACCTAGGAAAGCATGCAGGGGTCTGTGTCGTTCTGGGACTGACATGTCTTCTATTGCTTGTACACGGGCACGTGTAAGATGACGCACACCTTTTGACAGTGTCCTAAAAATATGACAGTCTCTTTACACCATTGTAGTTTCTCTCTGGATACTTTGCATCCTTGTTCTTCCAAGTGTCTCAGTAAGCTTTCTGAGGTCCTTGTAGCTGTGGGAAGATCTTCAGCACACAGCAAGAGGTCATCAACATAATGTAGCAATACAATGTCAAGATTCGCTAGTTGCCAGGAGTCAAGGATATGGCTCATAGCTTTGGCAAACTGGCTGGGCGAATTTTGCGCTCCTTGAGGCATTACAGTCCATTTGTATTGATTATGATCATGCGTGAAAGCAAACAGATACTGGTAAGAAGGGTCAAGGGGAATACTGAAGAAAGCATTTGCTAAATCCACTACGGTAAAGTATGCAGCTGCTGGAGGTATTGCAGAAAGGAGAGTGTTCGGATTAGGCACTATTGGGGTGTCCAATATGGTTGCTTCATTGACTGCTCGCAAATCTTGCACCATACAATATTTTACTGGCTCTCCTTTTTTGGATTTCTTCTTGACTGGGAAGAGGGGCGTGTTACATGGTGACGTACACGGGACCAACGCCCCTTGCTGCACTAATCTCTCTATCTGCTGAGAGATTGCATCTATTTGTGCTGGCTTCAGAGGATACTGTGGCTTCCGTGGTAACTCTGCTCCCGGTTTCAATTTTACTATGACTGGTGGCACCTTTAGATGTCCGATATCTTCCGGTCCTTGTGACCAGAGTGTTGCTGCAATCTTGTCCAAGATATCAGCTGGCCCTGTATTACAGATGCTATTGGCAACTATGTGTAGTAATATGGGCAGTGAGCAGAGTGCTGACGTGTCAGTGACTTGTAGAGGTGTAGACACTTGTACAGTTCCGTCTGGGGTGAATGAGATGGATGCTTGCAATCGGGAAAGCACATCTGCACCTAACAGGTTTATAGGGCGTGTAGAGGATACTACAAATCTTGCAAGCAGGTCTGAAAATGGGCCTATTTGCATAGGTTGTGTTAAATGGTTGGAGATAGGGACACCATCTACTCCTACACAAGCGACATCAATGTCAGACAGGTAAGATGTATCGGGCAAATCTTGTTTTCTTAAAACGCTTCTGGCTGCACCTGTGTCTATGAGAAAGGTTGTGGAAGTTCCCTCTATTGGTAGTGTCACAATAGCTTGTGGTCCTACCTCGCCATCCCCTGAAGAAACTGCCATAGGGGACACTGACACAGGCTCACCCCCATCCTATGCTGTAGCTTGAAGTACAGGCGCTGCTTTAGTATCATCTGTGTGCTGTCTAGGTCTTGGCTTCCTGGGTGCCCTGCAATTCTTGCTAAGGTGTCCTGGTTTCCCACAATTAAAACACTGTCTTGTTTCTCTCCGTGGTGACTCTTCAGAGTTCACCATAAGTACAGCCGTCTTCTTAGACGCTGATGATGCAGGTTGTTTAGCCGCTGCTGTCTCCAGTCCTTTAGCAACCAGCAGTAAGGTGTCTAAAGGTAACACTCTATATTCTGGTCTGGATGTCAACAGGCCCTTCTGAAGTGTCTCCTGCAATCCTAGCACGAAAGCTGTACTTAACATCTGCGTGTGTGTTTTGTTATGTGTACTGAAGCCAAGGTCTGTAAATACTTGTGTGAGTCGTGCATGAAACTTTTCTACTGACTCTTCTTTCTCCTGCTTGATATCTTGTAAATTAACTACTTGATCTGCTAATTTATCCTTCGACCAATATCTTAATAGTTCACAGAATTGTATACCAGATGTAAAGTCATGCTTTGAACGATTTGTACCATAAGGATCTTTTGCATTCCGCATAATGGGCCAGTATGAGTCACCTGCCTTAATCTCACCCAGGCTAACTAGGTCCTCCCAGGCTGCAGAGTAAGTTTTTTGGATCTGTGCCATCTTCCTATAGAAAGGCATAGGTTGTTTTTCAGGGTCGGGCAATGTGTTTATAAGGGAGGTGGCTTGTGTCGGGGTAAATTCAACGTACATTAGACTTCCCCTTTTCTTGTTCCTCCTCTTAGATTTCGCTTTGGAATTGGATCTCCTATCTCTCCATTCTTCCGCCCCCTCTCCTCCCTTAATGTCGTCATCTCCCTCTTCTGAACTATCTGATTGGTGATGATGTATGGGCAGAGCTTGCACTTCCAGTGGTGTTCTAGGCTTGGGGAGGGGGGCGAACAGCGGGCTTACGGCAGAGCTGTGTGTACTATGTACACTATGGGGCCCAGCACTTGCTGGTGAATCTTCTGTTACAATTGGTACCTCCACAGATGGAAATATCGGATATGGGGAATACAGAGTTCCCTCTGGAGTCAGTACTGGATACAGGCAAGTGGGATGTGCTGTTGGAGCGGTAGGCGTAATGGGCGGAGCCCCTTGGACAGGTGATGTGACGAGAGACATCACGTTATGATGGGTAGTGTTGTTCGGGGGTGAGTGTGGCTCCTCCTTCGTGTGTGTGTGGGCGCCATCTTTGGGTTGTGGCTGAATGGAATGTCTTTGTTCGGCAGTATGTAGTTGTTGTCGTGCATTAGGGTGACAGGGTGCTTGTGATATGGAGGGGACAACGGGCGAATTCGGGGAACTGACCACTTCACATGGAGCATGATACACATACATTTTCTGTCCCTTCATTTCAACCTCTCTCTCGATCCAATCTTCCTGTGCAATCGCTCTAGCCACTCTGTACCATGTCTCTGCACTCGGCAACAAACCACAATCTTGTAGCTGCCCTTTGTTATCTCTCAGCATTCTACGCCACTCTTCTGCCCTCAAATGCCCTCCTATGACACTGGTAATACCACACACTTTGAACATCTTTTTGCATCGGCTCACGACAGCCTCACCTCCCCTTTTCTTGACTATATCCTGGGCCAACATGCCCTCACTCAATTTAGTTTGATTTTGCCCCATATTCCTATATTAAGCAAATATGTATTTAGCAGCAAGGGTTTAACGAGGTAGTAACACAGAGAGAGAGAGAGCTAGAAGCTAGAAGCTCCGAAGGAGAAGGTCTGACTTGTTCGACTGCTACGAAGGGTTAATTCGTACGTCTTCTCTAAACTCAGACCGTTGTTACCGCCCTCCGGGGACTATATTTTGCAGCACGTAACCACTCACTGCTGGCAAGGGATAGCAAGGAGAATAGTGGACAGAGGCATGTAAATCAACAAGACATAATCATATCACATTTCATATTATCATGCATTAATAACCAGCAGTGACTTAGCAGAAAACTTCAGATTCAAACATATGTAATTCGGGATCTTGCACTACTATGTGCTCACAAAGCGACACCCTCAGGGCTTATTGTGCTTTACAACACTATCAATCTTCCACTGAAGTCTGTGTCCCACATACACGTTTAACCACCTGTAGTGAATGATAGACGTCTCTTGGGGTTATCACGCTACCAAGGCATGACCATCATGACCCCCAAGAGATATTCATCTATCCAGCATGCATAGACCCCCCCCCCTGGGAAAGTATGCAAAGCAATTCCAATCCCCGGGCTACGTATAAGCACGCTTGTATGTGTGGCTTCCCTGGGTTATGTGCGTCTCTCGGCACAAATCATCCGTCTCCAGAGCCTGTCACACATACACGTGTATGCCTCCCAAACCACAATATCTAAGAAATCACAATCATTCAACCACGCTATCAACAGTCACACACAGGCAACAGATATCACTATCTCTTGTACAGGATTCAAATCGACTTGAGGCAAGCTATTACCTGTACTTTGTAACCTCCCCTTACAGCGGAGCTGGACAGCGGGCAGAGTCCCAGGAACAGGTCTACGTGGATAAGGTACTAATCATGTCCTTACCGTGTACCGGAGGTGATCAGGTTCCGCCTGTTCCTGTGAGGTCCGTCTGAACTCCTCTTGTCCGCTGCGGTTTGGTTAAACCTCAAGTCCCTGTTCGGGCGCTATCTTGTTTCGGGAATACCAAAAGTATTTCTCAGAGATATCTGCCCCTGGCCAAATTACCAATATACGTATAGTGTGCACACCTTAGAGAAATAATACACCAACACAGAGTTCTGGTATAAAGCTTTCTCTCGCCTACTGTTTATTGAATCAGTTGCTATATATAACATTTAACAATCAGATAAATGTTGCAATTAAGCAAATCATCAGGTTTTTTCGGTAATTCATTGGTTCTGTGATGTCTGCTTTTACAGAATCTAAACAAGGCATTGGGTTAGTGCATTCAGGAGTCTTTAGGTGTCATCCCACAGTGGGATGAGTCTTTCTCTCATTGGTCAGAAGTTTAGGACAAAGGGAAGATGGCGTTCTCCTCCTTGTGCCCAGGGTGTGAGAAGACTCGTCATCCTTAACAGACCGGAAATAGTGCTGCCTACATCTTGTATACAGGGAAGTGACAAATTCTCCATTTTAGAGTCTCCAATAATCAACATTGTTAATAAGATTACGTAATACTGAAAAGAGAAAATATATAAGTAGGTGCACGAATACAGTTATGCATTTTGTACGGATCCCAATCCATAACACTAACATTATTACCGATCTTACCCCTTAAATCTGCAATACAGAATTTTGATCCAAGAAAGATTTTTTGATTTTATTGTTATAAATTTTTCAACAATGTGGAATATAACTGGAGCAAGGGAAGAAATAAAAGGGAGTAAAAACAGAATCAAAGCTAAATACACTGGGGGGGGGGGGGCTACAGCAGCTCATAGTTATACCTTTACACACCACTAAACGTTTGAAATGCAAGCGTTTACCTTGTTGTTTTTCTTTCTTTTTTTTCTTCTTCTTTCCTCTTCGTGCCGAGATCCGGTCCCCTCTCGATCCTCGCCATAGCACCAAAATGCCTTATGTAATGTATATTAAATGGTAATTGCAGCTAAGGCCCACAGATCTCCAAGAAGTTGGGCATGGAATCATTTAGAAGATGAGACATCCTCTCATTCATAAATATGTAATATACCTTGTTTATGACCCCCTTCAAATCTAGTGAATTTGATCTTCACCGCTTAGCAACATGGCTTTTTGCAGCCAGCATTATAAATTGTAAACATTTATTTAGAGAGTTTGGCAGATCTTGAAAGGGAAAACCAAGAAGGCATGATTCAATATTGGCTGTAATCTAACAGCCTAGCATGGAAGAGGCCATGGCTGCGACCCCTTCCCATAATTGTTGTACCTTTGGGCAAGACCACCATATATGAGAAAACGTACCTGCCTCCGGGCATCCCCTAAAACAAGGGGTCTATTATGGCTTTCCATTTAAATAGTTTATCAGGTGTGCTATACACTCTATGAAAAACTTTAATGGAGGTCTCTAGTATGGTGAAGTTAAGAGGCCCTTTAGTGAGGGTGCACCAGGACCTATGCCACTCCTTCCAGTCTATATCATGACCAACATCTCTTTCCCACAGCGTCATATATTTAACTTTTTGATGAGTTTGATTTGTATTAAAGGTTTCGTACAGTAGACTCACTATGGTTTTAGATAAAGGAAAGGTATTGCATAGCTTGGTAAACCAATTGACCCTTAAGCCACCTGAGGTATTTATAAGCGCCTTAATAAAATGACTTATTCTAAAGTAGGTGAAATGTTCCTCTTAGGGAATGTTGAAGTTGTCTCTCAGTCCTTCAAAAGATATCCTCATGTCTCCAAACCACACTTCACACCTTAACAATCCCCTCGTCCTCCACCAGGCCAGCGAATTCCCCGGAAATGAAAGTGTAAGATCTAGATGAGGAACGACGAGGTGAGTGTAGTAAGTACTGGGGCCAGCTGGAACCTACAATTGGCCCACACCCATATATCTAGAGTCTGTCTTATAAATGGATCTGTAGTATGCCTTATACAAGTTAAGGATTTGGATACCCAAATAATGGAATTCCCTGAGTATGGAATGATGTGTGATGGAGTGTACCAGAGGCGAGAATGATAATTGGGCTGCCCTGAAATACAGTTTAAAGTTTGGGCATGATAAACCCCCTTTATTTCTATGCTGAAACATCACCTTTTTAGCTATGTAATGTGCTTTATTTCCCGAAATAAAATGAAAGACTAATTTTTGGAATCTCTCCAGTTCTTTATAATTAATTTTTATGGGCAAAGTACGAAATAAGTAAAGAAGGCGGGGTAGCACATTCATTTTGACTAAGTTTATCCCTCCTAACCATGATAATTGGCCTTTGGACCATCTTTGTGTGTCTAGACTCAATTCTCTAAAGCGATCAGGGTAATTTAACCTATATAGATCTGATACTTTATTTGTGACATTGACTCCCAAATATCTTATATGTGACTTAGACCATGAACAGGTATATTCCCTGCTTAGAGACTCAATATCCTGCTGGCTCATCCTGATACTCAACACCTTTGACTTCTCTACATTTATCTTTAGACCAGCAAATTCCCCGAAATAATTCGTGACTTGGATTAATGCAGGAACAAAGACAGTCGGTTCTGGAAGGTAGCACAAGACATCATCCAGGAATAAGCAGCATTTGAGATGGTGTGACCCTATCCTCACGCCCTTAATATTAGAGTTGCTCCTTATCGACTACACTAGAGGCTCTATTTCTAAAGCAAAAAGCAAGGGGGGAAGTGGGCACCCCTGCCTGGTAACCCTTTGAATTTTGATATAGGCCTAAAAGTCGCCTGATCATTTTAACAGGCTTTGGGGGAACTGTAGTAGGAGTTAATCAAATTAATGAACTGCTCAGGGAATCCAAATTTCACCAGTACTTCCCGGAGATAGGACCACTGAATAGAAGGCCTTTTCAATATCTAAGGCTAATAAACAAGTGGGAATTCTATATAACTTGGCCCAATGTACCACATTCATCACCCTGCAAATATTATCTCTCGCTTGTCTATGTGGTATAAATCCCACCTGGTCCTTATGAATAAGGTTAGGCAGGAATCGCGCTATTCTATTAGACATGAGTTTTGTGAGAATCTTTATGTCCCCATTTGATAGTGAGATTGGCCTATAGTTCTTTACTTCCAGAGAATCTCGGCCCTCCTTTGAAAAAATAACTATATCTGCCTGGTTGATCTCTGGGGACACTGAAAGTCCTTCCACTAATCTATTAAAAGGCTTTATCACATGGGGGATAATATATCTATATATTTTGTATAATACAAATTTGTGAATCCATCTGGCCCCGGGGCTTTACCTATCTTTAATAGTGAATAGTTGTTTTCACTTCCTCCTCGGTAATCTTTGCCCTCATGGCTTCTTGCTCTTGAGTAGTTAGAGTAGGGAGATCACAAGAATTTAGGAACAGAGATATTTACTGTTGCAGTGGCTGCGCTGTGGAGGTACATAGCTTTTTGAAAAAGTCTACAAAAAATCTTTTGAATCTTGTTTGGGCTATTAGTAACTTTCCTCAACTTGTTTTTAATCTGGAAAATTTTTGATTGAGTGACTTTCTTCCTTAATTTTTGGTGAGGAGGGAATCAAGTTTATTGCGTTTTGAATACAATTTATGCTGGGTCCACCTCATCGCTTTTCTGTGTGATCAGACCATGCCAAATTTAGTTCTAATCTATTTTTTTCTATCCTCTAGTAGGGGAGTATAATGTAACCAGACAACCTGCAACCTTGGAGGGTCCCCGTAAGAATGAATCTTGATCAATTTTGCTATGTTCTACTATAAAGGGGAAGCCTTTATGCAAGAGAATTGCAACCCCTGCTCATTTTGTGGAGTGGCCAGACACAAAAAATGTGGGGTAATGTTCATGCAAACATTTCTGCACTTTGTTGTGGCCAAAATGCGTCTCTTGAATAAATATTACCGAAGGGAGAAGCTGGTTATATGAAATAAATGCCTTGCGTCTTTTAAACTGTGTGTTAAATCCCCTTACATTATGGGAGATAAAGGTAAAGTTTTGGCCAGTCATGATACCGATGCAAAGAGTCTGACAATTGCCCAAGATACCCCCTCACCTTACTGAGAAGTTGGTGGATCCAAGAATAATTTAATTAATAACTAATCCGCATATTGCAGATCAGAGGAGATCTTAACAGGTTGAACTTGATGGACTGAAAGTCTTTTTTCAACCTTAATTACTATGTAACTATGTAACTATGTAAGGTGGAGACTCGGGACCTCGGCATTCCGTCCTGCATGTCCAGTGGGATCGATTAGCTGCATGAACAAAAGAAAAGAGGGAAAGGGGCAACCGAAACAGAAAAACAAAAGTTACATTGAACAACCTTTTTCCTCCA
The DNA here is from genome assembly GCA_027410445.1 of Discoglossus pictus. Taxonomy (NCBI): domain Eukaryota; kingdom Metazoa; phylum Chordata; class Amphibia; order Anura; family Alytidae; genus Discoglossus; species Discoglossus pictus. Next base: position 7,822,287 of record CM050165.1, on the reverse strand, counting down.
CACAATACTATGGGCACCATGGTGCCAAGGGGCTGTGAGTAACCTTTACAGTCTGAAAAAGCCCTCATTAGAAGGATAGAACTTGTAAAATAGTACTTGCCATTTTGCAAGTAAAATCAAAATTATTATGGCGTATAAACGTTCAACACTTAACCTTATGGCGTGTCTACCATGTTTAGGTGAGCCAATATAATATTCTGGGTTAATTTGCTTTTTAGCAGCTAACAACCAATTCTAACTTATCTATACAAACCCTTGTTTGGACTCCATTGGATTGTTCACCCACAAATTAACTTTAGAATTGAAATTGAATTCCCATAAAGTCTAATGAGAGACCCCCAATGCCCTTGCATATTTGCTAAACATTATATACACAGATGTCCCAAAAATATTTGGTAGTTTATAACAGAACAATTCAAGATGATTTATATTAGGTCCCTACTTTGGTGAGACCGCACTTAAGATCTCCAAATTTCTCTCATGTACTTCCAGGCGGTATCAAGCCTGAATGATCCAATAATGATGACCTGTTTATAGTAAATTATAATTTTGTCTGGGTAGTCATTTCTTCCTGTAATCTATAATGGAAACCTCTCCTTAGCATGTGGTAGGATTTTTGGAGATCATTTGTCCAGGGGCTTGTATAGAATCCTGTGTCCTAGTTTCAGATGCCGCCCGCAGCCTTAGGATGTGGAGGGGCTAGAACTCATCCTATTTGAAGAATCCTCTTCCTCAGCTCTAAAGCGTGATCATCGTTTGTTCCCCAAAACTTTGGTCCACTGTCTTGACGGCTGACATCGGGGACTTGGGTCAGGAAGTCTTTGAAGTTCTGCTTTCTGAATTAGTTTTAGGCGTATGAGAAATGTGCGGCATTCATTAAAAGAATATACTGTGTGCGAGCTAGATCCAACTTGAAATGTACAGCTAAATGGGAACTCCCATGTGAATTTGATGTTGTTTTTGTTCAGTGCTGGGAGAAGCTGTCTGGGCTTGAGCAAAGTGATTGAGGCAAGATTGGCTTATATATCTGGAGTGGCCCACCATCTGGACCCACAATGTTAGGCCTTTTCCACCATCTGGACCCACAATGTTAGGCCTTTTCCCAGCCGCTTGAACCACCAGATCCTTTGTTCTTTGTCGCAAGAAGCGGACAATGACATCCTTGGGTCGACCCGTTAACATCGGTCCACCCAGCGCTCTAAGTGATCTCTATTTCGCATTATTCAGGCAGGAGGTTAGGTAGAATAGTGCACACCACTGCTTTTAAGTATGAGAATAAATCCGAAACTGCAGTTGGTACACCCTTTAGTTGTATGGTATTTCTCCTCAATCTGTTTTCAAGATCTTCTAACTTAGATTCTAAATTGAGAATGCTGTCGGAGTTCAGGGCAATATCCGTTTTATTCTGTGCTTGGGTTTCCACTAGCTGGTCTGAAATAGTTTCCAGTGGATGTTTACGCTCCCCGAAGTTCCTTAATTCTTGTTTAAGTTCATTGACCACTCCTGATAGCCGAGATTGCAACAGTTGGTCAAACTTAGTCAGGAAAATGTCTGATAAATTAACATTTGGATAGGGGTTTCCAGAATCTCCCTCTGCATCAGATCCTTCAGATGACGCTGTAACCGATTGGTGTGAGAGTGAATGATATGCTTGTTGCAACTTGAAATGCTCTGGGATACTTTTAGCCGAGAGGCTTTTTTTTAGCTTTGTCCATGTATATCTACGAATTGCAACCACCTCTATCAGTTCCTTACTTCATGCCCCTACAGTTGATTTGCGGGGTCGCCCTTATTGTTGGATCTAAGCTCGTTGTACTGTTACACACAATATATGATCATCTATTGTATCCCCTATTTGGAGTTAATATAATTATTTTACATTGATATATACATCTTATCTGTGTATCATAAAGCTACTGTGGTAGCGTAATTATATGTTAGGGCTCATGGTCTTCTTTTGCATATATGCACCTGGCTTATATTAAGGCTCAGCTACCGATAGACGTCCAAAGATATGGTTCACATCCACATTCTTTTCTATAGTCCTTTATCTGCCTGTTTCAGGATTGTACAGTCTGTGGGTGACTGGAGATTATCCAGGTCGCAGCTTATTGATAATCAATAGGGTGACCGTATAACCCTGCTTTCTGATATATAAGCTGTACAAGTTCAGTATATTTAGGCTGATTTGAGATTAGTTGGTTTAGTCAGACAGTAATGTCACCACAAGTGTAAACCAGGCTACTGATGTTTATTTAATCCACTCACCCCCTGGGGATATAGTAGATTTTTCTTGAAGGGTTTTAGTCAGCTAATTAAACTGACCGTGACTATATATAAGCATGCATGTTTCATAGTAGGATTGACAAAATGGCTTCCTGGATGTAACCTGATTCTAAAATGGCCAAAAGTCTGGGTTATTGTCTCTTTATGGATAGGGTAAGCAAGACCTTATAGCATGGACAGTCCTGAAGCTTGTAATCCAGATCCTGATTGTATGTGTAAGTCTAGAGGAGAATCCAGACTACTTTTGGCTACTATATTCAATAATCAAAATGCAAATAAGGAGGAAATGTCCTTTGCTTCTTGTAATTTTTATTTCTGCAGTACACAACACAAGGTACCAACTCCTTCAAATACATTCTGAAACTGTAGTCCCTTTATATATTTTGGGTATGACTGCCTTCAAGTTTCTTCCCCCTTCGTGTAGTATACAGATTTTAAAATGGCGGCAATTCTTTCCCGCCGGAAGCAAAAATGGCGCTAATCAGGGGCATAACTATTAAAGCCCAGCTATCCTATTCTTGGAGCCCTCTTTCCATGATGCCCCCGGCTCTACTCTCTCTCCAGTCTTGTGCTCTCTCCCTCCCCCACAGCAAACCACTAATCCACTGACTCCCTCCTCTTGGGCCGACACCCCCTGGTGCTTCCTCATCTACTGCCAGCAGGGCCCTCCAGGCTTGCTCTCTTGGTCTCTCCCCTGTCCTCTACACCCGGTCACTTCCACTCGAATTCAGCGCCTCACGCCCTCTCTCACCCGCCTGTGCCACACCTCCGATCAGGTCTTCTATCATCTCGCTTGGATCTTCCTGCCTCCTCTGCATCCCCACTCCACCGTCCCAATTCCCCTCTTCTACTCCAGGCTACTCACAATCCAGGTCAAGCAGCAGGCTGTCGGCTCCCGCTCTCCGCCAGGCCACAAGGTGAGGCAAACTTTCAGCCTCCTCTCACAAGAGGTATCAGTCTGTGCAGAATGCGGCTCAGTAGCCAGATATGGAGCTTAGTTGACTTGCTAGCCATGCCCCCACATATTGTCCACATTTTATATGTGTCTGTGGAGCGATATTGCATTGTAATGTGGTAATTTGGAATGTTATGAGTATCTGATGGTAAAATGTGAGACTCTGCAGTATATTTATTTAAACGACGATTTAACAATCTGCCTATTCAGTGGGCTTGAAAAGGGCTAACAATACCGATCCTATAGGCAGATCAACATATTTCTTCTGATTCCCTTCTTCTCAATACAGGTTCCAAGATTTCAGGACAAGTTGCAGAATTTCTCAGAAGAATAAAATAATAAAATCCTTCTCTCTAAATGAAAATCATCATCACTATGTGTCCCAGAAAGAGAATAATCTTTATTCTTGGGTCTGTATTTGTATACAGTTTCTGATACAATACAACAATCACATATTTACATGGGCATCTTTTGGAGCAAATTCAAAATGATGCCCGTACTTGGATGGACCATTTAGGATCTGGCCCTGGTAGGTGCTAACCAGATTGTTCTGCATCTCTAGCTCTGCACCAATCAGTGGTCAACATAAGAAGCATGGATTGGCTAAAATTTCACATATAAGAGCGGAGACTACAAGGTTTCCAGCCAGTGGCCAGGCCCCAGGATGTTGGTTTCACCGGCAAGGTGCTATCTTATCTCCCTGCCAAATGGTAGAGCTATCGCTCAGTGTCCGGGTTCCTCAGGGGGTCTGAGGGTTGTTTCTTACAGGGGTGTTGGCCATCTGTGTACCAGGAGGCTGGGGAGGGTATCTGATAATGGGGTTTCCTAACTCTGCTTATATGAGCCTGAAGGGTCTGGTACTGACTTTCCTTGAGGGTAGTGGGCTATATGGGGTAGTAGTGCAGAGGGATTGGCCAACCCTTATTGCATTCTGGCTGGGTATGAGAAATTTAATGCATTCCTGGGAGGGAGGGTTACAGTGAGTCAAACCTATGCCACCCTCCTTCCGACCTCCACTGGGCCGATCAGCTTTCACTGAGTTGGAGGGTGGTCAGTTAGCTAGAATAGAGTGCCTGGGAGTCCTGGACTAACTGACATATTCCAGTAAATACAAAGTACTGGTCAAAACAATGGATACATGGTATATAACTTACAAAGTAATTGACACCTCTTAACCTTTGACTATTGAAACAAAGTGTTGCTTGACAACCTAGTTAATTCTGCCTGATGCCTCAATCAGCCCGTAGACAGTTCCATTTAAATCTATGGAGCCAAAACCAGCACTACAGTGAGATCACCCCCTCTTAAATACCTGGCTAGATCTCTGTACTGGGAGTGAACTGGGTATCATGGTTGGCTACTGGTCCATCCTAAAGTGATAGCAAACCCCAAATATTTATTATGTTCCCTGTATTAAACATAATCAAAAACACATCTTCCAACTTTCAGCCATCAGTGTAGTATTATCCGCATATCCAAGGTTGTTGATATTTCTCCTAGCAATATTGATTCCAGATTTGGATTCATCCAGGTGGGTTTTAAGCATGATGTACAATATGTATAAGTTGAATAAATACAGTGACAATAAACACAGTGTCACACTCCTTTCCCCATTTTGAACCTTTCTGTTGTCCCATGTTCGGTTCTGACCGTGGCTTCTTGGTCGACATACAGATTCTTTATGAGGAGGATGAGATGTTCTGGTACTCCCATCTCTTTAAGGACATGCCACATTTTGTTGTGATCCACACAGTGAGAGGCTTTAGCATAGTCTATGAAGCAGAATTAAATGATTTTCTGGACCTTATCAACAAGGCTTCTGAGCCCATCTCACTTCACTATCCCAGATGACTGATTCAAGAGCATTGGGCAAACTATTGAGTTTGTCAATCCTTTGAAGATCCTTCTTGTATAGATCTTCTGTGTAGTTTTGTCACTTCTTTATCTGATCTGCTCTGTTAAGTCCTTACTATTTTTGTCTTTTATCACGTCCACTTTGGCATGAAAGGTTCCTTTGAGATACCCAATTTTCTTGAGGAGATTACTTGACTTTCCCATTCTGTTATCTTCGATCTCTTTACATCACTCATAGAATGCTGCATTGCCTTCTGGAAATATATACCTAGTAAAATCCAGAAACCTCCACATCTCTTTAACAGATACACACAAATACGTTTTAGCGAATAAAACAGAGAATAGAGAATTAAAAGGCTTAGGGAGGAAGCTTATATGATGAAGGGCGCAGATGAGTAAGACAAGGTGCAACTGACAGCTTATGTAAAGTGGTACAGCAGAAATAAAAAGTACACTTAGAAATAAGTATGTATATTAGGATTTATTACATTTTGTGATTGGAAGTGTTATATAATTGAGCTTGAAAGTTGGGTATTTTATGCATAAATTACATGAAAGTCATCCAACTCTTCTCATGACTTTCTCACAAATTCTCCTTAGTATTAGATTGTATCACTAATCTGACATACCCGAATGGATCTACAACTGTAATTCATCGCATCTCTGTGAATGAGAATTAATTCCTGGATATAAAGTCATGAGCAGAAAAGTTTTTGATTTTTTGAGTTCATTTATAGTTAAATGTTTCCATAACAAACAATTAGATTTATGTTTATTAATATGTGTATTTTAAATTTCCATCAATACTTGAGACATTGTCTGTAAACTTGTATGTCATTATTATAATTTCATATGTATATACCGTTTTTTAGGCATTTTTTTTTGTGTATTGAAGCTCTAATTTCTTTTCCACTTGAGACACAAAGTATTGGAAATCTTGGGCCAGCAGCTCAGGCTCCTCCATTGCAGCAAAGTGTCCTCCACGAGGCATGTATGTGTATGTGATAATGTTCTTGTACTTCTGCTTCGCCCACGAGCGGGGAACGTGCATTATCTCATTTATAAAAGCTGCGATACCCGTAGGGACGTACACACCAACCCTGTAATACAAGGGATGTCATTAGTGCAGGCAGTGGCCACATAGCCAGGACTCAGCCTTACGTGATCAACTGGACAGATACTAGAGTTACAGCATTCATCTGCTTACTTGGCAGCTGGAGTATTATTGAAATCTCGGGTGAAGTTCTCTTTGTAAAACCTCATGGAAGATGTGATGGATCCCGTTATCCAATAGATGAGGACATTGGTGAGAAGATCATCCAGTTTGTGTTTCCTGTGGGACAAACAATAATATATGCACATTGTTGCAGCAAAACTATTATTTGTGAGGATACAGGAGAGTCTAGTCTAGTTCCAGTTACATTAGCATGTTCAGAATACAGTCTAAAAAACATCAAGCTCTAGAAGATAAGGTGATTGAGAATAGTGTATTTAGGGACCGAAAACAACACAGCCTGAACACTAGGCAAACTAGAGACAAACTAGAGACTGTACTTGACACAAGTCAGTCATTGGAATTGTATATGATTTTTACACATGTTCAGGTATTTACTGGTTATACCAGTTCATGAAATATAAAGTTTTCTACAAAAATCAGTTACGTTTGATGCCCTTTCATACACTTGTGTTTCATCTCACCTTTCTAATCCACCATCCTCAAGTTCACGAAAACTCGGATCTGTGAAGGTTGAGAACTTCTCCAGAAGATACGCAGCAAGCCCAGCTGGAGAGTCATTCAGAGCGGTGCCTGAGAGAGAGGACATCACACAGGAGAATGTTCAGACTACTGTCAAGGCCCAGAACAACTTCAACCTACTAAAAAAGTACTATGTCTACATGAGATTTATATGAGTATATAACTTAATGAAGAGAGAGGAGGTTATGATAGATATACATATACCATAATGTGGAAGTAGAAGAAGGAAGAGTAGAAGAACAGAATATTATTATTTTTATTTATATCATACCAATATTATATGTAGTGCTATATACAAGGGTACAGTAATGTAAAATAAGTGTAACAAATTCAAGATACATTAAGAATTTTCATGAAAAATTGTTACATAGTTACATAGTATTAAGGTTGACAAAAGACTTTCAGTCCATCAAGTTCAACCTTTTAAGATCTCCTCTGATCTGCAAAACAAATCCAATCGTTTCAAAAAGGGAAAAAAAGTAATTCCTTCCTGACCCAGATACTGGCGATCAGATTCCTCCCTGGATCAAAACTCTCTCTCTAATTATCCAGGATAACCCTGAATGCCCTTTTTCATTAAAAATATACCCAGTCCCTTTTAAAGTTATCTATCAAATCCGCTGTCACCACCTCCTTTGGTAGAGAATTCCACAGATTAACCACCCTTAATGGGAAGAACCCTTTTCTTTCTTTAAGGTGAAATATTTTAACTTCTAACCTTAAAGGATGTCATCCTGTCAGGTGAAAATCTCTTGGTACAAAGAGCTCACTTGACAAATCTTTATACTGACCCTAGATGTATTTATATAAGGTAATCATATCCCCTCTCTATTCTAGAGAAAATAAGTTTAATTTGGTTAGTCTTTCTTTATAACTTAGCCCCTCCATTCCCCTTATTCATTTTGTTGTACTTCTCTGTACCTTTTCCAGCTCTAAAATGTCCTTTTTATGAAGTGGTGCCCAAAATTGTCCTCCATATTCTCTGAACTTCTCCTTCAAATGTTTACACAATCTCATAAAATACTTGTGCATCTATATACTCAAACAAAACAATCTAATCTATAGTGCAAATGACCCAAATATAAAAATGGCGATCGGATTCCTCCCTGGATCAATACTCTCTCTATTTATCCAGGATAACACTGAATGCCTTTTTATTCAAAAATATATCCAATCCCTTTTTAAAGTTATCTATAGTGTCTGCTGTCACCACCTCCTTTGGTAGAGAATTCCAAAGATTAACCACCCTTACTGTGAAAAACCCTTTTGGCCTTCTCTGTACTTTTTCCAGCTCTAAAATGTCCTTTTTATGTAGTGGTGCTTTGCGCACTGTTACCTAGGTGGTTGTCCGCAAGCACTCCCAAATCCCTTTCAATATCTGATACCCCTAGATTTGCTCCATTAAGATTATAAATTGCATGGCTATTCTTCCTTCCAAGATGCATAACTTTTGTTCATATTAAATCTCATCTGCCATTTAGATGCCCAGTCCTCTAATTTATGCAAATCCCTTTGGAGGAAAAGTACATCATTTTCTGATTAAATTACCTTGCACAACTTTGTGTCATCAGCAAAAATGGAGACACCACACTCGAATCCCACTTCCAAGTCATTAATAAATATGTTAAAAAGGAGGGGACCAAATACTGAACCCTGAGGAACCCCACTTACCACATTAGCTCAATCTGAGTATGTTCCATTTACAACAACCCTTTGCTTCCTGTCTTTTAGCTCTCGATCCATGCACGCCATGTAAAATTAAAACATCAAAAAGACACATCTGTCTTAAAATTCTTGATAATAGATGGAGCAAAATTGGGCCCAAGAAAAGGGAACCTGGATGACATACTACTTAGGAGGGAATCTAAGTGGATTTATGAATTACAGGCCCAAACACCTAAAGGTCTCAATGAAGGATTCTCCTTTAAGGCATTTTTATAAGTAAGAAGTGACATACTCTATCAAATAGTACACCCTCTGAGAAGGAAACAAGATAATCCCAATCATGACAGAAGTTTTTCTGAATTTCCTCATATTATACCAAGATATAGATATACCATAACCTCCAATGTCTACAATTAGAGGAGGAATTATATATAGATCTCTTTATTATAAAACTCACCGCAACACATACACAATCATACACAGTTTGTATATAATTTTTGATTGTGGGTATCCTCATATTATATGAGGACATAAGCACGAATATATGTCATATAATTAGGACACAGTTCAATCATTATTGATTCACTATGAATTAGATTGTAGTTACAAATACACATATATAGGAGAATTGTTTTCTGGTTTTTGATTTTTGTTTCTGGAGATATCCTATATAATAGATTGGTTATATAACCAGCACGATAGGAGTTATATAAGTATAACTTTACACAATATATTTTACATGACCTATATAATATAATATAATCTATTGTATGAATAACAATAAAGAGGAATTATATGGGAGATATATCTTTGTCCAAATGACAATGGAGGAAATAATCATACAATAAGGATCTTATTAATCTAGTGGAAGAGATAGGGATATACCTCAGTGTAGTATGATAGAGTTATAATGTAAATAGTACCCAAGTTTTCTGTTGTGATTCTGCATGAAAACTATAGATATCCCTCTGGAATAATGGGGAATAGGAGATTGACTCCACACATGGAAGAAAGATATAACATACTGGATATTAAAACATGTGGAGCCATTGATATATAGTGAATTATATCTAAAGATATATCATCACCCCAGATTAAACTGGCTAAATAGCATACACATATTAAATATATGCAATTCAGACATAAATATGCAAAGTAATCGGAATTTGCTTCTGGTTGTAATTTTGTGGGATTTGTCATACCAGACTTATACATATTGCCCCTTCACTTGCTAACAAAGGCAAAGGGTAACCATGACTACTGACCTATTATAAATAGGAGGCACCGTTGAGGAGATCGCCTTCCCCCTTTGAGAAAGTCACTCCCACGTGACGAAACGTGCGTCAGGGCAGCGTCTGACGTCAGACGCTAATTTTGTAACAAGCAAGTGCTTCCCATGTAGCTGAATGCAGCTCCGTGATCTCTAAGTCCTTACCAGTCATACAACTGGTGCTTTAGCCCTAGCACACGGTAGTGTCCGGTGCTAAGTTCAAACAAGCAGCGCAGACCGATATATCACAGGACGTTGTAACTAGATCTCTAAGTCCTTGTCAGGAATATATCTGGTGCTTGAAGTGCAGCGCACGGGAGAGCCCAGTACTGAACTGTAACAAGCAGCATAGACTGTTTTAAACAACAGGACGCTGCAAACTAGATCCACACTGAGCCCTAACAAGCAGCATAGACTGTTTTAAACCACAGAACGTTGCAAATTAGATCAATGCAGACAATAATATAAAGATAAATGCCATTTTACATATAAATGGTGAACTACTTTGTATATAGAGCTGTATATTAGATCTGACACAAATATTGTAGCCAACATATAGAAGGGCATGATAAGCCACCAGATTGATGTATGGACTGGGAATTTGTAGGACTTACTGTTTTGGATATAAATATTAAGTATAATCTCCCAGAGAGATATATACGTATATACACACCAAGGAAGCCAAGCTTTACAATTGTAAAAGCACCTCTCAAGACATAATAGAAGAGATTATAACACTGAATTTATCTCTCAGTAACTGGTCTAGGGTGCAATATAAAGGGAGTCAATATTAATTGTTTTTAAGGAATCATTTCCTATTCCCTTGATTTTAAACAAGTTTTTAATCGACGTTGTTTCCAAATAATTAAATAAAGATTTATTGTTTTGATTTCTCTGGTTCTTTATTATTACACTCGATCCATGAGCAGATATTTACTGCAATTCCTGTATCCCTTAGTTTGCACAATAGTTTCCCAGTTGGCACTGTATCAAAAGCCTTTGCAAAATCCAAAAAGTCTACATCCACTGAGTTTCCTTGATCCAAGTTCCTACTAACCTCTTCATAGAAACTGATTAGGTTTTTTTGACATGACCTATCCTTCATAAATCCATGTTGGCTCCTACTTATAATCCTGTTTGAATAGACATATTCTTGTATACTATCCCTATTTAACCCTTCTAAAAGCTTTCCAACTACAGAAGTGAGGCCTACATGTCTTTAATTCCCTGGATTTGCTTTTGCTCCCTTCTTAAATATAGGTATCACCTCTGCTTTTCTCCATCTCCACCACACGGTATATGCCGATGTGTATGTATATTTAGTACGGATTTGAACATTGTCCATTTATGGTCAGTATTTTTACCCATCAGTTCTCTGTTCCAGTCTATACTTTGTATTGCTGCCCTTAGTTAAAATCTGTCCTTTTAAAATTGAGAGTTTTTGTTGCCCCTTACAGTTTAGTTTCTTTTTTTTTTGTTTCAATCTCAAATGAGACTGTGTTGTGATCACTGTTTCCCAAAGGTTTCTTTTCTTTTCAGCAAAAAACAAAATGGCACATTTTGAGTTTGCGAAAAGACATGTGGGAGACTCCCAAAATGTATGGAGGAAGGTGCGCTGGTCTGATCACACTATCCAACATACTTTGCCACTACTCAGACATCAAAAAAAGCGTGAGTAACCATGATACTACACAGGGACTTTCCCTTCACATTAGAACACAATCATATAGATAAAGATTAATTATTTTAACTGGTTACCTGTTAGACGTTAAACTCTCTCTAATGGCATTTTATTCACCTACCGCTCTTACAATACCTCAAGTCAATTGATGTGGGAAAGGTCATCCTGGGGGGAATTTAAATTTAACTCTAAATTCACAACTTGATAGATCAACCCAGGGCCGAGGTGACAGGTTTTCTGCTAAAATATCCCAGATATATACACTACTGCAGGAATTACATATGGTGGAGGCTTGGAGATAGGGAATACACTTTTTATTCCCCCGTCCATAATTCATACTCAAGAATAGATACAGTGTTTATTGATTCGTTACTCTCAAACCATTTAATTAAATCTGAGATATATGCATGCACTTGGTCTGACCACTCGCTAGTTAGTATCTCATAAAGACTTCATTAAAGGAGCCTGCATTAAATAAGCTTCCACAAATAAGAAACAATCACAACTTAGGGAGATAACCATGAGGAGGCTTTTGAAAAATGTAATCAACAAAATCCATCTCGTAGACTCCATCAAGCCATTGATAAATTGAGGTCAGAACATGATCTGGTCCTGTCGCCCATATGGAGGAGGCTATGAGATGGACGCAGCACAAATTTTATACCCAATCCAATAAGCCTGACTCCCTCTTAGACAAAAAACATAAAGGGAAATGATGTCAATTTTTCGCATTAAATCCTCCTCTGGTGACATTACGGTGAGCCCCAAGAAAATTCTAGATACCTTTCACTCCTTTTATCAGAAACTTTACTCCTCATCACTTCACAAATTTGAATCTCTTTGGATTCTTGTGATCTCCCCTCGCTCACCCCCCAAGATTTAGACCTAAACTCTAAGGTCACTATTCAATAGGTCAATAGGTTAAAAAAGTCATCCAGAATATAAAAATCGGTAAAGCCCCTGGCCCTGGATTCTCCAATTTATATTATAAAAAATTGATGATCTGCTAACTTCTCACCTCGCTAACTTATTCAATTGGATCGTGGAAGAACTCAATATGCCCTGAACTTAATCTGTCCGATCTTGTATTTTTCCCCAAGGAAGGCAGGGACCCTACTGAAGTTAAAAAGTACAGGCCCATTTCTCTCCTAAACTGAGATATTAAAATTCTAGCCAAACTCATGTCTAATAGAATTGATGACTTTCTTCCCAGACTAATTCACAAGGACCAAGTCGGTTTTATCCCCTTTAGACAAAAAGGAGGCAACATTCGAAGAGTCCTTAACGCAATTCACTGGGCTAAAAAAACTCAGACTCCTGCATGTCTACTAGCATTAGATATTGAAAAGGCATTTGACTCACTTGAATGGTCCTAAAAAAACTCTCACTAAATTTGTCTTCTCCAGACATACTACCGCAATCCTAGAGCTTTGCTGAAAATGCCAAGAGATTCAATAACGTTTATTGACAACCAACGGGGTACTAGGCAAGGATGCCCCCTCTCCACCATTGCACTGGCAATAAAACCCTTAGCCTAGACAATCAGATCCAACTCCTCTATCCATGGTATTGATGTGGGACATCATCACCATAAGTGTTGTCTTTTCGCAGATGACCTTTTGTGCACCTTATCTCAGCCTGTCACCTTGGTTCCGATTATTATGCAAATTTTAAACAATTTTGGAGGCCCTACAGTTTCTACATCTAAACTACCAGTTTTATTGGCCTACCTCCCATATTAAATACTTGGGTATCAATCTCACACGAAAATAAATAATATACACAAAGCTAATTATACACCGTTATATTCCATAATGGGACAGAACTATTTTACTTGGTCCAAAGTTATATTTCTTGGCTTGGCCGTATAAAGTCAGTCAAGATTAATATCTCACCCAGACTTTTATACTTGTTCCGCACCCTACCTATAGCAATCAATCTTCCTGAACTGGAGAGATTTCAAAGTCTGACATTCAACTTTATCTGGCGCAATAAATCCCAAATTTGAAGTTATATTTTAAAGCAGCACAAATCTCCTTCATCCCTCAGGCTCATTCCATTACACATTTTTTACACATTTTTTTTTATTGAAAATTTTCAAATGCACCCCTACTCTTGGAACACTAGCCTCTTGCTTCCCAATCCTTGCAAGACACTAGGGACCTGGCCAAACCCCTTTATAAAACTCTTGCTTACTATTTGGTAATGGGCTCAATTAGCTCCTAATTCTGACTGTTTTAGAGAATGTGGGAGAAAAGGCTCTTTTTTCCATACTTGGTGGGATTGTCCCCGAGTTGCATTGCTATGGCGTGAAGTGTTTACCCTTGCCTAAGCAACCCATCGGCCGAGGTAAGTCTTTTGGGCCATCACATACCTTCACTATCCTTGCACCAAAACAAATTGATGCAATAAATAATGCTGGCCATTAAAAGTCACATTCCACGTCAATGGAAATCTTCTTGCCTTCATCTGCGATTAGTCATCTCTAAATTAAACTATCTTCTAATTAATGAGCGACCCTACCACATTCTCAAGGACTCTTTACCCCACTTTTCTAGTTCTTGGAATCCATGGTTGGCTTCCCCTCATAGTATTCCTGTCCCCTAACATGTCTATTGATTTCTAAATTGATACTCGACTTGCCTGGCTGAGGATCTCTTCAGAGATATTGGTTGGAGGTAGGTCTTGAACTCTACTGCAATATGCATCTGAGAAACACTTTTAAGTTAATTTGATTTTCACCCTTCTTCCTTTTTTCTTTTTTTACATCTGCAGTTTTTTTTATTAATACCTTGTGCTTTATCTTCTAAAATAGAAAAACTACTAGTAATGATGCCTACAAAGTGTTACTTCTCTGGCAGAAGTTTCATATTTAGACATTGTTATCTTTGTTTGTTATGTATTATTAGTCTACAGGGTAGTTTATTCGTCCATTTGAATGATTCAAGTTCTTATTATGTTACTCAATTGTCATTTGTTGCACTATTTGTATATGGGCATCTTTGTTAGGTAACAAACTGTACGTTAGAAGAACTCTGGGGATTTCATATTCCCCAAAAAACAGAGGAAGCTTAAATAGGACTTCCCATTCCAAAACTCCTGAAGGAATCACAATTCAACAAATCACATTTTCTCGGCCTCCAGAATTGTCATAGCAAAAAAATTGCAAAACAAACATCGCCACATTTGAAGAAGTAAAGAGAAAAATTCAATACAAATACACGATCAGGGCATTGGGCTGGGACATATGGAGTCTAAAAGTAGGCTGGAATTAAAAAAGATAAAACTCTATGCCCAACCTGCATCTCCTCTCTTTCCTACCAACCCTTTTTTTCTTTCTCTCATATACTATTATTGTTTTGTTTTTGTGTAATATTATGCCTTTATGATGAATCAAAATCAATAAGAAAAGGAGAAAAGGAAAGAAAAAAGGAAAATAATTAAAAGGTTTAAGATACATGGAGAAGTTTACTATACCATTATACTGTAACAAACTTACAATGTAGAATTAAACTTTCTGTACTTTCCTTGTATTTCAATAAAAACAAATATTTACATAAAGAATTTACATGAAGCGATACCATGAGACATTAAACAACCTTCGACTTTAGAAGGAATTTAGGCAAAGTAAGAGGTAAGAGATAAGCATATCAGATACATGGGGCTGTATCCACAGGAGGGTTTGGTCCTCTTGCTCACACTACAGTATTCTTTGAAAATATTTGTTTTTAGAGGAAAGTAGAAACTATGAAAACATGGAGATATGTATTGGGCCAACGCAAGGATTTCCATATAGTAGGAATAGCTTAAAAAAGCCAAACATGGGGTAGACATAAGGCAACCATGTATAGGACAAGGTCAAGAGCTAAATAACATTTCAGTTTATAGATACAAGATAGAAGAAAATAAGCCGACTAAATGGATCACCTAATTATGAGCTTTGCCAAAGAGATGTTCATGGGATCTTCTATATATGAGAAGTCGCTCACCTACAGTGTCTGGCTTGCTAGCCTGGATGTGCATGTAACCAGTCTCTCGTAATAATGCATAAACATTCTTCTCAAAGTACGGAAATAGGCGTCTGGCATCTTCTCTTGTCAAGCCAACTAACCAAGGCACATAAGGTCCAAGAATTATAGACATGAGCATCCCCAGACCTCCATTGGCTATAAAAGTCATATTCAAATGTAGACCCTTTACTGACCTGTAAAAGAAGACAATAATTATTTGTCAGATGGTAAATAGGTGCAGCTTTTTGCCTTAAAGGTATACAGAAATTTCATGGATCTGATAGAGGAGAATCAGTAGTGTACGAAAACAGGTTTTGGATGAAAAAACAATAATAATCATAGCCTAAAGTTTGTTACATTTCTTCAGTTTTCAGTCAACTGGGAAGAAAGAAAAGGGGGAGAGAGGCAGATAACAGATCTAAGATAACGTCAGAAATATGAATGTAACACTTACATTTTACAACTTCATGAAATAAAGACTCGTTTGCATATATATATATTTTTTTTAGATTGTTAAACATTGAGAAAGCTTGCTAAGACAAGTGAAACGCGTCTGTTTTAGTTCTACTTTTTTCTTTTTTATATACCTAACTTTTTGGTGTTTATTATGCTATACTTTATTGTTTGTTTTCATACTTGATTGCAAGACTTCATGAATAAACAACATGATTTATAGTAGCACCTGTATCTGCTTCCAATATTTTGGAGTAAGCCTTTTGGTCCAAGGACCCAATACTCCCAGGAACACACGTGTGACCCCTAAGAGTTTTTTCTGGGGTCCAGGATAACGTACTATTTTTCACATAATACGTCTGTGGAGCCAGGATCATCCAGTGTCCAGAACAGAGGAACCATCTTTCCCCAAGAACGCAACAGAGAAAAGGATCTCCTGGCAAACAAGTCGTATTCTTCATTTCATGAGGTTGTAAAATCTCACATGTAAGCGCACAGTGAACGGCGCTATTTGAAGAGGCAGCAACACCCACACAGTGCATGACGTTATCAGATACCTGACTAAAAGGATAATCAACACAAACATTTCCAGGAGTCCTATCTTCATCGGTATACCTATCACATATGGACTACGTGACTGTATTTAAGACTGGAATATTATTATCGGGTTATTTTAAGCTTTATATTATTTTATACCTTCCACATACCAAGTCTGGACAATATTACTCTCTAGCGACTAATCTCATAAGATTAGTCAATTCTTGTTTGTTTCAGTCAACTGATCTCGAAAAGTAGCCCCCCTATAAGTACAAGCTAAATTAGCATAAAATTAATAATTAGTTACGGCTAAATAGAGGCAGGTACAACAATGTATCTGTTTCCCTCTCACTTGCTGTGACGAAGCTGCACGAGAGGCAGCCCTGTTATGGACAGCTGATTCGCTAGGACACCACTTAGCACAGTTCATTGGCTATCAGCCTGACTTCATATGTACCTTGAGGGTGAAGCTCACACAATAGATTTCAAACTTACTTTGAATTACAAATATACAAAATTCCTCAGTAAAATGATTTGATATGAGACGCCTGATCAGACTCACGCACAGGATATCCCACAAGCTGACATGTAAGTATAAAACAAGGGAAATCATATTGCTAGTAGTCAACTATGTTCCTGCCACAAAAACCTTAAAAAAAATCACTAAATACACATCTGTTTAAAGAAGCATATCACCTTCAATATCAATATGCACAGCTGCACACTCTACAGAGGAATTCAATTTAAAGGACATTTGTTACATAGTAACAGAGGTTAAAAAAAGACTTTTAGTCCATCAAGTTCAACCTTTTTAGATCTTCTCTGATCTGCAATATGCAGATTAATGATTAATTGATCCAGAGGAAGCAAAACAGAAAAAAAAAGTGAGACTTTGCCAATTGTCTCAAAACGGAAAAATATCCTTCCTTCCTGACCCCAGATACTGGCAATCTGACTCCTCCCTGGATCAATACTCCCTCTTTAATTATCCAGGATAACACTGAATGGCCTTTTTATTTAAAAATATACCCAACCCCTTTTTAAAGTTATTTATCGAATCCGCTGTCACCATGGGCGCATGAGCACAAAAAAATCTGGGGGGATAAAGTTCAAAGAGACAAAAAAATCTATGGCCCTGAGTGGTGCAATTCAAACTCTACTCCCAGGACAGGCAGCATTATATATATATATATATATATATATATAATATAATTATATAAGTTATGGGTCAAAGCTTTCATGGGAAATACATACTGCTCCAAAGCCTCTAGTGACCAAATATGGTAATGCATGATTAAGTTTAATTTTGCGATTTTTTGTGTCTCCTGTTCAAATAATCTGGGGGGGGGGGGGGTTTGTCCCCCCCCCCCCCCCAGTTCCTATGCCCCTGGCTGTCACCACCTCCTTTGGTAGAGAATTCCACAGATTAACCATCCTTACTGGGAAGAACCCTTTTCTTTCTTTAAGGTGAAATCTTTTTGCTTCTAACCTCAAAGGATGTCCTCTTGTCAGTTGAAAACCCCTTGATACAAAAAGCTCCCTTAAGAAACCTTTATACTGACCCTGGATATATTCATATCCTCTCTTAGACGCCCTTTTTCTAGAGAAAATAAGTTTAATTTGGTTAGTCTTTCTTCATAACTTATCCCCTCCATTCCCCTTATTAGTTTTGTTGCCCTCCTCTGTACTTTTTATGAAGTGGTGCCCAAAATTGTCCTCCATATTCCAAATATATAGTGGCAGAATTATATTTGCTTCCCTGTCTTCTATTCCCTTCTTAATACATGCTAATATTTTATTTGCCTTTGCAGCTGCTGCTTGGCATTGAGCACTGTTACCCAGGACTTCCAAATCCCTCAATATCTGATACCCCTAGATTTACTCCATTAAGATTATTAATTGCATGGCTATTTTTCCTTCCCAGATGCATAACTTTACATGTATCTATATTAAATCTCATCTGCCATTTAGTTACCCATTTCTCTAATGTATGCAAGAACATACATTAGGGAAAGAACATACTGTAGTTATCTGATTTAATTACCTTGCACAACTTGTGGCATCAGCAAAGATGGAGACAATACTGTCCATAACAATACTTCCTTTAACTATAAATAACTTGTAGACCACTTTTGTTTTTGTGTCTGTAACATCTGGGTGTTCCACACATGGCCTTCTCTTATCTATATTAGGTTGTAGGCCCCCATCTAGTCAACTTTGGTGAACAGAGGGAATCCTCAGATGATGAGCTCTTTTATGAGACGTAGAGATGTCGCGAATAGTTTGCCGGCGGGCTGTTCCCAGCGTACATAGCATGTTCACGATCGCGGCGAACTGCGAACATATGCAATATTCGACCCGCCCCCGATACTTTATCATTGAGGAAACTTTAACCCGGCATGTCACAGTCAGCAGACACATTCCAGCCAATCCGCAGCATACACTCCCTTCCAGAGCCTTCTACCTCATGGACAGCAGCCATTTTGGAATCATAACTAACTTTCAGTCTTACTGAGATGAGGCTGAGTGTAGGTGATACTGCATCAATAGGGAAAACCATAGCTAGGCTACTGTACACAGTGTGCAATACAGTCCTAAAGGACTCTTTTGATCTCTGCTGCAAGGACACCCCTGTGTCTCTTCCCCCCCTTATCATCACCCTCCCCTCACATTAGCACCCAACCCTAACACCCCTCACACTTATCCATAACACCCATCAACCTAACACCTAACCCTAACACCCCTCACACTTATCCCTAAGACCTAACACCCCTCACACTTATTCCTAACATGCCTCACCCTAGCACCACTTACACTTATCCTTAACACCCCTCACACTTATCCCTAACACCCCTTACCCTAACCCTAACACCCCTCACACTTATCCATAACACCCCTCACCCTAACCCTAACACTCCTCACACTTATCCCTCACACTTATCCCTAACACCCCTCACCCTAACACCTAACCCTAACACCAATCACACTTATCCCTAACACCCCTCACCCTAAACCTAACACCCCTCACACTTATCCCTAACACCCCTAACCCTAACACCCCTCACACTTATCCCTAACACCCCTCACCCTAACCCTAACACCCTTCACACTTATCCCTAACACCCCTCACACTTATCCCTAACACCCCTCACCCTAACACCCCTCAAACTTGTCCCTAATACCCCTCACCCTGACACCTAACCCTAACACCCCTCACACTTATCCCTAACACCCCTCACACTTATCCCTAACACCCCTCACCCTAACCCTAACACCCCTCACACTTATCCCTAACACCCCTCACCCTAACACCCCTCACACTTATCCCTAACACCCCTCACCCTTACCCTAACACCCCTCACCCTTACCCTAACACCCCTCACACCTATCCCTAACACCCCTCACCCTAACACCTAACCCTAACACCCCTCACACTTATCCCTAACACCCCTCACCCTAACGCTAACACCCCTCACACTTATACCTAACACCCCTTACCCTAACCCTAACACCCCTCACACTTATCCCTAACACCTAACCCTAACATCACTCACCCTAACACCTAACCCTAACACCACTTACACTTATCCCTAACACCCCTCACCCTAACACCTAACACCCCTCACACTTATCCCCAACACCCCTCACCCTAACCCTAACACCCCTCACACTTATCCCTAACACCCCTCATCCTAACACCTAACCCTAACACCCCTCACACTTATCCATAACACCCATCAACCTAACACATAACCCTAACATTCTCACACTTATCCCTAAGACCTAACACCCCTCACACTTATTCCTAACATGCCTCACCCTAACACCCCTCACACTTATCCCTAACACCCCTCACCCTAACACCCCTCACACTTAGCCCTAACACCCCTCACCCTAACCCTAACACCGCTCACACTTATCCCTAACACCCCTCACCCTTACCCTAACACCCCTCACCCTAACCCTAACACCCCTCACACTTATCCCTAACACCTAACCCTAACATCACTCACCCTAACACCTAACCCTAACACCCCTTACACTTATCCCTAACACCCCTCACCCTAACACCCCTCACACTTATTCCTAACACCCCTCATCCTAACACCTAACCCTAACACCCCTCACACTTATCCATAACACCCATCAACCTAACACCTAACCCTAACACCCCTCACACTTATCCATAACACCCATCAAGCTAACACCTAACCCTAACATTCTCACACTTATCCCTAAGACCTAACACCCCTCACACTTATTCCTAACATGCCTCACCCTAACACCCCTTACACTTATCCCTAACACCCCTCACCCTAACACCCCTCACACCCCTCACCCTAACACCTAACCCCCTCACCCTTATCCCTAACACCCCTTACCCTAACAGCCCTCACACTTATCCCTAACACCCCTCACCCTAACACCTAACCCTAACACTCTCACACTTATCCCTAACACCCCTCACCCTAACACTGCTCACACTTATCCCTAACACCCCTCACCCTTACCCTAACACCCCTCACACCTATCCCTAACACCCCTCACCCTAACACCTAACCCTAACACCCCTCACACTTATCCCTAACACCCCTCACCCTAACCCTAACACCCCTCACACTTATACCTAACACCCCTTACCCTAACCCTAACACCCCTCACACTTATCCCTAACACCTAACCCTAACATCACTCACCCTAACACCTAACCCTAACACTCCTTACAATTATCCCTAACACCCCTCACCCTAACCCTAACACCCCTCACACTTATCCCCAACACCCCTCACCCTAACCCTAACACCCCTCACACTTATCCCTAACACCCCTCATCCTAACACCTAACCCTAACACCCCTCACACTTATCCATAACACCCATCAACCTAACACCTAACCCTAACACCCCTCACACTTATCCATAACACCCATCAACCTAACACCTAACCCTAACATTCTCACACTTATCCCTAAGACCTAACACCCCTCACACTTATTCCTAACACCCCTCATCCTAACACCTAACCCTAACACCCCTCACACTTATCCATAACACCCATCAACCTAACACCTAACCCTAACACCCCTCACACTTATCCATAACACCCATCAACCTAACACCTAACTCTAACATTCTCACACTTATCCCTAAGAAGTAACACCCCTCACACTTATTCCTAACATGCCTCACCCTAACACCCCTTACACTTATCCCTAACACCCCTCACCCTAACACCCCTCACACTTAGCCCTAACACCCCTCACCCTAACACCTAACCCCCCTCACCCTTATCCCTAACACCCCTTACCCTAACACCCCTCACACTTATCCCTGTGTCTCCCCCCCCCTTCTAATCATCAAGGGAGGGGGGAGGATGATGAGGGAGGGGGGAAAGAGACACAGGGGAGGATGATGAGGTAGGGGGGGAAGAGACACAGGGGAAGATGATGAGGGAGGGGGAAAAGAGACACAGGGGAGGATGATGAGGGAGGGGGGAAAGAGACACAGGAGAGGATGATGATGAAGGGGGGAAGAGACACAGGGGAGAATGATGAGGGAGGGGGTAAAGAGATACAGGGGAGGATGATGAGGGAGGTGGGAGGATGATGAGGGAGGGGGATGAGACATAGGGGAGGATGATGAGGGAGGGGGTAAAGAGATACAGGGGAGGATGATGATGGAGGGGGATGTTAGGTTATTTATGCCCTTTATGGATTAAAACCAGACTCTGCATATACTATGTAATTTTCTGTGGGAGTTTTGACATGGATCACCCTCCGGCATGCCACAGTCCAGGTGTTAGTCCCCTTAAAACAACTTTTCCGTCACTATTGTGGCCTGAAAGAGTCCCTGTGGTTTTTAAAACCCGCCTGCCCATTGAAGTCTATAGCGGT
The DNA here is from genome assembly GCA_027410445.1 of Discoglossus pictus. NCBI lineage: Eukaryota > Metazoa > Chordata > Amphibia > Anura > Alytidae > Discoglossus > Discoglossus pictus. Next base: position 7,799,927 of record CM050165.1, on the reverse strand, counting down.
TCGCCGGTACGCGAACATTTGCAGCGGTTCGCGTTCGCGGTTTGCAAACCGAAAATTTGATGTTCGCGACATCACTAATGAGAGGTTTAGGGTGTCTGTTCTGAATAGTGGTGGGATTCAGGTCTCTATAGTCACTACATGTCAATGAAAAAACAGTCCTGGCAGGAGAGGTGCTCTTGAGGATCAACCCATTCCTCAGGTTTTCCTGGATATAGTCAAAAAGCTTAGTTTCTGAAATTGAAAGTGGTTAGGTTTGTTCTCATGGAGGCATAGTTTACAAGTGGATTTACCTTACAAGTAAAGGCTGATAAACTGCAGAGTGCACTAATTGTGCCCAGGTGAGAGGGGTGTGGCTTGACTGTTAAACTTGTATAAAAGGTTTGTGAGCTGGTTTGGGGCCTGTTTACAAGTGGATTTACCTTAAAAAGTAAAGGCTGATAAATTGCAGAGTGCACTAATTGTGCCCAGACGAGAAGGCAGAAGTTAATATAAACCGGAGAAGGGGAACTTGTGAGCTTGCGAACATTTTCAGTATCAAGTGCAATTCTAGTAAAAGCCTAGGAGTTTAAATAAAAGGAGGGCCTTCAAAGAAAAGGGAGGGCAGATTTATAGTGCAAAGGAGGAAAACTTTATATAAATATATTATTTTATATTATTTTTTTTTTCCCACTGAAATTTCGTAGACAATAATAATAATTATGAGTCAGTCCAGTGGCAACCTTATTCAGTGTACATCCTGTCATATGTATGCAATACTGGAACAGATGATCCAGGGTCCATACCTCTGTGAGAGGTGTGAGCATTTTTCCTCTCTGGAAGCTCAAATTGGAGATCTGGAGAAGAGAATTGCAGCACTGAGTGATATTGCTCCACTGGAAAGGGGGTTGGTGCTCACTGAGCACAGTTTAGCTGGGCCTAGCATGGAGGGTGGAGCTGGGGCTAGTGAGGATGTCCAGGGAGGCAGCTGGGTTACAGTTACAAGGGGAAGCAGGGGGAACAGGAGGAGGCAGGCCAGTTCTGAGTTGGCAAACAACAACAGATTTGCCAGAATGAGTGAAACTGTAAAAAAAAAAAAAAAAAAAAAAATGTTAATAAAGCCCTGGGTCCTGATGGAATACATCCAATGGTACTAAGAGAACTGGGTTCTGTAATAGCCAAACCATTATATTTAATTTTTCAAGATTCACTCAACACACGGTCTCTACCAGATGACTGGAGAAAAGCTGATGTGATAGCTATATTTAAAAAGGGAGCAAGAGCAAATCCGGGGAATTATAGACCAGTGAGCCTCACTTCTGTAGTGGGGAAGCTTTTAGAAGGGTTAATAAGGGATAATATACAAGTATATGTCTATTTGAACAGGATTATAAGTAGGAGTCAACATGGGTTTATGAGGGATAGGTCATGTCAAACAAATCTAATTAGTTTCTATGAGGAGGTTAGTAGGAACCTGGATCAAGGCAACTCAGTGGATGTAGTATTTTTGGATTTTGCAAAGGCTTTTGATACAGTGCCACATGGGAGAGTATTGGGCAAACTAAGGGATACAGGAATTGCAGTAAATATCTGCTCATGGATTGAGAGCTGGCTAAAAGACAGGAAGCAAAGTGTTGTTGTAAATGGAACATACTCCGATTGGACTATGTGGTAAGTGGGGTTCCTCAGGGTTCAGTATTAGGTCCTCTCCTTTTTAACATATTTATTAATGACTTAGAGGTAGGATTTGAGTGTGGGGTCTCCATTTTTGCTGATGACACGAAGTTGTGCAAGGTAATTAAATCAAAAAATGATGTGCTTTCCCTCCAAGGGGATTTACATAAAATTGAGGAATGGGCATCTAAATGGCAGATGTGATTTAATACGAATAAATGTAAGGTTATGAATCTGGGAAGTAAAAATAGCCATGCAATTTATAATCTTAATGGAGCAAATCTAGATGTATCAGATATTGAAAGGGATTTGGGAGTGCTTGTGGACAACCACCTAGGTAACAGTGCTCAAAGCCAAGCAGCAGCTGCAAAGGCAAATAAAATATTAGCATGTATTAAGAAGGGTAGAGAAGAAAGGGAAACAAAGACAATTCTCCCACTATACAAATCTCTAGTACGCCCTCATTTGGAATATGGAGTACAATTTTGGGCACCACTTCATAAAAAGGACATTTTAGAGCTGGAAAAGGTACAGAGAAGGGCAACAAAACTAGTAAGGGGAATGGAGGGGCTAAGTTATGAAGAAAGACTAACCAAATGAAACTTATTTTCTCTAGAAAAAAGGCGTCTAAGAGGAGATATGATTACCTTATATAAATACATCCAGGGTCAGTATAAAGATTTGTCGGGGGAGCTTTTTGTGCCAAGAGGTTTTCAACTGACAAGAGGACATCCCTTGAGGTTAGAAGTAAAAAGATTCCACCTCAAAGAAAGAAAAGGGTTCATCACAGTAAGGGTGGTTAATCTGTGGAATTCTCTACCAGAGGAGGTGGTGACAGCGGATTCGATAGATAACTTTAAAAGGGGACTAGATTTATTTCTAATTAAAAAGGGTATTCAGGGTTATCATGGATAATTAGAGAGACAGTAATGATTCAAATTTTTTTACACTTCCCCTTGAGACAATTGGCTAAGTCTCGCTTGTTTTTTTTTTTTTCTATTTGCCTTCCTCTGGACTAATTAATAATAATAATAAAAAAAAAAAAAAAAAAAAAAAACATTAAATAATTGATTAATAATTAATTAACAACTAATGAATTAATAGTTAATCCGCATATTGCAGATCAGAGGAAATCTTAAAAGGTTGAACTTGATGGACTGAAAGTCTTTTTTCAACCTTAAATACTATGGGCCTCATTCAATTGTGATTTGGCCAATTGAATAGGGCTCTAAATAAGCACACAGCATATCTTTTTTAAAGAAGTTTTTAGTTAGCGAAAACCTTGCTTTGGATAGATGCTTAATAACTAAAAACGTATTTAAAAAATATATGTTATGTGCTTATTTAGAGCCCTATTCAATTGGCCAAATTGCAATTGAATGAGGGCCTATGTAACTATGTAACTATGGACATCGGCACATGATTATTGGCATACTCATAAGGCAGGATCTTCTATTTAACATAAACATCATAGAAGTCACTCAGCACTCAGGTACTGGAGATGAATAATCTGTCCTGATAATGCCTTATCTTCAGCAATGGCTTTCCGACAGAACTCATAGCACTTGGTGCCCAGAGCCATGAATTTATAGAAGACTTGCGCATTTGTATCCACAGAATTCCAGGATCACTGGTGTTAAGGGAGACATTTATTGTGGCATTTTGTCTCACCATTCTGAAAACAAACCTGACGCCTAACCACATGGCAGCCTGCAGCCTGGATTTTTTTTCTGCTGGATGAATAGCACAGGAGTTGAGACCTCTATACAATCACACTGCCAAGGGGGACACTTATCAAAACAATAAATACAGGGGGTTATAACCAGTAATTGTAACTAAAAAAAAAATAGACTTAAAACGGGCCTGAGGCCTAGCCACATGGCAGCCTGCAGCCTTCTGTTGGCTGGATAAGATAGGAGATCGATAACAGCACTTTAAAAGCTCAGCATACATAGAGGATCTTAACTACACACCCTTCTCACCCTGGAAAGACGTCTATTAATATAGATCCCTCTAACCAGTGCAATCTTTCCCTTTCTACATAACTAACTCTCTCAAATAGGCATTTCAATGGAGAAAACGTAACTTAAACTTGACCGTGTGAGTTCAGGTTCTATATTTACTGCTACTTAACTTAATTTGATTGTTGATGGTGATGAGATGCCCCCAGAACTTAACAGGGCGAATTTAGTCCTTTTTCCCAAAGAAGGTTGGGACCCCCTAAGGGCCAAAAACTACCGACCAATATCTCTTATGAACGGAAATATTAAGCTCCTTGCTAAGATAATGGCGGGCAGAGTATCAGATTTCCTCCCAGACCTGGTCCATAAAGACCAAACAGGCTTTATCCCCTACCGACAGACAGCAGATAATATCAGGAGAAGGCTGAATATTCTGCATTTAGCACAAGTATCTAGTACTCCATTGTGCGTCCTGGTGCTGGATATTGAGAAGGCCTTCAACACTGTTGAGTGGTCTTATCTCTACACAGTCCTGGGCAAATTGTTTTTTGGGGGGCGTTTCATTAATCTCATTAAAACATTTTATCACCACCCGGTAGCCAACCATAAATTACCGGGAACAAATTAAAATTCAGTGAGTGACCAGGCAGGGGTGCCCACTCTCCCCGATACTATTTGGATTAGCTATCAAATCCCTAGCCCAGGTCATCAGGTCCAGATGGGACATTTGCGGTCTTGAGGTAGGCCTTCAACACTTTAAATGCTCCCTGTTTGCTGTTGATCTTCTCTGCACTCTGACAAACCCGGTCACATCGATTGCTAGCCTTATGTTAACTATTGATGAGTTTAGTTTACATTCTGGTCTACGAATTAACTGGGACAAGACTGAAGAGTTAGGCTTCGGGATGCATTTGGTGGACATTTAAACCCTGCAACATCGGTATAGATTTGTTTGGCCGTCAGACTCCATACAATATTTGAGGGTCAGGATTACAGAGAAGATCTCTGGGATTTTTAGAGCAAATTATCCCCCTTTATTTCGGAAATTGATGGCTGATTTACAGAAATGGTCTAAATATCATATATCTTGGAGAGGACTCATCACTACTATTAAAATGAATGTTTTACCTAAAATTCTCTATCTATTTAGCACATTAGCCATTCCAGTCGACATCCAGTCAAGCACCAATCTACCTGGGTGTTTATAGAGAATCAGCATCTTAAGCCCTATACGTGGGACACTATTATATGGCATCCAAAAACTAAACAGCCTTTTCCTAAATGTTTCAACCCTATGATTAAACTCTCTCGACCTGGCCTTTGGCAGCCGGGAGGTATCAACTGTCCTCTCCGCTCTCCCCTCTAACTTCTATTAGATCTTTCCCAAAGTCTTTAATTCAAAATCCAAACAGTGGTGGGCTATTAATCAATTAGACAGGTTGGACGCCTGGTTTTTAAATGATATAATTTGTCCTCAACTATGTAATAAGTATAATATTCCACGTAGAAAAATTTGGAGCCATATACGTCTCAGGCATTGGCTAATGTCATTAGTGCGGAGCATAGGCCCCCAAAGTCAACCTTTTTCTCAGTGGTGTGTAAGAGCTTACTTCTGACTAGGGGCGTACTGGGAGCTTTATACTCTACTTTCAACAAGCCTGAAAAAACACTCAAACCCCCCTTTGTGCACAAGGGGGAACAGGACCTGGGAAAGGGACTCAAGCCTATAGAGTGGAAAGAGGACTTTACCAATTTGACTAGGGGCTCTATCACGTACAACATACTTGAGGTTTTGCTTAAAGTTCTGCATAGGACATACCTCACCCCCTCTAGAATGCATATTATGAACCACCAGATTGGCGATAAATGTTATAGGGGCCTGTTAACATAAAGGAGATTTTCTGCATATTTGGTGGTCATGCCAAGCTGTTTGGGATATTTGGGAACAAACAATGAGTCTCTGATACCAATTATTTGGTAGCCCAATTTGCCCCTCCATTGAAAACTGCCTTCTAGGTATACATATAGACTCATTATCTATAACTCAAAATAAATTATTGCAGTTTATTAATATAGCAGGTTAAACACCATATAGCTAGATATTGGAAGTCTTCTATGCATAACTTTAGAGAGATTATCTCTGAGGTTAACTTCATTACGATTAATGAGACACTGACCAGTATTCTGGAAGATCTGTACCCCTAGTTCTTAAAGATATGGACGCCGGGGCTAGACTCCCAACATAGCATTTCAATCAGGTAGAATACACTATTTCATCTTCTGAATCCTTGTCCTGGCTGGGCGGTGGGGCCGGCTGGTGCCCAGACCTGAGTTGATCAGGAGTAAGGTAACTAGCCAGGGTTTTTGTTTTCCTTTTTCCCTTTTTTTTTTTTTCTCCACTGTTTTGTTCTTAACTGGTGTTAATCCTGTTTCTTTTTTATACTTACGGTGTGTTTTTGCTATTATTGAGTTACCACTATTATATATCGGGGAAGTTTAAGTTAAGACTAGAGGAGGGATCTCTTCTTTATGTTAATCACAGAAAATTATTAAAAATGTTAGAAGTCAGCAAAAAATACACAGATAGAATACACTTTTTGCTTAAGTGTCCAAAGCTGACATTGTATTCATGTACAGTTATTACTGTTTGTAACTTGTGTATTTTTCTAACGGATTTGTTTTTGCTAAGTGTTCATTGTTTATGGTCTCTAATAAAAAGATTGGAACACAAAATCCGGAGAACATCATCAACCAAATTATTGACACCCAGTCTAAAGACAGATTGGAGATAAAGCTGAACTTGTCACGCATATGCTCTTTTAGACTGAAAAACCTGGAAAACAAGTCAAGACACCACAATGTGTGACAACAGCGTATCCCCAGATCTACCACAGACCTCATACCCTATATGAATGCTGTTATGCATAACATTCTTACTTCCCAACCTATCAACTCATGGGAGATTGAAAGGGCATATCAAGCCCTAGGAGGTCCAGTGAACTCGGATCAGCCGAAGGATGTTATTGTCCAATTCTTGTGCCAAAAGTGCAGGGACTTGCTCCTTTTAAAGGCTAGAAAACTTCCATCTATTATTAGCCCTGATGGCTCATCTCTGCAAATCTATGCAGATCTGGCTCCATCAACCTTGCTCAAGTGCAAACATCTTAAATCAGCAATCTCAATCTTGATTAAAAATAAAATCAAATACAGATGGAGATTCCTGTTTAGCCTTATCTTCCAGATTGGATCAAGATCACATATAGCACATAACATGGAAGAATGTTGTGCCCATCTTGTGAACCTTAATCTCATTACCGAAAATGAGCTGCAAGATCTTACGAAACCACCACCATCACACAGACCTGTAAGGCAATGGACAGAAGTTCCCAAAAATAAGCGTCAGCGGAGAACCCAGCCTGCCTCAGAAGGATCATTCCTCTTTTGAATCCAAGTTCCTCCTCTAGTGGTAAAGGATCCAATTCATCCCATCACTCAGACTAAAATAGCCTGTACCATAACCTGAATCAGAGAGCACTGGCAGTCCAACAGATCTCACGATTCATTTATACACCAAAAACAACACAGTTACAATTTGGTTTATTAGACTAAATAACAATGACTCTGAACTTCCTCTAAGAGTGGACACCCTCCCAATTCAACTAGCCTAATGGCTGGTTAGTTGAATATCGTTATTACTATTTGGCAGGACTGCTTACTTAAGTCTTCGAAGTGGACTTATAGATATCTGCCAAATACTAAAGGTGAATAGTCTTATGTACTTACAATTGCAGACCGAGCCCATGTAACTAAGTAATAATAAAAATAAGATCCCCATGCACAAGTCACACCCCATATGTTTTGCCTCTAGCTAACACACTAAAAAAGCTGTAGTTGCACTATTATTGCTGTTCAAAATAGAAGATAAAAAGATAGACTCTGAAGGTAATTACATCATTCTTACAGGAAACCTCCTAAGCACATGAATCTCCTTAATTACTTTTTACTCCCCAACCAATATGCACCATAACACATTTATTAAACTACTGAAATTCCTCAGGTCCAAAGACCTCGACAAAAAAAATCTTAGCCTAGACCAGTAGCATAGAAAGGGGGTGTGCGGGGGCGGAGCTCCCTGGGTGTCACCTCTTTGGGGGTGGCAAAAATGCCCCCTCATGCCTTCCACCCCACATTACAGACATGGAGGGAGAGGCATGGGGAGGGAGAGTCATGGGGGAGACATGGAGACATGGAGGGAGAGGCATGGGGAAGAGGGGCAAAGGAGAAAAAGGGCGACACATGGAGGGAGAAAGGGAAGGGGGAGACACGGAGGTAGAGGGGGAAACATGGGGAAGAGGGAAGCATGGGGGGAGAGGGGGAGACATGGGGGAGAGAAGGAGACATGGAGGGAGAGGCATGGGGGAGAGAAGGAGACATGGAGGGAGGGAGAGGCATGGGAAGGGAGAGGCATGGAGGGAGAGAAGGAGACTTGGAGGGAGGCAGAGACACATGAGGGAGACATGAAGGGAGAGGGTGAAACATGGAGGAGAGGGAGGCATGGGAGAGAGGGAGAGGCATGGGGAAAGAGGGAGACACATGGAGGGAGTGAGAGGCAAGGGGTGACATGAAGGGAGAGTAGGAGACATGGGTGAGAGGGATGCATGGGGGAGAGAGCCAAGGGGAAAGAGGGAGACACATGGAGAGAGAGGCATGAGGGGAGAGGGGGATTCATAGGGCAAGGGGGAGAGCGAGATGAAGAGAGAGGGAGAAAAAGAGGGGGAGTGAAAGAAAGAGAGAGGAATAGAATGAGAGGTGGAAGATAGAAGGGGAGGGCGAGAGAGGGGAGAGGAGAGAAAGCAAGAGGGAGAGACAGTGGGGATAGGTTGAGAAAGAGAAAGCAGAGAGCGTGGGGGGAGAGAGAGGGGATGAGAGAGCGAGAGAGAGGGGAAGAGAAAGTGAGGGGGAGAAGAAAGGGAGAGCGAAAGAGAGGGACAGAATGAGAGGGGGAAGAGAGAGAGGGGGTTGGCAGAGAGAGAGAGGAGATAAAGAATGGGGGAGAGAGAAAGAGAGAGAAGGGAGGTGAATATGGAGAGAAAGGGACTGGACGGCTCATAAAGCCATTATTAGGGGTGCTTGCATCAATTTGGCCTCCACACATAAAAAATGCCAGTGCCTTAGGGAAGAAGGAGGATAGATAAAATCAGATCGGAACTATACTAAGTGCTATCATATCATACTGAAAAAAGCCATGAGGTGGACACACCACTAATTTTATTCAAAAGCCAACAAACCGGATACTATATCAGCCAGAAAACTCAATGGGAAACTATCCCTTTTCAATCTTGTGTCCGTGTCTTGAAAACAAGCACTATGTACATTTGATTATATGCTCAAAAACAGGGCCCTCCATTCCTTATAAGGTGTTAAGTTTGTTTTTTGCCACGTACTAAACCCCTGTACAGCGCTACGGAATATGTTGGCGCGATATAAATAAAGATAATAATAATAATAATAAATCCCAATCAAAAATCTTCAGAATAAAAATTCCCTCAGGGGACATCACCCCTAGTCCCAATAATATACAGAAAACTTTCACTAGAAACACGAATGCATTCCTTTCTCGGGTCATGCGACCTACCTTCTTTCATGACTCAGGAAATTTAGATGCTAAACTTAAAAGTCTCAGATCAGGACGTTAACAAGTTCATGCAAAGTCTAAAAGTGGGCGAAGCTTCACAAACCTATACTATAAAAAATGTTCTGCCCTTTTAATTACCCATTTGACTAATCTATATAACAGAATTAATTTACAAAGACCAAGTGGGCTTTATCCCCTTCAGACAGGCAAGAGATAACATTAGACAAATTCTAAACATCATCCACTAGGCACGTCAAAACCGTAAATCTACATGTATACTAGCTTTAGACATAGAAAAGGCTTTTGACTCTTGAATTATCTTATCTTAAAGCTGCCTTAACAAAATTATTTTTTTAAGGCCCCTTCATGCACGTGGACCAATACCTACTCGTTGGAATTCTAAGTGGCAAAGTCAAATACACCAAAAAGCAAAAATAGTTAGTAAGGCTAGGTATGGGGCAGGCAGCAAATACTCAGAGTGATACAGCCACAAGGTGTGTCAACTGGGAGATCAGTCCGAAAGGCAAGGACGGATTTCCAACAACAAGCCGGTAAAGTGGCCCAAGTGTGAGAATACGGCAGGTTAGGCACTGATGAATGGTATAGTGGTAATGATAGGAATTACATGGTAACTTAAGTCACTGGTATGAAGTGCTCTGTGATTCAGGCACTGATGGTATGAAATCACTGGTACGAAGCACTGGTATGGTATGAAGAACATGCAAGGCACTAGAACACTACACCTCAGGCAACGGTCTCTAGAAGAAGGAAACTTGGAGGATGTGAACCAGGAACACTAAAACAGCTAAGTATAGAAAGCACTGGGGTATCTATAAAAATAGAAGTTGGAAAATGCCAGGTGAAGAGTGCTGAATTGGGACACTGTTCTTTTAAATCCGAGTCGCATCACTGGAGTCCAGGTAAGTAGGGTCTGGTGGAGTTTTGACAATTCTACTAGATTTAAACAGTATAGTATATAACATGGGGTAGGTAGATGGCTTCTCAATGTGCACTTGCTTTTCTTTTGTAAGATTCTTTTACTTTCAAAGTAAGAACATTTAGACTGTCAGCTAAGGTCACATTGGCTAGTGAAGTAAAAGAAAGGACTCAAGCAGTGACAGCAAGAGGCAGATCAAACTCATACATGGAAGAACGCCAGCCTTAAGGAATATACACATATGTACACATTCAATGTATATTGAACTCAAATATTAAATAGTTAAGAAAACTTACTCTGGTTTCATCTGAGACATGTAAGTAGTAATATCGCTGCCCCAGTCTCCTCCTTGCAGGTAAAACTCCTTAAATCCCAGTCGAACCATTAATTTGTAGAAGATCCGAGCGCATGCGATTGCATTTAATCCTGTTTGTTGGGAAAAGGACAAAGTTTAGTGCTAGAAGCAGAGCCTCGTTGTGTATTGGGACCCTAACCATCAAATAAAATATTCTTTGATCCAAACAACTATCCTACAAAATAAAAGGCACACAGTTAATTAATTTATATAATTTATATCTGATGTTGTCTCATCCTGAATCCTTGGTTTTACTTGGCATGTTACCCTATGCTCCTCTGTTACTTAGATCTCACCTTTCTTGTGTGGAGCCTCAGAGAATCCATATCCTGGAATAGATGGACAGATGACCTCAAAGGCTAGATCAGGGTTCAGGCCATGCTTTCCGGGCTCAGTCAACAGTGGTATAATACGGTAAAATTCATAAAAAGATCCAGGCCAACCATGGGCCATGAGAAGAGGACGAGCCTTTTGTCCTGGAGGCTTCACATGAATATAATGTACCTCCAGTCCTGTAAAAAAATAAATTATTTTTATTTAAATTATTTGGGTCGCTAGTTCGAATCATTTAGTTGCCTGTTTTAATTCACACCATGTACACCAATGTATATATTTGACCTCATGTCTTATAACTTACTTTAATTGGAATTTAAAACCAGATATCACCCTTGTGTCTGCATTTTCCACTTCCTGATACACACCATGAGACAGATATACCTTCTATGTGTGTCAGACGTACCTTCTATTGTAGTCTTGTAGTGGGGATATGTGTTGAGTCTCTCAATCTGTTTGTGAATATCAAAATTATTTCTCCAATAAGAGACAATCTTCCTCAAGTGGGTGGAGTTAAACCCATAATGGAATTGCGAATCTTCAAGAGGTGATGCAAAGCGGGTTTGATCCAGGCGCTCGTACAGGTCCTAGAGTAATAACCAAGAATCGATAATGTATATATAGTTATGTACACATGTATACACACGCACCTGTACTAAAGCCCAATATTTAATATCCCAACAGTTTCATATTAAATACCACACATACTGGTTTACAAGGGTCATAGGAAAGGTTCAAAAATAGTGTCATTATTCTTTATAAATAGAATGCTAGGTTAGTTTTTTCACGTGGGTTCATTTGGGTTCTACTGGAGCCTGCACCAGAATAACATTTTAAATCACATCATATCATATCATTGGTAATCATAAATATATAAAGTCTTCAAAATCAGAGCACCCCCTTATATCTCTGCTCTAGTCTCAAAATACTCCCCCAACCTCCTTCTTCACTCTGCTAATGACCTTCTTTCCTTATCTCTAATCACTTCCTCTCACTCGATCTTCAGGACTTTTCTCGTGCTGCCCATACTATCTGGGGCTCCTTGTCTCGCTCCACTAGACTATCTTCCTGCCTCAGAAACTCTGTCTGAGAAGCTCATCATCTACAACATGATATCACGCATACCCACAATCTACAGAGCAACACACAGACACCTAAACTTGCTTCAGTTTATAGCCTTACATACATACATAGTTACATAGTTACATAGTAATTGAGGTTGAAAAAACTTTCAGTCCATCAAATTCAACCTTTTAAGATCTCCTCTGATCTGCAAAATGCGGATTAGCTCTTAATTAGTTGTTAATTAATTGTTAATTAATTATTAATCAACAACTATATTATTTTTTTTCATCAATAATTAATTGATCCAGAGGAAGACAAACAGAAAAAAAAACAAGTGAAACGTTGCCAATCGTCTCAAAGGGAAAAACAATTAATTCCTTCCTGACCCCAGATACTGCCCATCCGATTCCTCCATGGATCAATACTCTCTCTCTAATTATGCAGGAGAATCCTGAATTCCCTTTTTAATTAGAAATAAATCCAGTCCCCTTTTAAAGTTTTCTATCGAATCCGCTGTCACCACCTCCTTTGGTAGAGAATTCCACAGATTAACCACCCTTACTGTGAAGAACGCTTTTCTTTTTTTAAGGTGGAATCTTTTTACTTCTAACCTCAAGGGATGTCCTCTTGTCAGTTGAAAACCTCTTGGCACAAAAAGCTCCCGTGACAAATCTTTATACTGACCCTGGATGTATTTATATAAGGTAATCATATCTCCTCTTAGACGCCTTTTTTCTAGAGAAAAAAAGGTAAAATTGTTTAGTTTTTCTTCATAACTTAGCCCCTCCATTCCCCTTATTAGTTTTGTTGCCCTCCTCTGTACCTTTTCCAGCTCTAGAATGTCCTTTTTATGAAGTGGTGCCCAAAATTGTTCTCCATATTCCATATGAGGGCGTATTAGAGATTTGTATAGTGGCAGAATTATATTTGCTTCCCTGGCTTCTATATCCTCCTTAATACATGCTAATATTTTATTTGCCTTTGCAGCTGCTGCTTGGCATTGAGCACTGTTACCTAGGTGGTCGTCATTAATTGCTAATAATTCTAACTCTCCCATTTTTCCTGGCAAGCTTCTGGCATTAGCAAGCATACACCTTATGTTATGAGTTTATAGTTTTGAGATGCCTGCCACTATACTTGAGTTACTTAGTAATACCTCCCTATTGACTATACTACCCCTCCCCCATATCCTCCCCAATGAGTTGTTAATTCATCCCTTATCCCCTCGACACTTTCTATTATTATTATTACTTTTATTTGTAACGTGCCAACATATTGCGTAGCGCTATACAGGGGAAAAGAACAAGGAAAAATATAATTTTAACAAACTGCAGAAAATGGAGGGCCCTGTTTTGAGCTCAGAATCTTTGTAGAAAGTGTTTTTTTCCCAAAGCACTTTACAAGATTGAAAACGCTCTACTTCTACCCCATAACTTCTATCGCATCCTTCACCCCACCTACTAGTTTAAAAACTCCCCCAGCCGTTCTACCATCCTATCCCCTAGTACAAAAGCTCCCTCATCATTAAGGTGCAATCCATCCCTGCTATAGACATTGTACCGAAGTGAGAAGTCAGACCAGTGCTCTAAAAACCCAAACCCCTCCTTAGTGCACCACATTTTTAGCCACGCATTAACATCCCTAAGCTCCTTCTGCCTCCAAGGGCTAGCACGTGGCACTGGAAGTATCTCAGAAAATACTATCTTGGAGGTCCTTGCTTTACGCGTATTCCCTAGTTCTCTAAAATTATTCTTTAGGACACTCCATCTTCCACTAACTTTGTCATTGGTACCAATATGTACCAAGACCGCTGGTTCATCTCCAGCCTCTCCCAATAATTTGTCTACCCCATCCACAACATGACGAACCCGAGCACCCGGGAGACAGCAAACTGTTTGATTGCTGGGATCTGGGTGACAAATAACCCTGTCTACCTTTCTAATAATAGAGTCCCCTACCACCAAAACATGTCTGTTGCTCTGCCTATTCTGCCCTCCCTCTCCCCTTCTAACTGTAACCCAGCTACCTCCCTGGACATTCTCACTAGACCCATCTCCACCCTCCATGCTAGGCCCAGCTAAACTGTGCTCAGTGAGCACCAGCATCCTTTCTAGTGTAATATCTGTAAGTGCTGCAATTCTCCTCTCCAGTTCTTCAATTTGAGCTTCCAGAGAGGCAACTTGCCCACACCTGCCACAGAGGTATGCACCCTGGATCAGTTGTTCCAGCAGTTCATACATGTGATAGGATGTACACCGAGTGAGGTTGCCACTGGACTGACTCATAATTATTGTCTACAACATTTTGGTGGGAAAAATAAACAAACTATAATAAAAAATAATATATTTGTATAAAGTTTTATAAAAAAAAAAATAATATATATATATATATATATATATATATATTTATTTTTGTTCTTTTTTTGCAGTATACATCTGCCCCCCTTTCCTTTGAACTATTGAAATACTAGATGTGTTTGCAAGCTCACACGTTCACCCCTTCTCCTGTTTATATGACCTTCTGCCTCCAAGGGCTAGCACGTGGCACTGGAAGTATCTCAGAAAATACTAGCTTGGAGGTCCTTGCTTTACGCGTATTCCCTAGTTCTCTAAAATCATTCTTTAGGACACTCCATCTTCCACTAACTTTGTCATTGGTACCAATATGTACCAAGACCGCTGGTTCATCTCCAGCCTTTCCCAATAATTTGTCTACCCAAAATTCACAACATGACGAATCCGAGCAACCGGGAGACAGCAAACTGTTTGATTGCTGGGATCTGGGTGACAAATCACCCTGTCTACCTTCCTAATAATAGAGTCCCCTACCACCAAAAAATGTCTGTTGCTCTGCCTATTCTGCCCTCCCTCTCCCCTTCTAACTGTAACCCAGCTACCTCCCTATATATATATATATATATATATATATATATATTTATTTTTGTTCTTTTTTTTGCAGTATAAATCTGCCCCCCTTTCCTTTGAACTATTGAAATACTAGATGTGTTTGCAAGCTCACACGTTCACCCCTTCTCCTGTTTATATTAACTTATGCCTTCTCGCCTGGACACAATTAGTGCACTCTGCAATTTATCAGCCTTTACTTGCAAGAAGTAAAATCCACTTGCAAACAGCCCCAAACAGCTCACAAACCTTTATACTAGTTTAACACACTCAAACCACAACCCTCTCACCTGGACACAATTAGTGCACTCTGCAATTTATCAGCCTTTACTTGCAAGAAGTAAAATCCACTTGCAATACCATCTTGCATCTATCACCCTCTTGTATCAATCCCAAATCCTTTACATTGTAAGTCTGAGTTTCCAAAGATAAGGCCCACCATTCCTTGCAATGTGTTAATATTGTTTTTGCCTTGTACTTAACCCCTGTATAATGCAACAAAATATGTCAGCACCTTACAAATAAAGGATAATAATCATAACTTGCCAATCATCATGTCTTATGTGACCACCAAGCTTGCTGATTGTTCTCTGTGGGATGAGATGCATTGCTTTCTTAAGAAAGTTCCCAACACTGGGACAAAATGCATTAGCTAGTACTAATCAATCCTCCAGTGTTAGAAGGATTGTAGAAGATGTGCTCTGATGTGCCACTTAACAGATATCTTTTATGTAAATGCATATTGTTTTTATTTAATATCATAAATAGCTTTTTTACTTTTTGGAGTTTCCTCAAGTTTTTCACCTGTGCTTTACAGACATGTATCTCAACTCTGCAATCCGGGAGGAGCTGTGTATGGGACCTCAAATCATGAATCTGTCTAACAAAAAGGAAAAGAGGATCTCCCATCAGTAAATGATCTATCTGAGACCAATACCTCTGAAGAGAAAAGGATCTCCAATCAATAGAGAACCTATTTAAGACCAATACTTCTGAAGCTACGAGGATCTCAAATCAATAGGGGACAAACTTAAGACCGATATCTCAAAAGAGATTTTCAATTAATAGCAGATCTATTTGAGACCAATACCTGTGAAGAGAAGAGGATATCCAATCAATAGAGGATCTATGTCAGACCAATAGCCACATTAAATTTGAAGCCAGTAACCCCTACGGGACACCTGCAAAGCCTGTGGGCTTGAAATTCGGCTGCTTTACAGAACTATTACATTAGACCACGGCACGAGTTATAGGCTTAAGAAGCAAGCCCGTAAACCCTTTTCATGCACGCAAGCTGTTATGGGGCCAGAGGAGCTGTGATTGTCCGTCAATAAACAATTGCGGTATAACGTAGTGCGACACAGGCCGAACAGCCAATAGAAAACGGGAAAACACAATTAACATCGCAGGAAGGGGTTTAAGAGGGCAATCTGTGCCTGATATCAGATAATACATGGTGGGAGAGATGTGAGGGCTAGCCAGAAGACTGAGGCCTGGTCCTAGATTGCTTCAGCTGTTGCGGAATTAGGGGTCGCTAATATGGACGTAAGGTCTGTTAAACACATGACGACAGTCAGCCAACATCACTTATTGTAGATGGTGGCAGATCCTGAGGGAGTGGATTGAGCCAGCGACAGTGGTGGGGCTCCTAGGACAGGTGGACATGGGTGTGGCAAGAACCATGCAGAGTGAGTATCATATCACACCACACACATTGGTGTATGAACTTGGAGGGGGGGGGGGGGCAAATACCCCACAGATATAATTATAATTGTATGTATTTGTAGGACTGCATGTGTGTCCTAACCTGGACCATGTCTCAGCTGCATATTAACAACCATTGTTGGGAAGATGTCACATATTTGCCAGTCTCCCACACTGCACAGGAGATCCATCAGAGCACGTGTCTGATGCACATGCAGATGGCACACCGCACCTGCAGTACATATATTCATATGACCCATGATTCACAATGTTCATTATGCACACCAGGGTTCATCTGTGTAATACAAGCTGTCATCACCTGTGGCACCATTGCCGTCAACATCACCACACCTGACATTGGGGGAAATCAAGGCCTGGTTCGCCAGAGTGGACATGGCATGAAGGAAACAAGAAATTGAGAGGCTACAGTTGCTGAGAAGGCAGTGTAGGCTCACACACACCCTCCTGGCAAGCACAAGATCGCTCCATTCTGAGGAGAGGAGGAACATATGGAGGATGGAGAGATATGAGGAACGGGCGATTAGGGACAGACATCAACTTATAGAATTAGCCCAATGCCAGCTCATATCTCCCCAGGTTTCGGTTGCACAACTGCAACCCGAGACGTCCGCCTCCTCATCTCAGACCTCACCACCATCTCAACTTGATCCCCAGCCACCCGACGTAGTGGCACCCCATGCTCCTCCCCCACCTAGAAATGGAAGACAGAGACGGGCGCAGGCACGGAAGGTGGGGACATAGTGCAGTGGAAGAGGAGGTCTTAGGACCATCCAGGGATCACTCCTCACTGAATACTGATTGTTATAGATTTTGACATACTATTGGCTGGCTACAGAGTGTGTACATGTCTGGTTATGTTTAACATTTCAACAATTGATGTTCAATGTGGATTGACCTTGAGATGAGGTGTTGTAGTTAATCAGAATATTGTTATGATTGATATCTTGTTCTTGTCTCTGTAGGTGTTAATAGCCAAATCTTACGACCATGAAGGCATGTTCTTCATCTTCAAGCAGTACAATACCATCATGTGAGTGAACACTCAACCAAGTTCCCAACAGCCATTAGATCAGTGTCATTCCCCCTGAAGATGGATCTGAAATGCAATATATGACTACATATCTCTTCACTAATGAACATGACTGGCGTGAGTTTCCATTATAATGAATAGTGTCCCGGCTTAAAATCTGCACAGTCCCATTAGGATCTGCTAATCCAAACCAGTAGTTATACATGTGTTTTTGTTGTATTTCATCTCGTTAACAGTATGAGAGCGGAATAATGTATTTCATGTCATCCACAAACAAAATGGATTATTTCCTTGGTTTGACATCAGGATCAATGTGCATATGTTTAGCGATAATGTGAACAGTGTAATCTGTCTGACCTTGGTACCACCCATATACCAGTGAGATGTGATATCAGCATGGCACAGCTATTCCATTTAGATAGTGATAGTACCTTTTGCTGCAAGATAGTGTTCACAGTGAAGCATGCCTTGTTGTATTACACATCCTCAACATATTTCGGGAACACTGATTGTACAGAACAGAATCAATATGGTTATTACTGCTCGTAGATTATGTTCATGCTAATTGGTTTATTGTAGGGTCCAGAGCAAAAAAAATGTACTATAATAACAGCTTATGATTGTTCTAACACCTCCTCTTTATGTTTTCCAGATTCCTATCATCTATTTGGGAATCAGCAGTAATGTATGAAAACACACTGTGTGTAGAATTGATTAGTATCACATGATCCATGAATTCTAGCATCTGTTTAATATAGCAGATGGAGATCATATGGTTGCTGTATGCACATTAATGGTTATTTCTATGAAATGTAGTTTTATATGATGTTCCTATGTCACATCCGATTATGGTTACTGTGGTGTCCTGACGACGTGACCCTAGTAGATGCTATGCTTTATCCTTATGTGTTGTCTAACAGTTGGAATGCCCACAGCCTCTTGCCCTTCTGGAATCCGCCCATGCCACACCCATGATATTAATGCACAGTCGTGACCATTGCTGATTGTGCTCTGTGTATGAAATAAAGCTTTGTTATACCGTTCTCACTGTGTCAGTGTGTTTTCAATGGTTGTGGTTATGGGACATCCCCTTTGTGGGACATTCCTATATCTGTAAACTAATAAGCCATAGTGACTATGCAATAGATTAATCCATATAATAATAATTATAATAATGATAATAATAATATCATAAGATATCATATAATAATGTATATAATATATAATAAGAAAGGCTTAATACACACAAGAGGTCCAATTTGTGATGCTGTGGAGTATCAACATTCCCATGAAGGCCTGATAAAAATATGACAGGTGATAATGTGAATCCATTCATAGCAAAACACTTAATGACAGGTCCCCACATGATAATGGGTATACATCTTGGCACATTGTCATCAGCAGTGGGACTTTCCAGGATGGATGTAGCGGAGATTATACCTGATGGATATGAGTTGGCTGTTGATCCCCGTGCCTCTGCACAGCCTCCCTGTGTTTGTGCGGCCCCTCCTGATGGGTTAGTGTAGATTAGTGTTGTGTATGTTCCCCTGGTACCCTGTGAATTGATACATGGTGGTGGTGAAGGGGCCTGTGTACCTGAATGAAGCTGTGAGCTATACCATGTTGGTGGGCAGGTGATAGTGGAGAGGTCAGACAAATCACAGTCCACTAGAGAAGGAACTGGCAACCCACTCCAGTATCTTTGGCATGCAAACCTTGTGGAACAACACTGGCAGAGACAGAGCTAAATGTTTTGCCGTCCATAGGGTCACAGAGAGTCGAACACGACTGAAGGACTAAACAACAAATACTAAAATGTTCCCCTGGTACTTAATATATGCGATGTGGCGGTGAAATATGGCCACTATTTGTTTTCCTAAATGTAGATGAGTGAGATGTACAGTGCCTTGCAAAAGTATTCACCTCCCTTGACTTTTTACCTATTTTGTTACATTACAGCCTTAAGTTTGTTAATTTGGTAATCTGAATTGTATGTGATGGATCAGAACACAATAGTCTAAGTTGGTGAAGTGAAATGAGAAAAATGTATACATAAAACAATTTTTTTAGTAATAGAAAACAGAAAATTGCCATGTGCGTATGTATATACCCCCTTTGTTATGAAACCCATAAAAAGCTCAGGTGCAACCAATTACCTTCAGAAGTCACATAATTAGTGAAATGATGTCCACCTGTGTGCAATATAAGTGTCACATGATCTGTCATTACATATACACACCTTTTTTGAAAGGTCCCAAAGGCTGCAACACCTAAGCAAGAGGCACCACTAACCAAACACTGTCATGAAGACCAAGGAACTCTCCAAACAAGTAAGGGACAATGTAGTAGAGAAGTACAAGTCAGGGTTAGGTTATAAAAAAATATCCAAATATTTGATGATCCCCAGGAGCACCATCAAATCTATCATAACCAAATGGAAAGGACATGGCACAACAGCAAACCTGCCAAGAGACGGCAGACCACCAAAACTCATGGATCGGGCAAGGAGGGCATTAATCAGAGAGGCAGCAGAGAGACCTAAGGTAACCCTGGAGGAGCTGCAGAGTTCCACAGAAGAGACTGGAGTATCTGTACATAGGACGACAATAAGCCGTACACTCCATAGAGTTGGACTTTATGGCAGAGTGGCCAGAAGAAAGCCATTACTTCCAGCAAAAAAAACAAAATGGCACATTCTGAATTTGCGAAAAGGCATTTGGGAAACTCCCAAAATGTATGGAGGAAGTTGCTCTGGTCTGATAAGACTAAAATTGAACTTTTCGGCAATCAAAGAAAACGCTATATCTGGCGCAAACCCAACACATCACATCACCCAAAGAACACCATCCCCACAGTGAAACATGGCGGTGGCAGCATCATGCTGTGGGGATGTTTTTCAGCAGAGTTGAGGGAAAGATGGATGGTGCTAAATACAGGGATATTCTTGAGCAAAACCTGTACCACTCTGTGCGTGATTTGAGGCTAGGACGGAGGGTCACCTTCCAGCAGGACAATGACCCCAAACACACTGCTAAAGCAACACTTGGGGGGTTTAAGGGGAAACATGTAAATGTGTTGGAATGGTTGAGTCACAGCCCAGACCTCAATCCAATAGAAAATCTGTGGTCAGACTTAAAGATTGCTGTTCACAAGCACAAACCATCCAACTTGAAGGAGCTGGAGCAGTTTTGCAAGGAGGAATGGGCAAAAATCCCAGTGGTAAGATGTGGCAAGCTCATAAAGTTTTTTCCACAGTGACTTGGAGCTGTGATTGCTGAAAAAGATGGCTCTACAAAGTATTGACTTTAGGGGGGTGAATAGTTATGCACATTGACTTTTTCTGTTATTTTGTCCTATTTGTTGTTTGCTTCACAAAAATAAAAAAAAATCTTCAAAGTTGTGGCATGTTCTGTAAATTAAATGATGCAAATCCTCAAACAATCCATGTTACTTCCAGGTTGTGAGGCAACAAAACACGAAAAATGCCAAGGGGGGTGAATACTTTTGCAAGGCACTGTATATGCAAATATATTTATATTTTAGGGTCCACATTAGAGCCTCTGTGAGTGAGAAATGGTTAATATGGCATGAGTTTCATGTTTTTGTGTTGCAATTTAATGAGGTAGTGTGTCTTTAATTGCTTTCTGCATGTTGAAGCTTGGCTTTTCATATTAGCATATACATGACTATTCCAACATATGATAATAACAAATATTTTTTAGATGCTTTTTTATTTTTATTTGGGGATTATTGTGCAAGTAATTGTAATGCCTTTCCAAGCTTTCCCCATATTTTAAAGTCCACCGGTGTGTTTATATTATCTTTTACAGTGTTGAAAAGTTGTCTGTAAACCCTTTGCGGGTTCTATTTGGAGCCTGTGATGTTTTTGCCTCCATTTGCTGGTTACGGGCTTGAACGCCAGGGCGTATTTGGAAATTCGTTATAATTTAATAGTGAAATTGTAACGTAGCAGTTACGGGCTTGAGAGAACAAAGAATTTGCGGGTGGGCAGTTCAAATTTCCTCATCCCAGTGGCTATTTTCGCACTTAACCCGCAGTTCGTGAACGGGTTGCTTTACGGGACAAATTTAATAGCCGTAAGTTTAGGGAATTTAATGGGGCTGCAAATCTCTGAAGAGAAAAGTATCTCCAATCAATAGTGGATCTATTTTAGACCAATACATCTGAGGAGAGGAGGATCTCCATTCAGTAGAACGTCTATATGAGACCATATCCTTTGACAAGAAGATGATCTAGAATCAATAGGGGATCTATTTGAGACCAATACCCCTGAGAAAAAGAGGCTCTCCAAGCAATAGGGGATCTTTTAAGACCAATACCCCTGAGGAGAAAACGATCTCCAACCAATAGGGGATCTATTTAAGACCAATATCTATGAGAAGAAGAACTCCAAATAATACAAGGTCTTTTCAACACCAATACCTCTGAGGAGAAGAGGATCTCCAACCAATAGAGGATGTATTTGAGACCATAACTCTGAAGAGAAGAGTATATCCAATGCATGGAGGGTCTATTTGAGACCAACACCACTGATGAGAAGATGATCACCAATCAATAGGATGTATATGAGACCAATACCTCTGATGAGAAGAAAAACTCTAATCAATAGGGAATCTGTCTAGGACCAATCTATCTGAGAAATACCCCTGAAGAGAAGAGGATCTCCAATCAATAGGAGACCTATTTAAGACTTTGCAACATCACTTCATAAAGTCATAGATGAATAATAACTGTGTGGCTCAGGTGGGCACTTTAATTTGACGTTTCTTCTCCAGCCTAAACATATTTGTGGTCACATGTGGACTTCAGGGAATAATTTGAAATTACAAGCACCCATTACCCTTAGAATTAGATAACGGCTCAACGTCAGATTTACGTTTACTGTAAGAAAATGCATTTTATATAACAATCAGGTGACATAATGGCAGTTATTCCATGTAGGTTGGCCTTATATCATATTTGGAGCCTCTCCTGTGTAACATAATTCCCTTACGGGCTGCATACATCACACCATGCCCATAAGCTGTGTTAAAGTGAGGAGTTGTTATTGCCTGGCATTTTTGACGCGCAAGTCGCTAGTAATAATAAAACGCAGCAGGAACTGTGGTTGGGACCTCATCATGAAGTTGCCTAACAAAAAAGAAACAAACATCTCCAATCACAAATGATCTGAGACCAATACCTCTGAATAGAACAGGATCTCCAATCAATAGCAGATCTATCTGGGACCAATACCTCTGAATAGAACAGGATCTCCAATCAATAGCAGATCTACCTGAGACCAATACCTCTGAATAGAACAGGATCTCCAATCAATAGCAGATCTACCTGAGACCAATACCTCTGAATAGAACAGGATCTCCAATCAATAGCAGATCTATGTACAACCAGTTCCTTTGCAACATCACTTCATAAAGTCATAGATAAAATATAAACGTGTGGTTGAGGTCGGGCACTTTAAGGTGAACTTTTTTCTCCAGCCTAAACGTAGCAGCCATTGCCCTTTCGAATTTAGCTCAATGTCAGTCGTCAGATTTAAGTTTACTGTAAGAAAACGCATTTTCTATAACAATCAGGTGACATAATGCCAGTTATTCCATGTAGGTTGGCCTTATATCATATTTGGAGCCTCTCCTGTGTCACATAATTCACTTACGTGCTGCACACATCACACCATGCCCATAAGCTGTGTTAAAGTGAGGAGTTGTCATTGGCCTCCTGATTGGTTGCTGGAGCCCTAAGGTCTCTCATCTTGTCTTGGTACCTTTATCTCAGCGTCAGACACTTCAATACGGAACGATCTCACACTCGTGTCCTCGCTCTGCGTACGAGGTCTCTCTCCGGCCCCCCACCATCCATCTCCCATCTCAATGGTTTTCTTCTTTCTCCCACATAACTTCCAGCAAAGCAGGAGACCCCCAACCCCGACCGCAGCTGGGACAAGGGCGCTGTGTGGCCAGTGGTCATTGAAGGCTGACCTGTAATGAGACAATGAAGACAAGGAGGTGACAGACGGTTATTATATTGTACACAGAGCTCAAACAGATTTACATTAAAGGGGCACGGCAGGTTCCTGGGTGTTACTGGGTATATTATATCCCTGTGTATCTGGTGTGCTTATAAGCTCTGTTTTTGCTAAAATGAAACAAATAGTCCCTATATGGGTCTGCCCTCTGCATTATATGCAGACACAGACTCTGTAGGGCTGGGTGCACAGTGTAGTGTCCTAGCTTATCAGGGACCACGTCTCAGCAGCATGTTGCTGAGAGAGGCTCCTGACATTAGCCAAGCTGTCTATACGTCCAGGTAGCCGTGTCTGGCTGAGGAGGTCCTACTTCCACGTGCAGCCATGTTCCTGGCACTGGTGCGCTACCTGGCATGGTCCACTTGGAAGATGTGAGTAGGATGTAGATGGACATGCACCTGGATTCATTTGATCTCCACCTCCTTGTCTATTTGTTGGTATATTTTACTGTTTTTTGCTCTGGTTTGTCCTTGTGTCAGGAATGTGCAAACTCACAATCAGTGACTGGCCCTTTAAAAGGCGGGTCATGTCAGACCATCACTAATACACTAAGGCGAGAGTTCCCACGCCAGTCTCTAGGGCTATATTACAAATAAGCTCATTTGTCCCTTTATCGTTGCCTCAGAGGAGGGCGTGCGAGAGCTGCCACTCAGCAGGGAATGTTTCAGGGATGAATGTCTTTCTAGTATAACATCCAGAGCTCTTTTTACCCTCATAGGTGTTACAGGAGTATTTGTTTTTAACCCTCTATTAGCCTCGTACATGAATATGACCTCACTAATATTTAGATGGGTGTATTCTGCTGGAGAGAAGAGCACGCTTAAATAGTTAAAAAAAAAGTCTCATGGAAAGAAATGGGACGATTTATCAAAAAGGAGCACAAAGGATTAAACTGCTCACTATGGAGACTTCACCAATGTCTGTGTTATTCTATAGAGCCTCTTTAACAGGTTGGTAAGATCTCTTGGCACTTCAGTGAAGAGACTGCCCAGAGATTTCACCTGGCTAGCGAGGAGGCGCTGTTAGTGATTATATCCTAAGAGGCCCTAGCCTCACCTGCCATGCTCCAGGCACTGCCTCCACATGTTGCTCCTCTGTTCCAGTCTCCGGTTGTGTACTTCACCCTACAGAAGAGTGGGTGGAGGTAACAACTCCTTCCCAGGACCTCCCCCAAGTGGGTGTGTCCATAATCTTTATTTAAAGGTATACCAACACACCAGGACTCTCCAAAACTTGTATTTAAGCTGTACCTATTAATAATCCAGGGGCAGCAACTCTACATCGACTTCATAATGAAGCAGAATAGTTTTCATAGTCAATACTATTTACGAAAATATAAATTTATGGGTGAAAGTGTTCGATAAATACGTTTTAATTTTCAGTATTTTAGGGATAAATGACATTACTTTTTTTTAATCAGTGCAGTGTTTTGCGAGACACGGGAGGGAGAGGAGGAGGGGAAGGAGAGGACTAAGTGCTGCGAGTTTAGAGGTGTGTGGGGTGGTGTTGTTTCAAAGTCATGCGCCGTAAAGCCTCCACCTTCGGAGAATGCGGCCCCTCGCGTGATGACGCCTCGTAGTTTGACAACTATTATATGTGATTATACTCGCGTATCAGTGGTTGTTTTCATCTTTTATTATCATGGCGTATTGGTATCATAGGAATAATAGGCAGTCAGTGTCTTTTTTCTGCCGGTTACAATATTTATTTAAAGCCCTCGTGAAGTTACACAATTAATTAAAACTATTTACCTAAAGGTATACAGACACATGTCTGGTATATTGTGCATACCAACTTTGGTAAATATAAGTGTTGTGCTTAATTATAAATATATATATGTAATTATAAAGTAATTACATCTTAAGATCTGGGTTGTTTATTGTTGTTGTTGTTCAGTCCTTCAGTTGTGTCCAACTCTCATTGATCATATGGACCTCCGTGCACCAGGCACATCTGGCTGTGTTTCTGGTTGTGCTTTTCCATATGGTTTTCTTAGCAAAGATACTTGAGTGGGTTGCCAGTTCCTTCTCCAGTGGATCGCTATTTGTCTGACATCTAAGCTATGACCTACCCATCTTGGGTACATGGTCTAGCTCACAGCTTCATTGCGATACACAAGTCCCTTCACCACAGTACGGTAGCGATCCAGAAGGGATTGTGACTATTTAATTATGATGCATCTAATCCAAATTGAAATTGATAGTTCTTGTCCCTTCATTCAGCTGCACAGTGTATGTGATGGGAAGTGTCCAGTTATAGACTCTTAGGAATATGATGTTTGTGGGACTGATAAGCTCACGTATTTAGCATACCCGTGTATGATGGCTCACAATGCCAACTGGTAGCGCCGGATCATAAACTTACAGGAATATGATGTAAACTGGTATAAATGATCAGTATACATTGGATCATGTGTGATAGACTTAAATATCAACTTATTGTGCACTTATAGTTCACATCATTCTCACATATATTTATTTCGTATCATATGTGGCGGGTGGCTACCGGTCAACCACTGGATTTATCGAATTGGGAGATGTGACTCCAAGTGTATTACCAGATATATGGGTTTGCCCACCTGATTCGACCTTTATCCACCCAGTACTGATTCATAAAACTGGGGGATGTGGTTTGAAACACAGTATCTGATTAGTGCAGTTACCTATCCATATGTTTACATCATATACTTGCTCATTAATTCATCAAACTGGGAGATGTGCTTTGTAGTTTATTGCCTTGTACAGTATGTGAGTTTTCCTACCTGATCCAATCCATGTGTTTACTTCATGTAGTTGCTCAGTTACAGTCTCCTAGGAACGAGACGCCTTCCAGATGGAATGGAACAGCTACAAAGCCGCAGACTCCAAGGGGATATAAAAAAAAGTCATAAGACGTTGTTTCCAGTCCAAGATTTGACTTGAATCACTCGCATATCTCTCACTGTCGGCATCTCCATCATCTTTACCACTGCCCAGGCCCGCTGTCTTGGACCCTGCCCTCTCTTTCATTCCTCACATTCACCCAACCACTAAATCTTGTCATTTTCACCTAAAAAATCTCCAAAATAGGTCCCTATCGTATACAAGACACAACTAAAATTCTAATTCACTCTCTCATCATATCTCGCCTCAACTACTGCAACTCTCTCCTTGCTGGCCTCCCCATCACCCGTCTGTCCCCACTCCAATCCATATTGAATGCATCTCCTAGACTCCTCTTCCACACTAAACGCTCAGAGTCTTCAACTCCTCTCTCCACTGGCTTCCCATAACTTCTAGAATAAACTTAAAAATCATGATCCTAACTTATAAAGCCCTCCACAATATTACACCCTGCTATATCTCTGCCCTGGTCTCAAAATACGTTCCCATCCACCCTCTTTGCTCTGAAGTGACCTTCTTCATTCCTCTTCTTATATCGCCTCCTTTCATTCTCGCCCTCAGGGCTTCTCTCATGCTGCCCCTATTCTTTGGAACTCCTTGCCTCGCTCCACTAGACTATCTTCCTGCCTCAAATCTTTTAAAACCTCATTGATAAAGCTTATCATCTTTAGCCTCTATATGCACAATGCATCAATTGCTGTCCTGTACCTCACCCATACCCTTTAGAATGTAAGTTTGTGAGTTTTCAATCTTGTTAGGCGCTTTAGGGAAAACACTGTGTGTGTCTGATTGAAAGCTCAATAACAGGGCTCTCCATTCCTTTGCATTGTGTTCAATTTGTAGATGACTTGTACCTAACCATTGTATAGCGCTA
Source organism: Discoglossus pictus (assembly GCA_027410445.1). Lineage (NCBI taxonomy): Eukaryota > Metazoa > Chordata > Amphibia > Anura > Alytidae > Discoglossus > Discoglossus pictus. Next base: position 7,772,531 of record CM050165.1, on the reverse strand, counting down.
CAAAATATGTCGGTGCTTTACAAATAAAGGATAAAACATGAGATTGAACCTGTGGCTTAACGAGGATTCAGAAATGTAAGGAGTAAACTTAAATAGTAATTTCCATGGTACATAACACCAAAATACCATAATATAATAAAAAGGCTAAAAAGTTATAGGAAATCTTCATTAGTACCTCAAATGATTACACCACACTCAAAAGACATATAGGAGTTCCCTAATTCCTAACTATGAGGATATAATTGTTAAAGAATATGTTGGAAGGTTACCTGAACATCTTCTCAATTGCATAAACAAAAAAACAAAATAGAGGCGCTCAATCAGAGAATGAACTAACCTTATTGGTTAGTTCTATGGAAATGATAACCCACTCTGAGAGCATGTGATTTGGTTTGGGGGTTGGGTACAATCGGACCACAACCAACGTTGGCCTTAGCGCTTGGTAGATCTTGTCTAGTTGACGATGGTCTCTGATTGTATAAAATGGCACAAGTCCTCAATGTATTAGGGTTAGTGTGTACGGTGGCCGGATGTGGTGCTGTTCCAAAAGAAGGGTTTGGTGTCTCTTTCTGGCTTGGACTCCAATACTAAGCCAGAAGGAGACACCAAACCCTTCTTCCTCCCACAACAGGCCCATCTTAGCCTGATTACAGGAAGGAAATTGCAAAGGAAACTGCGCATCACAGCAGTGAAACGCGTCTGACACTTTGATTAATTGTTCTTATCAATGATTTTTACTTACGCACTATACGTACATCTTACCATGGATTAACACCACCATATACGGCATATGTCTTAGGACCTACAGACTGAGGACACCGGCCGGGAACATTGTGTTAGACACACTTACGATTGTGCGCTTTACAAACATTCCCACTTCACAATTCTTCCACTCTGAGAGCAACCGCTTTTAGCTCACTTATGCCCTTCACAGGGAGAAATATCATGTAGTATCAGTCTGGTCCCACTCACTAGAGTGGTCCAGCCCCGAAATACCAGGCAATTCTACCCAGAACAGGAGAAACAGCAAACCCCAGACATACGTTTCAGCCTTCATTGGGCCTCGTCAGTGAGGTGCAGCTGATGACTCCCTAAGGAACAGTGAGCAAGGGGTCCACGTTTGGATTACCCTATCACCCTTAGGGAGACTAATCCCTAAGGGTAATTTGCATAAACAAAAAAAACAAAATAAAGGTGCAAACACAAAATTACTGAATATCTCTCCCTTCCTAAATAGAAAAAAGGAATACAAAAGAGGCACATATGCGATGTCTAAGGAATAAGTACCCTCTTATTTAACCATATTTTCTATAAGGTTATGGTTCTGAACAATAACTTATACAATGCGGAAGTACACAGCTACGCTAACGGTTTGGGCTCGCGCACGCACAGTGTTACACTGCACACATTAATCACGCTTACACAGCAGCTCCACACCACTAATGCTGCAGCAACATGAAAACACATTGCAGCTCTTCAACACAATGCTTCCTGCATAGATTACTTCAAAATAGGTAAAGTATATTACTTTATTAATCTATTAGTTATTTTATTATACACCAAACAGCATTAGCTCACTTACAATTTCATTGCCGTCATTTTTTGACGGGCAATTCGCTAGTGGAATTATAATGATCTGCTTTATATTATGAGGTTCTATGTATTTCAAATGGCTTCTCTGTCAATTATCATATTCATGTACTATTGCATTATCTTCATACCTATATTCTGGATTACACATTTATATCCAGCAAAAGCTTGTATTAGCCACTTATCTTGACCCTGGCAAGATCCAATGGGCTTTAGAATAAATAAACACACTGAAACAGTATATCTTGGGAAAATTACGGGCCACAGCTTTATTAAAGCATCCGTAAACCAATAACCAATTAACATAATTAACATTGTTAAATCACAGCTCAAATAACATCTCGGAGGAGGAGCCCGTCCCGGTCAGTAACCTCAGGCCCTGGGCCTACGCCCAGAGCCTCCCAGTGCTTTCCTAAGCACGCCCATGAGGCAGGGCAACGCCCACTTAAGCCCGTGGGCCGGGTGCCTCACCTCCCGCCAACCAAAGACATTCCTATTTTCATCCTAACTTAGAATTCACAGAATCCTAACCCACAACTCTTTTCCACCCCTTTTTTTTTTTTTTTTTAGTTTAGTTTAAGCTTCCTGAACTTAGCTCAACCAACCTCGCCGACAAGACGAACCCTACTTCCCATCTGCTACCTTCCTATCTAACCACCATTTTAGAGGAGGGAGGGAATCAGAACAATGGCCGGCGCGGAGTGAGGAGGAAGCCCCCCGAAACGTGCTTAAGTCCCTCCTCCTCCTCCCAGCCAATCCGGAGCGCCCAGGCTCCGCCGGGTCACGCAGCGCTGCGTCAGACCCGGCGTGCCTTGGCTGCCTCCGCGCCGGCCATGACCCTGGCAAGATCCAATGGGCTTTAGAATAAATAAACACACTGAAACAGTATATCTTGGGAAAATTACGGGCCACAGCTTTATTAAAGCAACCATAAACCAATAACCAATTAACATAATTAACATTGTTAAATCACAGTTCAAATAACATCCCGGAGGAGGAGCCCGGCCCGGTCAGTAACCTCAGGCCCTGGGCCCGCGCTCAGAACCTCCCAGTGCTTTCCTAAGCACGCCCATGAGGCAGGGCAACGCCCACTTAAGCCCGTGGGCCGGGTGCCTCACCTCCCGCCACAGAGCAGGCGATGGATACCTCCTGAGGCTTTGATCCCCCCTCCTGCTCTCTTAATAAAGCCAAGGCCCGGCTAGCCCCATCCTTAAGCTCCAGGATAAACAGCTCTAATCCTATCTCCGTTAAATGGACCTTATCTGGGCGAAAGAAGTCATCGGCGCCTACGCCTTCGAATTCTTGGTGTCTAATGGTAATAAAACCCAAACTCCTTACAAAACTGGCCATCTGCTTGTATATCTTTTGCCTTTGCTCTATCCACTGTAACCGGATCCCTTGCGTTCCGCCAAGATCTCATTTTGATAATTTCGGACCACCACTATGAACAAGCCTGGGAACCGTCATAGCCAACACTTCACATCCCTCTTCATCTCTTTCAGCATTTTTCTCATAGGCATTACCCCCAAATCGTTGCCCCCAGCATGTATAATTAAAATGTGTGGGCTACCGTGATGCTGAGCGTTGCTCTCCAACAGGCCATTCACCTGTGTCCATCTCAAGCCGCGAAACCCGAACCATCTTTCTTGCATGCTCGTCTCCAGAAAGCCCAGTTGGACCTTGTCACCAGTGACTGCGACTAACCGGTGAGCCCAATACATGTAGGAATGGCCGACGATCCACAGCTGTTTAACTTCTGCAACACATAAAACAAATTCCAATTAGACAACCCTTTCTGGCCATATGTATGACCTAAAACGATGCGACTCCCATCTCCCAATCCTTTTAACCATACTCTCAGGGAGACCTAGCCTTGCCGCCTCCGCAGCGGCTCCGATCCGAAACGAATGTGTGCCAAAGTCCGCCGGGTCCAAGAATAACAGCCGTAAGGACTTCTTCAGCATCCTTTCGAATTGAAATCGTGACAAGGCCTGGCCATTGGCATGCAGTAGCAGTGTGCATGGCCCCGTTGGCCTTTTTTCCAAGTACAACCTCACACTTGCCTGGGGGCAACACTCCGTTCCGGTTTTGTATATGAACACTTCCCTTCCTTTTCCGGAATGATCCGTTTTTGGCCTCCTCAGCCATACCAACAATCTGTCACCCTCCAGACAGATGTCCTCCGCCAGCAGCCCCCCCGAACCGTGCCTGTTTTCTGAGACCAGTTCCCCGATCCTGAAAGCACCAAAGAACGCTAAGGAAAAGGCCGTACGGAAAAGCAGGGATTCGAAGGAGTCCCTGCATGGCACACCCAACGCCTCCCCCAGGTGTAGTAACAGGGAGAAAGTGATCGGGCGCCTCCTATCCGTCCGGTGCTTCCCTTTGAACATGCCTTTTACCACCCGGCAAACCACAAACTCCTTTGTTAGGTCCTTCCGTCCTGCCAACCTGAACATAAATGCTAGGGCCGTCAACTGCTGAGCCACCGTTGCCCTGGAAGAACCTCTCTCTGCGCTCCGAAGCAAAAACCACAGCAGAATTCCTATGGCTTTTTCTTCTGAACCATCGCCACCGGCCTCCTCAACCATGTCGCTCCACATGTTCCACACCTTCCTGTAGGCCACCCATGTCTTTGGCGCTACCGACTGCCTGATGTAACCAGCTACCGTACCACTCCAAGCTCCCAGAGTTCTGAAGGTATGTCCTCTCCTTGGTCCTTCGCTGCCGGTGCCAGTGTGCGAAACCGTGTTCCCTGTAACCGTTAAAGGGCATCAACCATCCCTACGTTAAGGCCAGGAATACACTCCGCCCTCACCCAGATATTAGCCCGCAGGCAACAAAGAACCAAGTGCCGTATGACCCTTATCAACGGCCCAGATGCCGCCATCAGGCTATTAACTACCCGGACAGTATTCAGGCTGCCTGATTGAAAAAGGACCTGCCGGTTCCTGAAGTCCCTGCTCCACAGATGAACCGGCGTGGTGATGGCGAACGTCTCCAGAACTGTAGGATCTTCTGTAAGCCATCCTTTGACCCATGATTCGGGCCATGGTGCTGTGCACCATGCGCCTCTAAAATAGGCTCCCATTCCGACCATACTTGAACCCGCATAGAGTTCTAGCTGCCCATTTGTCACCCTGCTTGGCTGGATCAGGGTGCTCCCATTGAAGTTCCGTAGAAACGCCGTCCACATTCATGCATCTTCCCTCATGGCCCCGGACACCTTTATAAAATGATGCGGCTGAGATATCCCGGCTGTAGCCAACGACATTCTTCTGCTGAATATACGGCCCATGGGAACGATCCTGCGCGCAAAATTCAGCTTTCCCAAGATGGATTGCAGCCGCCGCAGTGACACTCGCCTTGCGCCTTCCAGGGCCGCCAGTTCTGCAGACAGGTCCAACACCTTCTCCAACGGCAAGCAGCATTCCATCCTGTCCGAATTGATCCGAATCCCCAGGAAAGTCAGATCCGTGGTCGGTCCTTCTGTCTTCTTTTCTGCCAGTGGAACCCCGAAATCTTGACATATCCTTGCGAAGGTCCGCAGTATGAAGTCGCATGAGTCTAAGACCGCCGGTCCCACGAAAAGGAAATCATCGAGGTAATGGGTAATCCCTTGGCAGCCCGACTCGGTTTGTGCTGCCCATTGCAGGAACATACTGAAGGCTTCGAAGTAGGAACAAGAAATAGAACATCCCATGGGGAGACACAGATCCACAAAGTACTGTCCGTCCATGAAGCACCCAAGGAACCGTTGACTCTGAGGATGTACTGGGAGCAAACAAAACGCAGATTCGATATCCACCTTCGCCATCTTAGCCCCGACACCTGCCCGCCTAACAAGGTCCGTGGCCCTATCGAAAGGGGCATACGACACTGATGAGTACTGCTTGTCAATCCCGTCATTGACGGAACCACCTGGAGGATAGGATAGATGCTGGATGAGGCGGAATTTTCCTGCTTCCTTCTTCGGCACTACGCCCAGAAGGGAAATAACCAGACCCTGGTGGGGTTCTACCTCGGTCTGGATTTTTTCGCCGCTACCCCGGGAAACTCCTTTACCGATTTCAGGTTTCTTAGACGTGACTCGAGCGGGACGAGAGAGCATGGAATCTAGCATGGAAACCCCCCCGTAGTAGGGCAGCCGCCCCGGCTTTTGTTGCCAACCTACCGTAGCATTCTAGCCATGGCAGCATTGCGCCCAGCTGTATCGGGGTCCGCCCCTTTTTGAGCGGGCTCTCCAGGCCTGTATCCATCCTTTTGTCTGGTGCATCTTGAGGCCGCGTGGTCCCCTCCACAACTCGCACAGACGTGCTTGAACCACCGGTTTGGTGCCCACTTGCAATTGCCTTCGTTGAATGAGTGACAGACGCCTCGACCAGCTGTGCTCGTAGCGGCAGGGCCTCTAGCCCCGCCTGGGTTCCCGCGAAAGGGCGGCACTGCCCCCATTGGTGTCATTATGTTCAGCCAATAGGCCACCGCCTTGTCGCTCCATGCCATCTCTGGACGGGAGGACATATATTGCCGGAATTCCTCGGCATATCGCCACCACGCCATTCCACCATACGTCCTATATGTGTTCCTGATTTCCTCCATATACACGAACAGCCCGGAGCATTGTTCCGGTTGTCTTTCTCCCATGACGCAGGCCATGATGGCAAATGCCTGTAACCAGTTGTCAAACGTTCTTGACATGCGCCTGAAAGTGTGCCTCCGGTCATCTCCTTCCCTGTGAAACCTCTCTGGATTCTCGTTCATCCGAGACATTGGTAACAGGGAAAATATCTCTATGTACTCCCATCGGCAGATTTTTTCCTTGACGTCCAAGGCTAAATGCGCCCCCAGATTGTCCTGGGCGCAAACGATGGACGGCCTTGCGGCCGCATCCGGCACATTTCCTCTGCCCCGGTCCTGTTCTGCTCGTCCGGTGTGCTGCGCCACGATCGTCGTGTTTGTAGTGGGGTTGGTAAGCTCCGCTCGGGGTGACCTAGCGGGAAGGGATGGCTCCGCCCACGCCTTCGCAGCCAAGCCCCCCCCCCCATGTACCAACTTCCGCATCGGAGACGGCAATGTTATGGGTTTCTATAAGGGCTTTTAGGGACGACAAGAATTGAGATTCCCTGGGAGAAGATCCATGCACTGCCACCCCCGGCTCCCTGAAATTTGTCAGCTTCTCACCTGATTCTCCTTGCCCCGGGGCAGCTGCCATCCTGGGTGCGACTTGCCGGTCTGGACGAGCGCTGTGGGCTCCTTTCACCCCCATTTGTGCAAGCACAGCTGCAGCCGCAAGACTGTCTGCTCCGAGACCTGGATCTTCCTCTGGCTCTGGGGAAGCAGGAAGAACAATCACTAGCTCTCCTGCGTCTATCCCTCGTTGTGGAACGCGCAGTCCGCTCCCCCCCAAAAGAGTACTCAGACTCGGCAGCTACGCTAGGGCGTAAGGATTCCCTCCGGCTCGGTAGCCTATGGCGATCAATGCTATCCCTACCCCGGTCCTGCCCCTGAGTCACTATGGGCGTCCCTGTATCCGTAATGATGTCTTGGATGGGTGAGTTGCGCTGTGGCCTAACTCTCCTGTCAGGGGATTTCTGTCTCCTGGCTGGTGTTGAGGTGAAGATCAAGGGACTGTACCTGCTCATTGACTTCCGGACCCTGGTGGGGCGCGACTGCCGTGCCACCTTGGCCGCTAACGGAACTTCGTCGATGACCACCAAGCTGTCGTCTGCAGCCATCTCCTCCATCACCTGATCCCTTCTTCCTCTAGTTGTTTCTCTTTTCTCCTCAGCCTCTCCCTTGGCGTTGCGTCGTCCCTGCGAAACACCTGCAGCGCTGGCAGTGGGTGCGGCAGTGGGGACCGCAAGGGCCAACCGGTGAGAACCTGTAGGAGCTTTTTTAGAGCTCCTTGTATTTTTGCTGTTCCCCTTGGAGCCTCGAGGCTGATTAGGGGTGTCGCCTGAACCTTGGTTCTGCTGTGGGCCATGGGACAAGAAACTGGGTGGTGGCCGGATGTCTATGCCCTCGCCCGCGCTTCCCGCTGGCACCACGCTCTCTGCAGTGGGGGGGATAAGCTCTTGACTCACCAGAACCATATCCGTGCCCTCCCCGCTGCTCCTAGCCCTATTGCTCCGCTCAGAGGTAGCACGCTATCTCGGCTATGAGGCCTGTCCACCTGGCCTAGGCTACCGATCACTGCAGGCCGGGCCTGTGCCTCAGTGGCGTCAACCTCCACCCCTAGACGGCTGGAGTCCATTCTGTCCTGGACCCACCTAACCCCATGGCTCAAAGCCCTAGTTCTGACCATGGTCAGTAAGGCCTCCAACTCCCCAGGGTCCATAATAAGCTGCCACCCCACTTGAGACAAAAGTGACACACTCCCCTGGGACCTATAGAGCAGGAATGCTGCAGGGAATAAAAGGCAAGAAAAGAGCCAGGGGCCCTAAAAACTGACCAAGTGACAGGGGGAGGGAGAGGGGGGCTACTAAGGGTGCCCAGGGCAACTTAAAGGGGGGAGGGTAGGTAGGAGAGGGATCGGGGGCCACTTATATACTGAGGCCCCCTTATTTTACTTTAATTACCTTAAATTGCAGAGAGCGCAGCGTGCAGACCTCAGATCAGAACAATGGACGGCGCAGAGTGAGGAGGTCCCTCCTCCTCCTCCCAGCCAATCCGGAGCGCCCAGGCTCCGCTGGGTCACGCAGCGCTGCATCAGACCCGGCGTGCCTGGGCTGCCTCCGCGCCGGCCAGAAGTCCTCTTTTGTGTTACACACTTTGTAACAAAACTTTATAAATACTAACAATGGACACAAAGTGTAATGCTTAATGCTTCAATGCTTTATTAATATAAATAAATAAATGTATTAATAAATACAAACGATTATAATTTCAGAGTTTCTTTATTGATGCAGCAATTATGATGTCCCTTCCTGTTGAAATGTTTTAAATTCACTCACTGTATGCACTATAGCGCTAGCCTTTAAGGAAGCCACAATAGCGGAGAAACATATTTTAGGCTAACAGCCCTATCAAATTCCCTGAACGTTAAAACTGTAGTGTAGCGTAACACTTACGGCTATTAAATTGGCCTCGTAAAGCAACCCGCAAACGACTTGCGGGTTAATGGTAAAAAAAGCCTACAGGATGTCGAAAATGTAACTCTGCGGCCGCAAATCCTTTGTTCTGTCACACCTGTAACTGTTACGTTCCAATCACACTATTAAATTGCAACATATTTCCAAAGACGCCCTGGCGTTCAAGCCCGTAACCCACAAACAGAGGAAAAAATATTAAGGCCTCCAAATAGGACCCGCAAAGGGTTTACAGACAATTTCTCAACACTGTAAAATACAATATAAACACACCAGTGGATTTTAAAATATGGGGAAAGCATGGAGAGACATGATATGCACAATAATGATCCAAGAAAAACTAGGCATTTAAAAAACATTTAATTTTATCATATGTTGGAATGGTCATGCACATGCTAATATGAAAAGCCATGCTGCAACATGCAGAAAGCAGTTAAAGACACACTACCTGATTAAATAGCAACACAAAAACATGAAACCCATGCCATATTAACTCTTGCTCACTCACAGAGGCTCTAGTGTGGACCCTGGAATACTGTATATATATGATTGCATATAAATCTAGCTCATCACATCTTGTTATGAACAGAAGGGCCCTCTGGACTGTTTGGGGTTGATCAGGTATTATATGTGTGGTCAGAACGTACTAACAACTTGCTTAACAGTCATATCTGGGATATTCAAAGGGTTAAATAATTCTAAAGAATTTATATGGCCCTGTGATCGGCCACGTGTGACGACTCTGGCTTTAGTCATGAAGGGGGGAGCTAGTTTTATGGCTCTGTAAGAGGAGAAAAAATATGTAAGGATAACAAGAAAGCCATGTGGGTGAGTGGCGTAGCAAGCTATTCGCCTAGGAGGATGGGCTAGAACTGGACGGAAGTCTTTGGTGTTTTGTGTCATCTTTCTGTTTTTTTTATATATCTCTGTAACAATAAAGAAAGGCAGTCTGATTTTGGACACACTAAACAAAGGTGGTGTCGGAGTCTGCTTGTACTAATCAAGGTACATGGTGTGTGATTCTGAAATCCTAAGAAAATGGGTCTGAGTGTGTCGGCTGGTGTCGAGATCTGAACAAAAAGTTGCAACCCGTAGATAGAGAGAGACTTGGGGTGAGTGTAGTCCCCCAAATCTGGAGGGCGTAACAGCTGGTGGCATCAGTGGGAGATCTCAAGCATTTTTGCCAGCAGCAAGGATGGCTACTTAAAAAAACAGAGAGAAAGAGAGCCAGGTGACAGAGGCAAAGGACTGCAGCGGAATTGTCCTTCTAAAGCAATGGATGGCGTTCCTGGGATTGTGGCAGGGCCATGAGCTGTCATGCTGGCTGGAGGAACTGGTATGAAAAGAGATTGCCTTGGAGAAACAGTATCATGCCAGGATAGGGTCTGTTGGTGCCCTTGGTGAGGATCTCTATATTCGATAGGAGCTAATAGATGGGCTCTGGGAGATCGTGTATGGTGATCCTGAATGTGGCATGGGGACTGTAAGGAAACAGAATAACTTATTTCTTAAACGCTGGCAAGGTCTGGGACTAGAATCATGGTCCTCGGAGGCTAATTTGCTTGAACCCCTTCAGCAAGAGCTGCAGCTGGAGGCTGAGTATGTTAAATTGCTGGATGAGGCATCCATGGAGGTGTTTTGGCCATCCAGTTCGGAGGAACCCTGTCAGGCGGACAGGAAAGAAGAGGACTGGTTACCAGAGGTCTGGGGAGAGTATATTTTGGACTCTGACCAGTACTATACCAATATGGAGGTACAAATGGGCCAGGCCCAGTTACGTTTTGCTACAACTGGGACAGATGAGGATGGTACGATACATTATGGGTACATCTCAAAAGCAGTGGAGTCTGAGTCTCAGACAAGAATAGCAGGCCAGAGGGAGGGCCGGGGGGAGTTCTGGAAGGAACCAGAGATGGATTGCGAACCTAGCATGGGGTTCCTGTGGATAACTACAGTCCAGGATCCAGCCATGGATACAGGAGCGAACACAGAGAATAACCTTGGGACTGTGTCAGACCAAGGGGGCCAGCCATACCCAAATGGCTGGGGCACAATTGCTAATCACAAGGCAGTTGAGAAGACAGAGAATGTCTGTCACACTGATGGCCCAAGGGGAAGTCTGGGCGAGAGTTGTGAGGTCCTGCCAGGTAACACTGTGGCCATGGACTCAGAAGGAGGTCAGTTCTGTGCCCAGGCGGTGGTTCCAGAGAGAGGGGGATGTGACATGCTGATCCAGATGCAACCTAGAGGAGGGGAATCTTTAGACCAGGCCACAACATCACACCATTGGGTGCCGGCTTCCAGATCCGTCCAGTACATTCCCCCTTGTAATTACTATTTTTAATGGGTGCCCTAGGGGAGTGTTTTACCCAGGCAGTAGGGCAGAAGAGTGCATTAGCCCTGGTTTTTGGGGGATGGGATGGCAATGGCACCCTTGGACTGTATTGATTACCCTGACACAGAGAACTGTTGGCAGAACCCAGGCCAAACAGAGAGTCTGGATGGGATTAGCTATGTTCACTGTACCCTGGGAATGGACTGTGGGCCTAGCATGGAGCTCCAGCTGATAAAAAATGCCAGAGAGCTAGCCACAGACCAGAGGGCAGGTGAGGTTATGATCCCTGAGATTCTGCCAAACAGAGACCCAACAAATCAATTAAAGAGGGACCACATTCCTTATTGTGTCCCAAAGCAAGGATTGCTGGAGCACAGCGCCCTGACTGTGGTTCCAGGTGAGATGGAATACAGCACACCGACTGTGGTCCAAGGAGATGGAGAAAAAGAGTCCCATGCCCAGACCATTACTCCAGGTGATCAGGGGTACTGTATCCAGACTGCGGTGCAGGGGAATGTGGAGCCTCCAGTCCAGACCACCATCATGGATGCTGGATTCAGGATCAGACCAGTATGTTCCTCCCTGGAGGTATTAGTTTATGGGACTCCCAAGAAAAATGTTTCCCTCAGACAAAGGGAAAAGGAGGGCACTGGCCCTGGCTTTTGGGAGGGGGGATATCCATGTCACTTTGGGAACTATCACCTGGACTGGGTACCACCATGGGACCTGTAGGACTGGGTGAACTAATAGGCCCAAGGACTTTTTTAGATGCAGCTGCCCAAGGAAGTTATTTTCCCCAATGGATGGGGAGGGAGGGGGCATGTGCCATGTCTCACGGAAGGCAGTGGGCAATTGAGCCATGGAGGCTATGCCCAAAATTGTGTGCCCATTGGAATTGGAAGAAATGTGGACTGTGAGACAATTACAACTCTATCACTCGCATAAGTGAAATTTGTCCGGCATGACGAATTCCTAGGCCACACTAGGATGGGGGAAACTAGCTGTTATGAACAGAAGGGCCCACTGGACTGTTTGGAGTTCATCAGTTATTATATGTGTGGTCAGAAGGTACTAACAACTTGCTTAACAGTCATATCTGGGATATTCAAAGGGTTAAATAATTCTAAATAATTTATATGGCCCTGTGATCGGCCACGTGCGAAGGCTCTGGCTTTAGTCATTAAGGGGGGAGCTAGTTTTATGGCTCTGTAAGAGGAGAAAAAAACAAGAAAGCCGTGTGGGTGAGGGGGGTAGCAAGCTATTTGCCTAGGAGGATGAGCTAGAACTGGGAGGAAGTCTTTTGTGTTTTGTGTCATCTTTCTGTTTTTTTATATATCTCTGTAACAATAAAGAAAGGCAGTCTGATTTTGGACACACTAAACAAAGGTGGTGTCGAGTCTGCTTGTACTAATCAAAGGTACATGGTGTGTGATTCTGAAATCCTAAGAAAAGGGGTCTGATGGTGCCTGCCTGGTATAGCTCACAGCTTCATTCAGGTACACAAGCCGCTTCACCACCACCACTTAGCAATCCACAAGGGGACCAGGGCAACATACACCATAATAATCTAATCTAACCCATCAGGAGGGGCCGCAAAAACATATGGAGACTGTGCGGAGGCACAAGGATCAACAGCCAACTCCCCTCCATAAGGGGAAATCTCCGCTACGCCCATCCTGGAGAGTACCACGCCATTACCACGCCACTATTTGTTTTCCCAATGATATGTGCCAAAATATATAGCCCTTCCCATTTGGTAAACTCCCATTCTGTTCTGCTATTCATCAATTTACATTACTGTGGTGTATGTTCCCCTGGCCCCCTTGTGGAATGCTAAGTGGTGTTGGTGAAGGGGCTTGTGTACGTGAATGAAGCTGTGATCAATATTATGTAGGGTCAGTGTAGGTCGGCGGGTCATAGCAGAGAGGTCAGACAAATCACAGTCCACTAGAGAAGGAACTGGCAACCCACTCCTGTATCACCTGTCATATTCCTATCAGGCCCTCAGGGGAATGTTGATACTCCAAAATATCACTAATAGGACATTTGCATGTGTATTAACACTTTATGTTGATTATATATAATATATATTATATGATATATAATGCTATTATGATTATTATTATTGTTATGTGTAGTGATCTATTGCATAGAAACTAGGGCTCATTAGTTGAGAAAGCACAAACATATGCGCAGCCCCTATGTCCTCCTCCGCCTAGGCATGGGGCCCCGATCCCCTGTAGCTGTCCGCCCTCTCCCTGCTGGTGGTGGTGGGTGGGCAGAGAGAGGCAACTGCCCAGGAGGCAGCGGCACCTGCAGTGTTGGTGATGGAGGCATGGTGGGAGGAGAGGAGGGACCGGTCTGCAGGTGGCTGGGGGATGCCTCCGGGGTGGAGGAGGCGGGGCTGGGGACCAGAGCGTGTCGCATTGCTTCTGCTGTCACTCTCTGGTCCGCCCCAATCCTGAGCAGCCCGGCTAAATAGGACACTGTCATTAGTTGATGCCTTCTCTCCTCCCTATTGCGCCTTGCCAGGCTGCGCATTACCTAGGGCCTGGATCCCCCGGAGGCACTCCAACTGCTGACGCATGAAGACCAGCATCTCCGCCTGTGCAGCCTGTCCTGATGAGGGTGATGGAGACCCATGGGGTGTGGCCAGGTGAGGTGGTGGCAGAGAGGGAGAGTCTCGGGCACAGCTGGAGCCTGGGGCAAAATAGGCGGTGGTGTGGATGGGCCCGGTGGTGGAGCTGGCGGCCAGTCCAGCGGACTGCTGTGGGGTGGAGGAGGTGGTGGCTGGCTGCTCTGGTCACTATCCTCCTCCTCCGAGCCAGGGCCTTCTGGTCCTCTTCCTTCCGGGTTCCTGCTTAGCGGGGGCTTGCTCCTCCACTTCCTGCTCCAATGGAGCAGACAAGTCTTTCTCTCCACTGGACCCAGACCTTCTTGATGATGAAAGAGATAAAAGAGAGGATATATGTTATTAGTATGATGAATAATACATTGTTTTGTGTGCATTCCTAACTATCTGACATCTTGGTTTGAACCTAGAGGATTCTCCTAATTGCAACTCAGATGAGCTAAAATCTGCTAGATGTTATCTATTCTTTGGTTCATGGTCGTGATTGTTCTTGTCTCCTAACCCTATCTTGATTCCGGCTGCGGTCTGTAACTGCATAGACTGCAGTGGGCACACCAATAAATGAACTCTTTATTGCTTGATTACTATTGTGTGCCCAGGAATGACAGTGATTTGTCAGCTTCATGGATTTAATGACGCATCCATCTATCCCTTGTTAATTCCATGGAGCTGACATGTCAGTGTCCTTGTTGGTCATCATGTACATTCTCCCGGTGCGTATAATTGTAGGCCTTGTGCTTGCCCTTAGACTCATGCCCTCCCAACTGTGAACGGGGACCCTTGCCTCCCTGACCTGTCCCTGACGCCTGTCCCTTCCCCGAACTACAACCCTCCTGGGATCAGGCCCCTTCCCCTCCGTCCTTCTCCTATGTGTGCCTGGTGCTAGGGCCACTCTGCCACCACCCAACTCTATACTCCCATCCTCCTGCTCCTTCTCCACCTCATGCTCCTTCTCCTCCACCTACTCCTCCGCCTCCTCCTCTGCCTCCTCCTTCTCCTCCACCACTACTGGCCAGGGTCACCTCTCTCTCCTCTCTCTCCTCTCTCTCCTCCTCGCCTCTCCTCTTCTCCTCCCCACCTTTCCACTCCTCTTCCCTCCTCTCTCCTCCCTCCATAATAATCACAAACAGAAAATAAGGATAAATAAAAATAAGTTTGCTGTCTCCATGTGTGCTCTTTAAATTATGTATATTGCAAATATGTGTAATCAAGGATTACATGTGAAACCGTATGTAATAGAATATAAATTAATAAAACCGCAAATTGCTTCTCTTCAAATTCTCCTATACTCTCTCTCTCTTACTCTCAAAACCCACCAACTCCGGGACCTGTGTGCTACTTCAAAAGAAAATAACACAGTCAATGCATGGGAGTGTGGAACGCAAATGTATAATCTCCCTCTGTCAATCATCTTCAGCTAGACCGCTTTCTATTGGCTCAGAGGCCTGTGTCGCACTAGGTTATACCGCAATTAGATAGTGAAGTATGATTGTGGCTTGGCCGGCTTCTTAACAGCTTGAAAGGGTTTACGGGCTTGCATCTCTGGCCCATAACTCGCGGCATGGTTGAATTTAATAGCTCTGCAATGCAGACGAATTTCAAGCCTGCAGCCTTTGCAGGCTTTTCGATGCCATTACGGCCTTTCGATTTTAATGGGGCTGTAAAACTTGTAGGTTTTTTTTTTTATTACTCCTTTGTCAATTTAACCATTTAAACATTGTTTGTTAGGTTCCCTAATGGGCATCAACAATTTTTTGAAAATTCAGTACCTAGTGAATGTTATGGCCTATGCATAATTATTATGGCAATTTAAGTTATCAACATTGGGGATGCTATTCCCTCAGAATATGTGCATAGATGTTAAAAAAAAAATAGATTGGATCCTTATGGATGTTAAAAAAAAAAATAGATTGGATCCTTATGGCAATGAGATATCTAGGTTATTTTATTTTCCTTTGTACTAGCTTCATTCTAATTACAAAGGTTTATGGAACTTCCTAAAGTGCAGGGTGTCTATATGGCACCTCTATCTTTTGAGAATTTTTTCTTCTTGCTATTTATTTGTTAGCTAATATAGCCAAATTTGGGACATCAACTATTAAGCCTTACAATAAGGCTATCCCTTTTGTGGATGTTTTGTGGAAGTTTTATGGCAATGTGTGATGGAAACCTAGATGGGCATACACCACAAAATAAGTAATTATTAATGAACTCCCCTATTGATCAATCCTTAATGATCCAATCTATGTTAACAAGCATTGTGATTTAATAAAGTATCAAGATATATTGTTTTATTTTTTCAAGGCTTTCAACATATTATTGTTTGGTTTTAAAAAAATACACTGGTGTTATGCTTCAATCAAAATAGTTTTTTTTTTTTTGCTATTGAATGACAAATGAGACAATTGTTTCTAAAATTACAGTCAAAGGGAACAGTAATAGAAAAAGATTTAGTAGAAGTTAAAAAGGAAATTGCTAAATTATTAGGAGAAAAATATATATAAGTAGAAATTTTAGAGAATAATGAGAAATATCAAGATATTTTAAAATAAATTGTGAAAAAAAAGAAAAAATAGAAAAATAGAAGGTGAATCAAATACAGAAAAAAAATCATCCTTTTTTTCAGATTTTTTTTTTAAACTGATGTCTTTAGCAAATATTGTTTTAATATTTTAAAAACCTTTCGTAAATAATTTTTATCTTAAGATGTTAATACAATTTTTTCAGAAACCACCAAGTTTAAAAAAATGGGAAAACACCTGATAAAGATGGAATCCCTATTTAATTTTATACAACTTTTTGGAACATTTAAAACGATGATCTTTAATAAATGTGCTTTGGAATTAAAATTTGAATTTCTTGGAGAGAAGCATAATAGTGCTAATATCTAAAAAAGGTAAAAGGAAAGTATAACAAATTGGTGTCCAATTACTATATTAGAGATAGATTATAAAATATGTGCAACAATTTTAGCAACTTAAATATAAAATTGTATTAATAACATAATTGGTTCTGATCAGGTATGTGCAGTACCTGATCCAAGTATAACTCAAAACTTATGATTTTAAGAGACTGTTTTAAAAGTTTTAAAAGAAAACATGATTTAGCAAATGTATCCATATATTTTGAGAAAGCTGTTGATAGAGTATCACATTCATTTTTATTTAAAGTTTTAGATAAAATAGGTGCTTCTGCAAATATAGAGAAGCAAAGGAAATTATTTTATGAAAATAATAGAAGTGAAAGCTTTTTTAACAGAAAAGAGAAACATTTTACTGGGTGTAAACAAGGTTGTCCTTTATCCCCAATTTTATTTATCTGTGTAATTGAAACACTTTTATGTGATGTAAGAGAGGAAGAAAGAATAAAAGAGCTGACTGGTGTGTAATGATCTGGGGCTA
Source organism: Discoglossus pictus (assembly GCA_027410445.1). Lineage (NCBI taxonomy): Eukaryota > Metazoa > Chordata > Amphibia > Anura > Alytidae > Discoglossus > Discoglossus pictus. The sequence continues at coordinate 7,755,488 of CM050165.1, read as the reverse complement.
TAAAGTATGCAGTGAGAATAATGGAATGGCAATGATTAGTGGGCTAGATCATGTGAAATATTGTTGGTGCAATTGTAGCCGGATAGGTTCCCCTCTGCATATTTGGTGGCAATGCCCATATATCCAAAAATTCTGGGCTGAAGTTTTTTCCCAATTGACAAAGATATGTGGGGTAGAGCTAAGTCCAGATCCAGAAATAATCTTATTACGTATTTTTCCTCCACTGTCTTTAAAAGTTAAAGTCCTTATGCTGCAGGTTTTGATGGTAGCAAAATCATTGATAGCCTCCAAGTGGAAGCAGAAATCCGTCCTGTCTTAGAACAAGGTTAAAACAAAAGTGGATAAAAACCGGCTGCTTGAATTAAACTTTATGGACTTGGGGGTTATAAAAATAAAAAAACAGCCTCTCCTGGCCTCTATGGGATAAATATTTCCCTAGTATGTAACTGATGAAGCTACTGGTCTTACCCAGGATTTTCTGGCTACCTCACCTCGCCCCGCTTCTCTACTAATGGAAGAAGTGTGAATGGAAGTGTGTTAAGCTTGAATCTAAATTTTAAAATAGCAGTTCTTGATATCATTGTGAAGCCATTTGGACCCTATTGAAAATTAAATTATGTAATGAACTTAATGGAGCAAAGGATCAAAAGGGGATGGAAGGCTATAAAAAGGTAAAAAAAAAATAATCTTAAGGAAAAGGAAGGAAAAGAAAGAATGATAAAAAATTAAAGGCTGGAATTCGTTTTCTTGATATTACTAACTAGAATGATGTCATGTATAGTATTATTATGCTTCTTCCTGTAACATCATTGCTATTTTTGTAAAAAATAAAAAATTATTAGAATCAAAAAAAAAAAAAAAAAAGAAGAATGGAATGGTTTGAATAAGTATCCGGTTTTAAAATGAATGTTGAAAAATCTGAATATATGTTACATGGAGAATGGAAAACTACAGTACATTACATAGAAAAGATGTGAAAAGTAGTCAAAACTGGGAAAAAGTTTGAAACAGAATAAACAAGAAGATACAGTTTTGGAGTTTTAGAAAATTACCCATTGAAGGTAAAAATTATTTTACATATTATTTTATATTTTTCAATGGTTTTATTCCTACTATTTTATATTTAAAATAAATATTTGAGAATGTTTTGTGTTTTTATGGACCTCAAAAAATGGAAAGAACAATGAGAATAGAACATTATAAATTACATAGAAATGGAGTAAAGTATTTTCCAGATATAAAACAGTTTTTTAAGTTTTAAATATTAACAGCCTTATTAAATTGCGATTCGGTACATTTAAAAGGGCTCTATTTAAGCACATAGCATATTTTTTTTACAGAAGTTTTTAGTTAGTGAAGACCTTGCTTTTGGATAGAAGTTCACTAACTAAAAACTTCTGTAAAGAAAATATGCTGTGTGCTTAAATAAAGCCCTTTTAAATTTACTGAATCTCAATTTAATAAGGCTGTTAGCTTCTAACCTAAAAATAGCATTTCAGTACAATGATTACATGTTAAGTAATTTTATCAGGTACTCTGCTGGTTTTATTTTTCAAAAATATAAATGGGCAAAAGTGTTTTTAACTTAACCGTATGCTTTCACTCCCTTATCCCATTACATTATTTTAGAAAAGTTATTAGAGAATATAATTTAAAAGATCTTTCCCGGGACATTTTAATTATTCATAAATAAATCTCAAAATATTTTGAACAAATAAAAAAGGTCTCTTTAACAACTTTTCGAAAAATATATGACGAAATATGGGTAAATATATCTAATAAAGAATTAAGTCATTATTTCAAAAGATCTGACGTGGGATATAATACATTTTTGTTTGAAGTTGTAAATATGCTCAAAAGGTGTTGACCACTTTTTAAATGGATGAGTGGGGTGAGAACTTTTAATCATGAAGCAGTTTTATATGAAACATTTGCATGCATAAACAAAGCAAAGTTTTTATGGGTAAGGCTGGTTTAAACTGTTTTAAAGAAGCAATATGGAAAATGAGGAATATACAGTATATGTTTTTTTTTTTTTAAAAGAAGATATCCCAGCAAAGCATTGTATATAATTAGCTCTGAACCATATGTATATTTATTATTTGAGAGATGTAAAAAGAAAAGGAAAAATATGCAGAGAGGGGCGCTTGTCTGAGAACAAACAACACCTAATTAAGTTTGTTCTATAGGTCTGGTTATCCACACAGAGAAGAGACTCTTAGCCACTTGTGTCCACCACAGGGAGAAATATCCTGTAGTATCAGTCTGGTCTCACCAAATAGAGTGATCCAGCCCTGAAATACCAACCAATTCTTCCCTGAACAGAAGAAACAGCAAACCCTAGCTGTACATTTCAGCCTTTATTGGGCCTCATCAGTGATGTTAAGGTGAGCTCTCTAAGACACAGTGGGCAAGGAGTCCACGTCTGGTTCCCCCTATCAACCTTAAGGTGAGAAAAACAAAACAAAAAGAGTAGAGGTGCTCATCTGAGAATGAACAAAACTAAGTAGGTTTGCTCTAGAGGTCTAGTTACCTACTTAGGGCCTCATTCAATTCAATTGCGATTTGGCCAATTGAATAGGGCTCTATATAAGCACAGAGCATATTTTTTTACAGAAGTTTTTAGTTAGTGCAGAACTTGCTTTTGGATAGAAGTTCACCAACTAAAAACTTCTGTAAAAAAATATGCTCTGTGCTTATATAGAGCCCTATTCAATTTGCCAAATCGCAATTGAATGAGGCCCTTAGAGAGCAGCCTCTTTTAGCCACTTGTGTCCTAAACAGGGAGAAATATCCTGTAGTATATCAGTCTGGTCCCACTCAAAAGAGTGATCCAGCCCTGAAATACCAGGCAATTGTAACCTGAAAAGGAAATAGCAAACCCCAGACATACGCTAATGACGTGTTTTGTTTTTATTATCTAATTTTCCATGCTTATTAGCTAAAGTGATTTTAGCTCTTTTACTTTTTGTTTAAAAGCTTTTTAGTCATTTCTAGAAGGCACTTATTGGTTTTCAAAATTAGATTTTGTTTTTGATAAGATTGGATGTCCATAATGAGAAAGATGGAGTATTCTAGGATACTATCCCTACACACATACAGTTTCTCTTTAGAAATGTATCTAGAGGACAGCCTAGATATAAATAGTTTTTTGAAAATGGATTAGTAAAAAATGTCCCCTTATGCAAATTAGCATCTATTTTGCTCCATTTTTAACAATATTTCATTGCTACTTATTGATATTATATTTGATATTGTTGGTAACTCCATCACTCCGTGATATCAGAGAAGCGTGACTATATTGTATTGCTGTATACCCGAACTGTAATGAGGCGTTGGGTTTTTATGGACTTAGCAATTTTACTTTTTGTTTAAAAGCTTTTCAGTTATTTCTGGAGGGCACTTATTGGTTGTAAAAAATTGATTTTGTTTTTGATAATATTGAATGTCCATAATGAGAAGTAATCCAGAATGGTTTCCTGACAGTACACACATATAGCTTCACTTTTGTCTAGGAAATAACCAAGATATACATGTCTTTTTTTAAATGGATTTGCAGAAGTTGTCCCCTTATGCAATTTAGCAAATATATATTTTTTAAGTTTTCAGTTATGATGGCTCTGTCCATTTAAAGGGATGATTCAACAAGATGACACAGTCTGCAAATACAGCAGCTCATAGTTATAGCTTTACACACCACTAAACGTAAGTTTGAAATGAAAACCTTTACCTTGTTGTTTTTCTTTCTTTTTTTTTCTTCTTCTTTCCTCTTCGTGTCGAGATCCCGGTCCCCTCTCGATCCTCGCCATAGCACCAAAATGCCATATGTAATTTATATTAAATGGTAATTGCAGCTTAGGCCCACAGATCTCCAAGAAGTTGGGCATGGAATTATTTAGAAGACGAGACATCCTCTCATTCATAAATATGTAATATACCTTGTATATGACCGCCTTCAAATCTAGTGAATTTGATCTTCACCGCTTAGCAACATGGCTTTTTGCAGCCAGCATTATAAATTGTAAACATTTATTTAGAGAGTTTGGCAGATCTTGAAAGGTAAAACCCAGAAGGCATGATTCAATATTTGCTGTAATCTGACAGCCTAGCATGGAAGAGGCCATGGCTGCGACCCCTCCCCATGATTGTTGTACCTTTGGGCAAGTCCACCATATATGAGAAAACGTACCTGCCTCCGGGCACCCCCTAAAACAAGGGGTCTTTTATGGCTTTCCATTTAAATAGTTTATCAGGTGTGTTATACACTCTATGAAAAACTTTAATGGAGGTCTCTAGTATGGTGAGGTTAAGAGGCCCTTTAGTGAGGGTGCACCAGGACCTATGCCACTCCTTCCAGTCTATTATTATTATTATCGTTTATTTGTAACGCGCCAACATATTCCATAGCGCTATACATAAGTTAAGTTACAGGCAATGACAAGTTCAAGATTCACATATTGCAATGAATGGAGGGCCCTGTCTTTGAACTTGGCATCCTGTGTCCATATCGCTTTCCCTAAAGCACTTCGCAGGATTGAAACTCGCAGACTTACAATCTAAAGGTTGAAGTTTGTATGTGGTACAGTAGAGAGAGAGTAGTGCTGAGCATGCTAGGGAGGAAGGTTATAGGCTTCTTTAAAGCAGTGCGTTTTTATTGAATTTTTGAAGGATTTAAGGCAGGAGGATAACCTGGTGAAGCGAGGCAAGGAGTTCCAGAGAATAGGGGCAGCGTGAGAAAAGTCCTGAAGGCGGGAGTGAGAGGAGTCGACAAGAGTGGTAGAAAGAAAAAGGTCGATAGCAGAACGAAGAGGGCGTGTGGGGGAGTATTTGGAGATGAGAGCAGAGATGTATGGGGGTGCGCTGTTGTTGAGGGCTTTATAAGTTAGGGTCAAGATTTTAAACTTTATTCTGGAGGCTAAGGGAACCCAGTGAAGTGATTGACAAAAAGGAGCTGCCAACACTGAACGATGTGTACAGAAGATGAGTCTGGCGGAGGCATTCATTATGGATTGAAGTGGGGAGAGGCGAGTGATGGGCTGGCCAACAAGGAGCGAGTTGCAATAGTCAAGACGAGAAATGATGAGAGAGTGTATTAGAATCTTAGTAGTGTCTTGTGTAAGGTAATGGCGTATTTTGAATATGTTTTTTAGATGGAAAAGACCGGATTTCGTTAGAGACTATATGTGTGGGATGAAAGAGCGGGCAGGGTCCAGCAGAACCCCGAGACAACGGGTTTGGGAGGTAGGAGTGATGATGGCATTGTTGGCAGAGAGAGAGATGTGAGGAATTGAAGCTGTAGTAGAGGGTGGGAAGATTAAGAGTTCAGTCTTAGACATGTTGAGTTTCAGATGGTGGGCGGACATCCAAGTGGATATACTAGAGAGGCAGTCGGAGACGTGTGCTAGAAGAGAGGGGGATAGATCTGGTGCTGAGAGGTAGATTTGGGTGTCATCTGCATAGAGATGGTACTGGAACCCAAAAGAGTTTATTAGGGTGCCGAGTGAGGATGTGTAGATGGAGAAGAGGAGAGGGCCTAGGACTGATCCTTGGGGTATGCCAAAAGACAGGGGGTGAGGAGAAGATGTGCCGGAGAAGGAGACGCTAAATGATCGTTCTTGGAGGTATGATTAGAACCACAAGAGAGCAGTGTCTCGAATGCCGAGGGGGGAGAGAATGTGGAGTAGAAGCGGATGGTCAACTGTGTCAAAGGCGGCAGAGAGATCCAGAAGAAGCAAAATGGAAAAGTGGCCTTTAGACTTGGCGGTGAGCAGTCTACATCATGACCAACATCTCTTTCCCACAGCGTCATATATTTAACTTTTTGATGAGTTTGATTTGTATTAAAGGTTTCGTACAGTATGTTTTTAGATAAAGGAAAGGTATTGCATAGCTTGGTAAACCAATTGACCCTTAAGCCACCTGAGGTATTAATAAAATGACTTATTCTAAAGTAGGTGAAATGTTCCTCTAAGGGAATGTTGAAGTTGTTTCTCTATCCTTCAAAAGATAGTATCCTCATGTCTCCAAACCACACTCCACATCTTAACAATCCCCTCGTTCTCCACCAGGCCAGCAAATTCACCGGAAATGAAAGTAGAAGATCTGGATGAGCAACGACGGAGTGAGTGTAGGAAGTACTGGGGCCAGCTGGAACCTACAATTGGCCCACACCGATATATCTAGAGTCTGTTTTATAAATGGATCTGTAGTATGCCTTATACAAGTTGAGGATTTGGATACCCAAATAATGGAATCCCAAGAGTAGGGAATGATGTGTGATGGAGTGTGCCAGAGGCAAGAACGATAATTGGGCTGCCCTGAAATACAGTTTATTTCTATGCTGAAACATCACCTTTCTGGCTATGTGATGCGCTTTATTTCCCGAAATAAAATGAAAGACTAATTTTTGGAATCTCTCCAGTTCTTTATAATTAATTTTTATGGGCAAAGTACGAAATAAGTAAAGAAGGCACGTTACCACCTTCATTTTGACTAAGTTTATCCCTCCTAACCATGATAATTGGCCTTTGGACCATCTTTGCGTGTCTAGACTCTAGACTAGTTCTCTAAAGCGATCACGGTAATTTAACCTATATAGATCTGATACTTTATTTGTGATATTGACTCCCAAATATCTTATATGTGACTTAGACCATGAAAAGTTATATTCCCTGCTTAGAGACTCAATATCCTGCTGGCTCATCCTGATACTCAACACCTTTGACTTCTCTACATTTATCTTTAGACCAGCAAATTCCCTGAAATAATTCATGACTTGGATTAATGCAGGAACAAAGACAGTCGGTTCTGGAAGGGAGCACAAGAAATCCTCCAGGAATAAGCAGCATTTGAGATGGTGTGACCCTATCCTCATGCCCTTAATATTAGAGTTGCTCCTTATCGACTGCACTAGAGGCTCTATTGCTAAAGCAAAAAGCAAGGGGGAAAGTGGGCACCCCTGCCTGGTAACTCTTTGAATTTTGATATAGGCCTAAAAGTCGCCTGATCATTTTAACAGGCTTTGGGGGAACTGTAGTAGGAGTTAATCAAATTAATGAACTGCTCAGGGAATCCAAATTTCACCAGTACTGCCCGGAGATAGGACCACACCACTGAATCAAAGGCCTTTTCAATATCTAAGGCTAATAAGCAAGTGGGAATTCTATATAACTTGGCCCAATGTACCACGTTCATCACCCTGCAAACATTATCTCTCACTTGCCTATGTGGTATAAATCCCACCTGGTCCTTATGAATAAGGTTAGGCAGGAATCGAGCTATTCTATTAGACATGAGTTTCGTGAGAATCTTTATGTCCCCATTTGATAGTGAGATTGGCCTATAGTTCTTTACTTCCAGAGAATCTCTGCCCTCCTTTGGAAAAATAACTATATTTGCTTGGTTGATCTCTGGGGAGACTGAAAGTCCTTCCACTTTGTTATAAATATATGATTAATTAACCAATTGTGGAGCTGTACTGAAGAGGTTAATATGCTTGAATGTCTTGCTTGTGGATGTCCAGTTATCTGTGATGCTATCTTTCATAAGGAACAAAGGAAATCTAACTTTCCTGAATGACACCCTGCTGGTGATCAAACAACAAATGGTCAGTACTAAAAGCCTCAGGGATGAATTTGCATCATGGACACAAAGCATGGGAATCAACTCAAGAGACAAGAGGTGGAGCAAAGGAGCAATGAAGAATCACATCCAGGGTTCATTCACTGATGAAAGATTTGAATGGCTGGGACAATCCCACCGTGTGGCTATGATGTGTATAACTTGGCCAAATGAACTTGCTGGGTAGTAGAATTATCTTAGGAAAGGAACAGAGGAATCGGGAGGAATACTCTACACTCTTGCATACACACATTAGTATTTACACACATTAATATGATATAGGTAGAGCCTTGTATTTCAGATGCCAATCTCACCACTACTGTTGTATGTTAATAAACCCTTTAACTTATAAGTTTCCAGTGTATTTGGAGTTCTTATAGCAGTCAGATGTTAACTGGTCAGGATATACGCTTAGAATTCCAGTATAAAAGGACTATATTTAACACACTTCTTCTATTAAAAAGCTTAACCACATGGGGAGATAATATATCTACATATTTTTTATAATACAAATTTGTGAATCCATCTGGCCCCGGGGCTTTACCTACCTTTAATAGTGAATAGTTGTTTTCACTTCCTCCTCGGTAATCTTTGCCCTCATGGCTTCTTGCTCTTGAGTAGTTAGAGTAGGGAGATCACAAGAATTTAGAAACAGAGACATTTGCTGTTGCATTGGCTGCTCTGTGGAGGTATATAGCTTTTGGAAAAAGTCTACAAAAAATCTTTTGAATCTTGTTTGGGCTATAAGTAACTTTCCTCAACTTGTTTTTAATCTGGAAATTTTTTGATTGGGTGACTTTCTTCCTTAATTTTTGGCGAGGAGGGAATCAAGTTTATTGCGTTTTGAATACAATTTATGCTGGGTCCACCTCATTGCTTTTCTGTTTGATCAGGCCATGCCAAATTTAGTTCTAATCTATTTTTTTCTATCCTCTAGTAGGGGAGTATAATGTAACCAGACAACCTGCAACCTTGGAGGGTCCCCGTAAGAATGAATCTTGATAAATTTTGCTATGTTCTACTATAAAGGGGAAGTCTTTATTCAAGAGAATTGCAACCCCTGCTCATTTTGCAGAGTGGCCGGACATAAAAAATGTGGGGTAATGTCCATGCAAAAATTTCTGCATTTTGTTGTGGCCAAAATGCGTCTCTTGCATAAATATTACCGAACGGAGAAGCTGGTTATATGAAATAAATGCCTTGCGTCTTTTAAACTGTGTGTTAAATCCCCTTACATTATGGGAGATAAAGGTAAAGTTTTGGCCAGTCATGATACCGATGCAAAGAGTCTGACAATTGCCCAAGATACCCCCTCACCTTACTGAGAAGTTAGTGGATCCAAGAAGGTGGAGACTCGGGACCTCGGCATTCCGTCCTACGTGTTCAGTGGGATCGATTAGCTGCATGAACAAAAGAAAAGAGGGAAAGGGGCAACCAAAACAGAAAAACTAAAGTAGTAAGATTGAACAACCTTTTTCCTCCACACAATACTATGGGCACCATGGTGCCAAGGGGCTGTGAGTAACCTTTACAGTCTGAAAGAGCCCCCATTAGAAGGATAAAACTTGTAAAATAGTACTTGCCATTTTGCAAGTAAAATCAAAGTTATAATGGCGTATAAACGTTCAACACTTAACCTTATGGTGTGTCTACCATGTTTAGGTGAGCCAATATAATATTCTGGGTTTATTTGCTTTTTAGCAGCTAACAACCAATTCTAACTTATCTATACAAACCCTTGTTTGAACTCCATTGGATTGTTCACCCACAAATTAACTTTAGAATTGAAATTGAATTCCCATAAAGTCTAATGAGAGACCCCCAATGCCCTGCATACTTGCTAATCATTCTATACACAGATGTCCCAAAAATATTTGGTAGTTTATAACAGAACAAATCAAGATGATTTATATTAAGCCCCTCCTTTGTGAGACCGCACTTAAGATCTCCAAATTTCTCTCTGTACTTCCAGGTGGTATCAAGCCTGAATGATCCAATAATGATGACCTGTTTATAGTAAATTATAATTTTGTCTGGGTAGTCATTTCTTCCTGTAATCTATAATGGAAACCTCTCCTTAGCATGTGGTAGGATTTTTGGAGATCATTTGTCCAGGGGCTTGTATAGAATCCTGTGTCCTAGTTTCAGATGCCGCCCGCAGCCTTAGGATGTGGAGGGGCTAGAACTCATCCTATTTGAAGAATCCTCTTCCTCAGCTCTAAAGCGTGATCGTCGTTTGTTCCCCAAAACTTTGGTCCACTGTCTTGACGGCTGACATCGGGTCAGGAAGTCTTTGAAGTTCTGCTTTCTGAATTAGTTTTAGTCTTATGAGAAATGTGCGGCATTCATCAAAAGAATATACCGTGTGTGAGCTAGATCCAACTTGAAATGTACAGCTAAATGGGAACTCCCATGTGAATTTGATGTTGTTTTTGTTTAGAATCATCAGTGCTGGGAGAAGCTGTCTGGGCTTGAGCAAAGTGATTGGGGCAAGATTGGCTTATATATCTGAGTGGCCCACCATCTGGACCCACAGTGTTAGGCCTTTTCCTAGCTGCTTGAACCACCAGATCCTTTGTTCTTTGTCGTAAGAAGCGGACAATGACATCCTTGGGTCGACCCATTGACATCGGTCCGCCCAGCGCTCTATGGGCTCTCTATTTCCCATGATTCAGGCAGGAGGTTAGGTAGAATAGAGCACACCACTGCTTTTAAGTATGAGAATAAATCCGAAACTGCAGTTGGTACACCCTTCAGGCGTATGGTATTTCTCCTCAATCTGTTCTCAAGATCTTCTAACTTAGATTCTAAATTGAGAATGCTGTCGGAGTTCAGTTCAATATATTTTGTATTCTGTGCTTGGGTTTCCACTAGCTGGTCTGAAATAGTTTCCAGTGGATGTTTACGCTCCCCGAAGTTCCTTAATTCTTGTTTAAGTTCATTGACCACTCCTGATAGCCGAGATTGCAGCAGTTGGTCAAACTTAGCCAGGGAAATGTCTGATAAATTAACATTTGGATAGGGGTTTCCAGAATCTCCCTCTGCATCAGATCCTTCAGATGACGCTGTAACCGATTGGTGTGAGGGTGAATGATCTGCTTGTTGCAACTTGAAATGCTCTGGGATACTTTTAGTCAAGAGACTTTTTTAGCTTTGTCCATGTATATCTACGAATTGCAACCACCTCTATCAGTTCCTTACTTTATGCCCCTACAGTTGATTTGTTTGTTGTTTGGGTTCGCCCTTATTGTTGGATCTAATCTCGTTGTATTGTTACACACAATATATGATCATCTATTGTATCCCCTATTTGGAGTTAATATAATTATTTTACATTGGTATATACATCTTATCTGTGTATCATAAAGCTACTGTGGTAGCGTAATTATATGTTAGGGCTCATGGTCTTCTTTTGCATATATGCACCTGGCTTATATTAAGGCTCAGCTACCGATAGACGTCCAAAGATATGGTTCACATCCACATTCTTTTCTATAGTCCTTTATCTGCCTGTTTCAGGATTGTACAGTCTGTGGGTGACTGGAGATTATCCAGGTTGCATTTTATTGATAATCCATAGGGTGACCGTATAACCCTGCTCTCTGATATATAAGCTGTACAAGTTCAGTATATTTAGGCTGATTTGAGATTAGTTGGTTTAGTCAGACAGTAATGTCCCACAAGTGTAAACCAGGCTACTGATGTTGATTTAATCCACTCACCCCCTGGGGATATAGTAGATTTTTCTTGAAGTGTTTTAGTCAGCTAATTAAACTAACCTTGACTATATATAAGCATGCATGTTTCATAGTAGGATTGACAAAATGGCTTCCTGGATGTAACCTGATTCTAAAATGGCCAAAAGTCTGGGTTATTGTCTCTTTATGGATAGGGTAAGCAAGACCTCATAGCAAGACCTCATAGCATGGACAGTCCTGAAGCTTGTAATCCAGATCCTGATTGTATGTGTAAGTCTAGAGGAGAATCCAGACTACTTTTGGCTACTATATTCAATAATCAAAATGCAAATAGGGAGGAAATGTCCTCTGCTTCTTGTAATTTTTATTTCTGCAGTACACAACACAAGGTACCAACTCCTTCAAATACATTCTGAAACTGTAGTCCCTTTATATATTTTGGGTATGACTGCCTTCAAGTTTCTAGCCCCTTCGTGTAGTATACATATTTTAAAATGGCTGCAATTCTTTCCCACCCGAAGCAAAAATGGCGCTAATCAGGGGCATAACTATTAAAGCCCAGCTATCCTATACTTGGAGCCCTCTTTCCATGATGTCCCCGGCTCTACTCTCTCTCCGGTCTTGTGCTCTCTCCCTCCCCCACAGCAAACCACTAATCCACTGACTCCCTCCTCTTGGGCCGACATCCCCTGGTGCTTCCTCATCTACTGCCAGCAGGGCCCTCCATGCTTGCTCTCTTGGTCTCTCCCCTGTCCTCCGCACCTGGTCACTTCCACTCTACTCCAATGCCTCACACCCTCTCTCACCCGCCTGTGCCACACCTCTGATCAGGTCTTCTATCATCTCGCTTGCCTCTCCTGCCTCTTCTGCATCCCCACTCCACCGTCCCAATTCCTCTTTCCTCTTCTACTCCAGGCTACTCACAATCCAGGTCAAGCAGCAGGCTGTCGGCTCCCGCCTTCCGCCAGGCCACGATGTGAGGAAAACTTTCAGCCTCCTCTCACAAGAGGTATCAGTCTGTGCAGAATGAGGCTCAGTAACCAGATATGGAGCTTAATTGTTAATTAGGGGTGATTATTCCCCCAAATCGCTCAATTATAGTGGTCTCGTCTCAGAGCTCTTCTTATACACGTCTGCTCAGTTGACTCACTAGCCATGCCCCCACATAATGTCCACATTTTATATGTGTCTGTGGAGCGATATTGCATTGTAATGTGGTCATTTGGAATGCTATGAGTATCAGATGGTAAAGATCTCTGTGTGAGACTCTGCAGTATATTTATTAAAAAGGACGATTTAACAACATGTAATTATCAGCTTCTTCAGTGGGCACAAGTTGCAGAATTTCTCAGAAGAAAAAAAAATAAAATCCTTCTCTCTAAATGAAAATCATCATCACTATGTGTCCCAGAAAGAGAATAATCTTTATTCAGCGTTATCAGCAAGGCTTCTGGGCCCATTTACTTCACTATCCCAGATGACTGATTTAAGAGCATTGGGCAAACTATTGAGTTTGTCAATCCTTTGAAGATCCTTCTTGTATAGATCTTCTGTGTAGTTTTGTCACTTCTTTATCTGATCTGCTCTGTTAAGTCCTTACTATTTTTGTCTTTTATCACGTCCACTTTGGCATGAAAGGTTTCTTTGAGATACCCAATTTTCGTAAGGAGATTACTTGACTTTCCCATTCTGTTATCTTTGATCTCTTTACATCACTCATAGAATGCTGCATTGCCTTCTGGAAATATATACCTAGTAAAATCCAGAAACCCTCCACATCTCTTTAACAGATACACACAAATACGTTTTAGCAAATAAAACAGAGAATAGAGAATAAAAAGGCTTAGGGAGGAAGCTTATATGATGAAGGGCGCAGATGAGTAAGACAAGGTGCAACTGACAGCTTATGTAAAGTGGTACAGCAGAAATAAAAAGTACACTTAGAAATAAATATGTGTATTAGGATTTATTACATTTTGTGATTGGAAGTGTTATATAATTGAGCTTGAAAGTTGGGTATTTTATGCATAAATTACATGAAAGTCATCCAACTCTTCTCATGACTTTCATCGCATCTCTGTGAATGAGAATTAATTGCTGGATATAAAGTCATGAGCAGAAAAGGTTTTGATTTTTTGAGTTCATTTATAGTTAAATGTTTCCATAACAAACAATTAGATTTATGTTTATTAATATGTGTATTTTAAATTTCCATCAATACTTGAGACATTGTCTGTAAACTTGTATGTCATTAATATAATTTCATATGAATATACAGTTTTATGCATTTTGTTTGTTTATTGAAGCTCTCATTTCTTTTCCACTTGAGACACAAAGTGTTGGAAATCTTGGGCCAGCAGCTCAGGCTCCTCCATTGCAGCAAAGTGTCCTCCACGAGGCATGTATGTGTACGTGATAATGTTCTTGTACTTCAGCTTTGCCCAAGAGCGGGGAACGTGCATTATCTCATTTATAAAAGCTGCGATACCCGTAGGGACGTATACGTCAACCCTGTAACAGAAGGGATGTCATTAGTGCAGGCAGTGGACACATAGTCAGGACTCAGCCTTACGTGATCAACTGGACAGATACTAGAGTTACAGCATTCATCTGCTTACTTGGCAGCTGGAGTATTATTGAAATCTCGGGTGAGGTTCTCTTTGTAGAACCTCATGGAAGATGTGATGGATCCCGTTATCCAATAGATGAGGACATTGGTGAGAAGATCATCCAGTTTGTGTTTCCTGTGGGACAAACAATAATATATGCACTTTGTTGCAGCAAAACTATTATTTGTGAGGATACAGGAGAGTCTAGTTTAGTTCCAGTTACATTAGCATGTTCAGAATACAGTCTAAAAAACATCAAGCTCTAGAAGATAAGGTGATTGAGAATAGTGTATTTAGGGACCGAAAATAACACAGCCTGAACACTAGGCAAACTAGAGACAAACTAGAGACTGTACTTGAGACAAGTCAGTCATTGGAATTGTATATGATTTGTATACATGTTCGGGTATTTACTGGTTATACCAGTTCATGAAATATAAAGTTTTCAAAAAATCAGTTACGTTTGATGCCCCTTCATACACTTGTGTTTGATCTCACCTTTCTAATCCACCATCCTCAAGTTCACGAAAACTTGGATCTGTCCAGGTTGAGAACTTCTCCAGAAGATAAGCAGCAAGCCCAGCTGGAGAGTCATTCAGAGCGGTGCCTGGGAGAGAGGACATCACACAGGAGAATGTTCAGACTACTGTCAAGGCCCAGAACAACTTCAACCTACTAAAAAAGTACTATGTCTACATGAGATTTATATGAGTATATAACTTAATGAAGAGAGAGGAGGTTATGATAGATATACACATACCATAATGTGGAAGTAGAAGAAAGAAGAGTAGAAGAACAGAATATTATTATTTTTATTTATATCATACCAATATTATATGTAGTGCTATATACAAGGGTACAGTAATGTAAAATAAGTGTAACAAATTCAAGATTATACATTAAAAATTTACATGAAAAATTATTACATAGTTACATAGTAATTAAGGTTGAAAAAAGACTTTCAGTCCATCAAGTTCAACCTTTTAAGATCTCCTCTGATCTGCAAAACAAATCCAATCGTTTAAAAAAGGGAAAAAAAGTAATTCCTTCCTGACCCAGATACTGGCGATCAGATTCCTCCCTGGATCAATGCTCTCTCTCTAATTATCCAGGATAACCCTGAATGCCCTTTTTCATTAAAAATATACCCAGTCCCTTTTAAAGTTATCTATCAAATCCGCTGTCACCACCTCCTTTGGTAGAGAATTCCACAGATTAACCACCCTTACTGGGAAGAATCTTTTAACTTCTAACCTTAAAGGATGTCCTCTTGTCAGGTGAAAACCTCTTGGTAAAAAGAGCTCACTTGACAAATCTTTATACTGACCCTAGATGTATTTATATAATGTAATCATATCTGCTCTGTATTCTAGAGAAAATAAGTTTAACTTGGTTAGTCTTTCTTCATAACTTAGCCCCTCCATTTCCCTTATTAGTTTTGTAGCCCTTCTATGTACTTATTCCAGCTCTAAAATGACCTTTTTATGAAGTGGTGCCCAAAATTGTCCTCCATATTCTCTGAACTTCTCCTTCAAATGGTTACACAATCTCATAAAATACTTGTGCATCTATACACCCAAACAAACCAATCTCATAAATAGTGCAAATGACCCAAATATATTTTAAAAATGATTTAGAGCTAAATGACTGGTCTTCTCCCAAAATCTCCTGGTTACGCAAAATACATGCGGTAAAGATGAACACCCTCCCCAAGCTGATGTATCTTAGTTACATAGTTACATAGTAATTTAGGTTAAAAAACTTAATTTAATCCATCAAGTTCAACCTTTTTAGATCTCCTCTGATCTGCAATATTCTGATTTAATTGTTAATTGATCCAGAGGAAGCAAACAGAAAAAAAACAGTAAAACTTTGCCAATTGTCTCAAAAGGGAAAAAATATATAATATTCCTTCCTTACCCCAGATTCTGGCGATCGGATTCCTCTCTGGATCAATACTCTCTATTTATCCAGGACAACCCTGAATGCCTTTTTATTCAAAAATATATCCAATCCCTTTTTATAAAGTTATCTATGGAGTCCGCTGTCACCACCTCCTTTGGTGGAGAATTCCACAGATTAACCACCCTTATTGTGAAAACCCCTTTTGACCCTCTCTGTACTTTTTTCCAGCTCTAAAATGTCCTTTTTATGTAGTGGTGCATTGAGCATTGTTACCTAGGTGGTTGTCCACAAGTACTCCCAAATCCCTTTCAATATCTAATACCCCTAGATTTGCTCCATTAAGATTATAAATTGCATGGATATTTTTCCTTCCCAGATGCATAACTTTACATTTATTCATATTAAATGTCATCTGCCATTTAGATGCCCATTCCTCTAATTTATGCAATCCCTTTGGAGGAAAGGTACATCACTTTCTGATTAAATTACCTTGCACAACTTTGTGTCATCAGCAAAAATGGAGACACCACACTCCAATCCTACCTCTAAGTCATTAATAAATATGTTAAAAAGGAGGGGACCTAATACTGAACCCTGAGGAACCCCACTTACCACATTAGTCCAATCTGAGTATGTTCCATTTACAACGATCCTTTAGTCCAGGATTAGTCCAATCTGAGTATGTTCCATTTACAACGATCCTTTGCTTCCTGTCTTTTAGTTCTCGATCCATGAGCAGATATTTACTGCAATTCTTGTATCCCGTAGTTTGCACAATAGTCTCCCAGGTGGCACTGTATCAAAAGCCTTTGCAAAATCCAAAAAGACTACATCCAATGAGTTGCCTTGATCCAAGGTCCTACTAACCTCTTCATAGAAACTGATTAGGTTTTTTTGATGTGACCTATCCTTCATAAATCCATGTTGGCTCCTACTTATAGTCCTGTTTGAATAGACATAGTTTTGTATATTATCCCTTATTAACCCTTCTAAAAGCTTCCCCACTACAGAAGTGAGGCTCAATGGTCTATAATTCCCAGGATTTGCTCCCTTCCTAAATATAGGTATCACATCTGCTTTTCTCCAGTCATCTGGTAGTGACCCTGTGGTGAGTGAATCTTGAAAAATTAGATATAATGGCTTGGCTATTACAGAGCCCAGTTCCCTCAGTACCCTTGGATGTATTCCATCAGGTCCTGGTACTTTATTCACAATGATTTTTTAAACCTATTTTGGATTTCTTCCTGCGTTAAGAAATTATTTGACGAAGGTAGTGTAGCCCCATTATGTTGCAGTGTCCCAACCACTGGTACCTCCCTTGTGTATACCGAAGACAATAACCTATTTATCTCATCCGCTTTTTCCTGGTCACTAATTTTCAGACTGTGTCACATTGTAATAGCTTCCTTCCTGGCCTTCTTCCCATTAATATATTTAAAAAAATATTTTAGGGTTAGTCTTACTCTCCTTTGCAACTAACCTTTCATTTTCCATGTTAGCCAGTCTAATCGCCCTTTTGCCTCCTTGGTGATTTCCTTGTATTCACCTAAAAAGCAGTCTCTGTCCCCTCTTGTTTGTATAATATAATGCCTGTTTTTTGCTCCTCATCTTGATCTTTAAGTCATTGTTAAGCCACGTGGGTTGTGATTTACTCCTTTTACTTTTATTCCCACTTGGTATATGCCGATGTGTATGTATATTTAGTACGGATTCGAACGTTGTCCATTTATGGTCAGTATTTTTACCGATCAGTTTTCTGTCCTAGTCTATACTTTGTATTGCTGCCCTGAGATCGTTAAAATCTGCCCTTTTGAAATTCAGAGTTTTTTGTTGCCCCTTACAGTTTTTTTTTTTTTTAGTTTCAGTATCAAATGAGACTGTGTTGTGATCACTGTTTCCCAAAAGTTTATTTTCCTTTCAGCAAAAAACAAAATGGCACGTTTTGAGTTTGGGAAAAGTCATGTGGGAGACTCCCAAAATGTATGGAGGAAGGTGCTCTGGTCTGATGAGACTAAAATTGAACTTTTCGGCCATCAAACAAAATATGTCTGGCGCAAAGCCAACACATCACCCAAAGAGCACCATCCCCACAGTGACACATGGTGGTGGCAGCATCATGCTGTGGGGATGTTTTTCAGCAGCCGGGACTGGGAGACTGGTCAGAGTTGAGGGAAAGATGGATGGTGCTAAATACAGGGATATTCTTGGGCAAAACCTGCACCACTCTGTGTGTGATTTGAGGCTAGGACGGAGGTTCACCTTCCAGCAGGACAATGACCCCAAACACACTGCTAAAGCAACACTTGAGTGGTTTAAGGGGAAACATTTAAGTGTGTTGGAATGGCCGAGTCACAGCCCAGACCTCAATCCAATAGAAAATCTGTGGTCAGACTTAAAGATTGCTGTTCACAAGCGCAAACCATCCAACTTCAAGGAGCTAGGGGAAGTTTTGCAAGGAGGAATAGGCAAAAATCCCAGTGGTAAGATGTGGCAAGCTCATAGAGCCTTATCCAAAGTGACTTGGAGCTGTGATTGCCGCAGAAGGGGGCTCTACAAAGTATTGAGCTTGGGGGGTGAATAGTTATGCACAGTGACTTTTTCTGTTATTTTGTCCTATTTGTTGTTTGCTTCACAATTAAAAAAAAAAAAAAAAAAAACATCGGTCAAGTTGTGGGCATGTTCTGTAAATAAAATAATGCAAATCCTCAAACAATCCATGTTAATTTCATCTTGTGAGGCAACAAAACACAAAAAATGCCAATGGGGGTGAATACTTTTGCAAGGCACTGCATTAGAGAGAGGATCTTTGCTCACTCCACTATGGCTTCCCCATAAGGAACCCATGAGTGAAAAAAAACTCTTAGTTATCATTTGGGATAAGACAAAATATAACAATAGCAGCAGTTATCCTAAGAAAAAACCCCAAACAGTCAGCTACGGAGTTAGGGATTAATTTCACTTACCACAAAGAGAATGGCTTAACTTAGCCTCCCTCAATATCGTTTTTCTTAGAGAGAATGCCTATAAAACTCTATTAAGATGGTATATCGCACAGCGGAGCTAGTCGTTGATGCGACTGGTCGCATGCTGCTTGGGTTGCCCTAAAGGTCATGTTTTAGCCCCAAATAAACCACCCCCAGGGTAGTAAAATGCGCTTATAACATACATGCCAACAAGAGTACTTTTTACCGGCGCCAGCTATCTGATCAGCTTGGTCTGAGCCTGCAGGCGGTGTGGAGGCCTGGGAAGCTGTTGTCGGCCGCATCACGCACTCCCTCAACAGAGGAACATAGCCTGAACCCGAGAGGACCTAACACAGAGCTCCACTGAAGCCTCTACAGTGCTGCCCTCAGGGGTGCCAATGTCACAACCTGAGTCCCCGGCGACTTTTCCCAGGTCACTCCAGCCGGAAGTGGTGACAACATCAAGGCCCTAATCTCAACCCCTTTTACCAGCAAGGTTTAACTGCACAACAAAGCAGAGCAGCAAGATGTGGAGTGATCTCTACTTGGCTCCAAGTGGCCAGCATCCCAGAACCTAGACTCTGCAAGACACCATTGTGGCTGTGTGCCACTACAGGTATTGGGGTAATAGCTTGAGGCTCAAAGAGCAACTTGAGTGGGGGATATACTGTGACCCTGAGTGCTATCAACCTAAGCCCCGTATATCTCAAGGGCATTAGTGTAAGTGGCTGGGTGCCTACCTCCTCTGGCCTTCTCTTTTTGATCCATGGGATAACCCCTGTGTAACGGAGCTGGAACACGCAGTCCAATATCTCCGCTGGTATACGGTAAAATATCCAAGAAGCACTACAGTCTCACCATTCCCAACCTCCCATATTGGACGACACACAATTTGGGAGTCAAATGAATACTGACTTTATTTACCTTTACAGAAATATATATACATCTCTTTGGCCACAGGCAATACACATGTCCATATTTGGCCGCACAATACACATAAAGAGAACAATAGGGGGGTCACACCTCCCTGGCAACTTTGATACAATCAGACATTGATTCAATTACACTTCTTTGTTCTTATCTGAGAATGAAAACACTGTATACAATAGACTTCCTTTATCTTATGCGGAGTCGCTGTAACAGGATTATCTCCCATGCCAAGTAGCTGCAAATGTCTGGGACAATATTCTGCAGAGCATCAACCAACATACATGCAGTATAATAGTAGGATCATATTTTAACCATAATAATCATAAAACAGGGTAAAACAGTGATGGGTTCCATTACACCCTGCATAGCTTCTCACTATGGGCTATATGTACTCCCTATCGCTGACTGCTGAGGGCATGGCTTATATTTTTACACACAGACAGGCACTGATGTAAACACATTTTCCATTTTTCCAATCATTGAACTGCTTTCAAAATGTCTTTCAATATGGCCCAATGCCCTTGTTGATCATAACAACATATTTCCTGGGAGTGTCCATTGTAACTTGACCTGCTTCAGGGTTATAGCCCAACATCCTGAGCTGTATTCTGTTTATTCTCCCAGTCATTTATCTTTAGCTTTATACTCCTCAAGTTAAAAAGGCAACATCTCTCTACCTCACAAACTATTGGCTTTTCCTGAATTCCAAGCAACACAACTGGACCTGGGACTCAGACCGGCCATACTCTGTACAATGTTTTTATCTCTACTGTATTTCAGCAATAATTACACAGTATTTATTCAAAGCCTCACAAGAAGTTCCTTTCCCCCGGAATTATTGCAAATCTTCAGGCTCAAACCCCCACTGCAGCAAAACACTATCTGTCAGCTAGCAGAGGCTCTACATTACTGGACTGAGGCACCATCTCCTGTTCACAATTGGTTCCTTCATTCTTTTATTTCTCATGCTTGGCATCAACCCAGTTAACCTGGCCTGAAAATCACCTTATTCGGTGAGATATATCCTTGACTCACTCCATTTGCTTTTTCTGGGTCTCTATCTAAGTGCTATAAGCTTATTTCCAGCGGGACAAAATCTTTGGCAATACCTACAGATTGACTGTGACGAGGGCTTGCCCTTAGCCTTCCATCATGGGCAAACCAAAGAAGAACCAACAATCTAAAACCATCTCTGACCATTTCAATAGACCTCTTCAAGGTCAAACTCCGTCTTCCGAAACAACTGCAATCTCTCCTGATGGCTCTAACTCAGAGGGGCTTCAAGGCTATCCTAAACAGGCTGCTACATTGACAGTTTGAGGATCTTCTTCAACTACACCTGACAAAGGCAGTTAAGGAATTCCGTCAAGATCTATTAGATTTAGGTCAACACACGCAAGCCTTGGAAACTATTGCAGATCAATTGGTGGAATCTCAGGCCAGCAATAGAAATGATATTGTGCACAATACCACACAGATCTTATCTCTAGAAAACAAACTAGAAGATCTAGAAAACAGATCAAGATGCCATAATATCCGTCTACATGGTATATCAAGGTCTGTCACAGACCTGTTACTGTACCTACACTCAACCCTCTCCATAAATCCTCCGACCCACCCTGAGAACTCGTGGGAAATTGAACGGGCTCACAGAGCCTTGGGTGGTTTGGGTAACCAAGATCTCCTGAAAGACCTCATCCTCAGATTTTTGCGCCCGAAGACCAGAGATGGTGTTCTGGCAGCTGCCAGGAAATTGCCCTCAATATCAGGTCCTGATGGCGCAATATTGCAAATTTATGCAGACTTAACACCTTCTACACTGCTAAAACGCAAAATGCTCAAACTTGTAAAAAGACAGAGGGTAACCATAACAACCAACTTTACTATAAATAGGAGGCTCCGTTGAGGCCTTCGCCTTTAATAAAGCCACGCCCATGTGACGAAACGTACGTCAGGGTTGCGTCTGACGTCAGACGCCAACATTGAGAATAGGCAGCGCTTCCAGTGCAGCTCCGTAAATCATAAGAATCCTGTTACTTTATTGTGTCCTAATTGTAGTACATGGGAAAGACCTGGTACTATATAAAGGTCCTACTTATTGGCAATTTAATGATTGATTCTATAAATCCCTAGACTAAAAATTAGGAAGTTGTATGATGGTGATAATCTCGTATGGGAATAGAAGGAACGCTATAAGCAGGGCATTAATGTGGAAGCAAGTATGGGGGCAATCTGACTAAAGATAACCCCCCTTTAGATATATATGTTGAATAACCCGTTTCTGAAAGTGTAGTTCCAAGCTAAAAGGCATCTAGTTTGAATGTATTAAATGCCCCATATATTTACTTTAAGAGAATTATAGACCATAAGAGGGAAGCATCAAGAGTCAAATGATTCAGAATTCTTGGATATAAAATATATTATCTCTTAAAATTGATAGAGATATATACACATGAAAGCCTGGAAACCAAGCCAAGACACTATAAAATATAGTTGAAGCACTGATTAAGACAAGATAAGAGAAAATAAGGTAATTTTAGATTTGTGTCTCAGGAACCAATCTTAACAATATTCTTGTCTTAGGTGCAAAGAATAAGGGAGTCAATATTAAATGTTTTTAAGGAATTATTTCCAATTCCCCTGGTTTTAAAAGTTTTTAATCGACGTTGTCTCCAAATAATGTAAATAAAACTTTATTATTTTTGGTTTTGTTTTTCTCTAGTTCTTTATTGATTATATGTAAAATAGGTGTTATGCACTTGCTAGTTAGTATCTCATAAAGCCTTCATTAAAGGAGCCTGCATTAAATATGCTTTCATGCATAAGAAACAATTACAACTTAGGGAGACATCCATTAGGAGGCTTTGGAAAAATGTAATCAACAAAATCCATCTCGTAGACTCCATCAAGCCATTGATAAATTGAGGTCAGAACATGATCTGGTCCTGTCGCCTCATATGGAGGAGGCTATGAGATGGACGCAGCAAAAAATATATACCCAAGCCAATAAACCAGACTCCCTCTTAGCCAAAAAACATACAGGGGAAATTATGTCAATTTTCCGCATTAGATCCTCCTCTGGTGACATTACGGTGAGCCTTAAGAAAATTCTAAATACTTTTCACTCCTTTTATCAGAAACTTTACTCCTCATCACCTTACAAATTTGAATCTCTTACCACCTCCTTTGTTGATTTTTGTGATCTCCCCTTGCTCACCCCCCAAGATTTAGACTCCCTAAACTCTAAGGTCCCTATTCAATAGGTTATAAAAATCTTTTAGAATATAAAAATTGGTAAAGCCCCTGGCCCTGATGGATTCTCCAATTTATATTATAAAAATGTGATGATCTGCTAACTCCTCACCTCACTAACTTATTCAATTGGATCGTGAAAGGACTCCCAATATGCCCTGAACTTAATCTCTCCAATCTTGTATTTTTCCCCATGGAAGGCAGGGACCCTACTGAAGTTAAAAACTACAGGCCCATTTCTCTTCTAAACTGAGATATTACAATTCTAGCCAAACTCATGTCTAATAGAATTAATGACCTTCTTCTCAGACTAATTCACAAGGACCAAGTGGGTTTTATCCTCTTTAGACAAACAGGAGACAACATTCGAAGAGTCCTTAATGCAATTCACTGGGCTAAATAAATTTAGACTCCTGCATGTCTACTAGCATTAGATATTGAAAAGGCGTTTGACTCACTTGAATGGTCCTATTTAGAAAAAAACTCTCACTCAATTTGGCTTCTCTGGTCCCTTTATGAATCTTCTCCAGACATACTATCGCAATCCTAGAGCCTGGCTTAAAATGCTAGGGTATTCAATAACGTTTATTGACAACCAACGGGATACTAGGCAAGGATGCCCCCTCTCCACCATTGCACTGGC
Source organism: Discoglossus pictus (assembly GCA_027410445.1). Taxonomy (NCBI): domain Eukaryota; kingdom Metazoa; phylum Chordata; class Amphibia; order Anura; family Alytidae; genus Discoglossus; species Discoglossus pictus. The sequence goes on along the minus strand of CM050165.1, from coordinate 7,731,868 downwards.
AATAAAACCCTTAGCCTAGACAATCAGATCAAACTCCTCTATCCATGGTATTGATGTGGGACATCATCACCATAAGTGTTGTCTTTTCGCAGATTACTTTTTGTGCACCTTATCTCAGCCTGTCACCTTGGTTCAGATTCTTATGCAAATTTTAAACAATTTTGGAAGGATCTCTGGTCTGAAAGTAAATCTCTATGAAACTGAAGTTTTAAACGTATCTCTCCCCCCAGAGGCCCTACAGTTTCTACATCTAAACTACCAGTTTTATTGCGCTCCCTCCCATATTAAATACTTGGGTATCAATGTCACATGAAAATAAACAATCTACACAAAGCTAATTATACACCGTTATATTCCATAATGGGACAGAACTATTTGATCTGGTCCAAAGGTATATATCTTACCCAGACTGTTATACTTGTTCCACACCCTACCCATAGCAATCAATATTCCTGAACTGGACAAGATTTCAAAGTCTGACATTCAACTTTATTTGGCACAATAAATCCCAAATTTGAAGTAATATTTTAAAGCAGCACAAATCTCCTTCATCCCTCAGGCTCATTTCATTACACATGAACCTTTATGAGTTTTATTGAAAATTTTAAAATGCACCCCTACTCTTGGAACACTATCCTCTGGCTTCCAAATCCTTACAAGACACTAGGGACCTGGCCAAACCCCTTTATAAAACTATTGCTTACTATTTGGTAATGGGCTCAATGTACCCTTGGTCTCACCCCTCACTCCATTAATCCCCCACCCACAGCTTACATTTGGATTTCTTCCCTCTTCCTCAATTGGTTGAAGTCCTCGGACCTTCTTCGTGTCGCTCTTGGTATAAAGATAGTCAGGCCCTTACACTTAAGCAACTAAATACTCTTTATCTAATTCCACCACGAGAACACTTTACTTAACGTTGCTTTTGACACTTTATCCACACCCAGGAACTCACACATGGTGCACCATCAACATCTTGGCTCTGTGATAAAGCCCCTCTCACTAAAGGTGTTGTCAGTCTTATTTATGACTCAATTAATGTTGACTTAAATCAATCTAAACTTAATTATGTGTGCAACTGGGAAAGAGGCATAAAATGGAATTTGACCCAAGATATCTGGGAGTCCTCTTGGGTAGTGTCCTGGAAACTTCGATTAAAGTTCTCCATAGGACATACTTTACACCCTGCAAGCTCTATAGATGGAAATTAGCTCCTAATTCTGACTGTTTTAGAGAATGTGGGAGAATAGGCTCTTTTTTCCATACTTGGTGAGATTGTCCCCGAGTTGCATTGCTATGGCGTGAAGTGTTTACCCTTGCCTAAGCAACCCATTGGCCGAGGTAAGTCTTTTGGGCCATCACATACCTTCACTATCCTTGCACCAAAACAAATTGATGCAATAAATAATGCTGGCCACCAAAAGTCACATTGCACGTCAATGGAAATCTTCTTGCCTTCATCTGCGATTAGTCATCTCTAAATTAAACTATCTTCTAATTAATGAGCGACTCTCCCACATTCTCAAGGACTCTTTACCCCACTTTTCTAGTTCTTGGAATCCATGGTTGGCTTCCCCTCATAGTATTTCTGTCCCCTAACATGTCTATTGATCTCTAAATTGATACTCGACTTGGCTGGCTGAGGATCCCTTCGGAGATATTGGTTGGAGGTAGGTCTTGAACTCTATGGCAATATGAATCTGAGAAACACTTTTAAGTTAATTTAATTGATTTTCATCCTTCTTCCTTTTTTCTTTTTTTACGTCTGCAGTTTTTTTTATTAATACCTTGTGCTTTATCTTCTAAAATAGAAAAACTACTAGTAATGATGCCTACAAAGTGTTACTTCTCTGGTAGAAGTTTCATATTTAGACATTGTTATCTTTGTTTGTTATGTATTATTAATCTACAGGGTAGTTTATTCGTCCATTTGAATGATTCAAGTTCTTATTATGTTACTCCTTTGTCATTTGTTGTACTATTTGTATATTGTCATCTTTGCTAGTTAATTGGGAAAAAAAGATGGCATCTCACTCCAGCGAGACTACAAATCTCAAACCCATCTCTGGATGGTACATATTTAGAGACTGCAATGACACAAGTCCACTGAGACATGCATTATGGGAATGCCCTAAAATCACGCATATATGGAAAGAAACACACTGTATGTTAGAAAATCTCTGGGGATTTCATATTCCCAAAAAAACAGAGGAAGCTTTACTACGACTTCCTATTCCAAAGCTATTGAAGGAATCACAGTTCAACAAATCAAATTTTCTTGGCCTCCAGAAGTGTCATAGCAAAAAAATGGGAAATCAAACATAGCCATATTTGAAGAAGTAAAGAGAACAATTCAATACATATACACAATGAGGGCATCAGGCTGGGACATATGGAGTCTAAAATTAGGCCGGAATTAAAAAAGATAAAACTCTATGCCCGACCTGCATCTCTTCTCTTTCCTACCAACCCTTTTTATTTTCTTTCACATATTATTATTGTTTTGTTTTTGTGTAATATTATGCCTTTATGATTAATAAAAATCAATAAGAAAAGGAGAAAAGGAAAGAAAAAAGGAAAAGAAAGAAAACGTTTAAGATACATGGAGAAGTTTACTATACCATTATACTGTAACAAACTTACATTAGAATTAGATTTTCTGTACTTTCCTTGTATTTCAATAAAAAACATATTTACATAAAGAATTTACATGAAGCGATACCATGAGACATTAAACAACCTTCGACTTTAGAAGGAATTTGGGGAAAGTAAGAGGTAAGAGATAAGCATATCAGATACATGGGGCTGTATCCACAGGAGGGTTTGGTCCTCTTGCTCACAGTACAGTATTCTTAAAAAAATATTTGTTTTTAGAGGAAAGTAGAAACTATAAAAACGTGGAGATATGTATTGGGCCAACGCAAGGATTTCCATATAGTAGGAGTAGCTTAAAAAAGCCAAACATGGGGTAGACATAGGGCAACCATGTATAGCACAAGGTCAAGAGCTAAATAACATTTCAGTTTATAGATACAAGATAGAAGAAAATAAGCCGACTTAATGGATCACCTAACTATGAGCTTTGCCAAAGAGATGGTCATGGGATCTTCTATATATGAGAAGTCGCTCACCTACAGTGTCTGGCTTGCTACCCTGGATGTGCATGTAACCAGACTCTCGTAATAATGCATAAACATTCTTCTCAAAGTACGGAAATAGGCGTCTGGCATCTTCTCTTGTCAAGCCAACTAACCAAGGCACATAAGGTCCAAGAATTATAGACATGAGCATCCCCAGACCTCCTTTGGCTATAAAACCTATATTCAAATGTAGACCCTTTACTGACCTGTAAAAGAAGACAATAATTATTTAACAGATGGTAAATAAGTGCAGCTTTTTGCCTTAAAGGTATACAGAAGTATCATGGATATGGTAGAGGAGAATCAGTAGTGTACGAAAACAGGTTTTGCATGAAAAAACAATAATAATCAAAGTTTGTAAAATATCTTCAGTTTTCAACTGGGAAGAAAGAAAAGGGGGAGAGAGGCGCCCACCCTAGTGAAGATAAAGCAGATCCAAGATAACGTCAGAAATATAAATGTAACACTTACATTTTACAACCTCATGAAACAAAGACTCGTTTGCATATATTTTTATATATTTTTTTCGATTTTTAAACATTGAGAAAGCTTGCTAAGACAAGTGAAACGCGTCTGTTTTAGTTCTACTTTTTTATTTTTTATATACCTAACTTTTTGGTGTTTATCATGCTATACTTTATTGTTTGTTTTCATACTTGATTACAAGACTTTATGAATAAACAACATGATTTATAGTAGCACCTGTATCTGGTTCCAATATTTTGGAGTAAGACTTTCGGTCCAAGGACCTAATACTCCCAGGAACACACGTGTGACCCCTAAGAGTTTTTTCTGGGGTCCAGGATAAGGTACTATTTTCCACATAATACGTCTGTGGAGCCAGGAGCATCCAGTGTCCAGAACAGAGGAACCATCTTTCCCCAAGAACACAACAGAGAAAAGGATCTCCTGGCAAACAAGTCTTATACCTCATTTCATGAGGTTGTAAAATCTCACATGTAAGCGCACAGTGCATGGCGCTATTTAAAGAGGCAGCGACACCCACACAGTGCATGGCGTTATCAGACACCTGACTAAAAGGACAATCAACACAAACATTTCCAGGAGTCATATCTTCATCGGTATACCTATCACATATGGACTACGTGACTGTATTTAAGACTGGAATATTATTATCGGGTTATTTTAAGCTTTATATTATTTTATACCTTCCACATACCAAGTCTGGACAATATTACTCTCTAGCGACTAATCTCATAAGATTAGTCAATTCTTGTTTGTTTCAGTCAACTGATCTCGAAAAGTAGTAAATAGTCTATATAAGTTATGGGTCAAAGCTTTCATGGGAAATACATACTGCTCCATAGCCTCAAGTGGCCAAATCTAGTAATGCATGATTAAGTTTATTTTTGCTATTTTTTGTGTCTCCTGTTCAGATAATCTGGGGGGGGGGCTTGCCCCCCCCCCCCTTAGTTCCTACGCCCTTGGCTGTCACCACCTCCTTTGGTAGATAATTCCACAGATTAACCACCCTTACTGGGAAGGACCCTTTTCTTTCTTTAAGGGGAAATCTTTTTTCTTCTAACTTCAAAGGATGTCAGTTGAAAAGCCCTTGACACAAAAAGCTCCCTTAACAAACCTTTATATTGACCCTGGATATATTCATATAGGGTGATCATAGCTCCTCTTAGATGCCTTTTTTATAGAGAAAATAAGTGTAATTTGGTTAGTCTTTATTCATAACTTAGCCCCTCCATTCCCCTTATTAGTTTTGTAGCCCTCCTCTGTACCTTTTCCAGCTCTAAAATGTCCTTTTTATGTAGTGGTGCCCAAAATTGTCCTCCATATTCCAAATGAGGGCGTACTAGAGATTTGTATAGTGGCAGAATTATATTTGCTTCCCTTGCTTCTATACCCTTCGTAATACATGCTAATATTTTATTTGCCTTTGCAGCTGCTGCTTGGCATTGAGCACTGTTACCTAAGTGGTTGTCCACAAGCTCCCAAATCCCTTTCAATATCTGATACACCTAGATTTACTCCATTAAGGTTATACATTGCATGGCTATTTTTCTTTCCCTGATGCATAACTTTACATTTATCTATATTAAATCTCATCTGCCATTAAATTACCCATTTCTCTAATTTATGCAAATACCTTTAGAGGGAAAGAACATAGTTATCTGTTTTAATTACCTTGCACAACTTGTGGCATCAGCAAAAATGGAGACAATACTGTCCATAACAATACTTTCTTTAACTATAAAGAACTTGTAGACCACTTATGTTTTTTGTGTCTGTAACATCTGGGTGTTCCACACATGGCCTTCTCTGATCTATATCAGGTTGTGGGCCCCCATCTAGTCAACTTTGGTGAACAGAGGGAATCCTCAGATGATGAGCTCTGTTATGAGAGTTTTAGGGTGTCTGTTCTGAATAGTGGTGGGATTCAGGTCTCTAAAGTCACTACAAGTCTATGAAAAAACAGTCCTTGCAGGAGAGGTGGTCTTGCGGATAAACCCATTCCTCAGGTTTTCCTGGATATAGTCAAAGTGGTTAGTTTCTGAAATTGAAAGTGGGTAGGTTTGTCCTTATGGAGGCATGGACATAGGCACACGATTATTGGCATACTCATAAGGCAGGAAAGGAGATAGCCCTTTAGTCTTCTATTTAACATAAACATCATAGAAGTCACTCAACAATCAGGCACTGGAGCTGAAGAATCTGTCCTGATAATGCCTCATCTTCAGCAATGGCATTTCAGACAGAGCTCATAGCACTTGGTGCCCAGAGCCATGAATTTATAGAAGACTTGCGCATTTGTATCCACAGAAGCCTAGGTTCACTGGTGTTAAGGGAGACATTTATTGTGGCATTTTGTCTCACCATTCTGAAAACAAACCTGAGGCCTAACCACATGGCAGCCTGCATTTTTTTTCTGCTGGATGAATAGCACGGGAGTTGAGACCTCTATACAATCACACTGCCAAGGGGGACACTTATCAAAACAATAAATACAGGGGGTTATAACCAGTAATTGTAACTAAAAAAAAGACTGAAAACGGGGCAGAGGCCTAGCCACATGGCAGCCTGCAGCCTGGAAACACAGGAGATCAATAACAGCACTTAAAAAGCTCAGCATACATAGAGGGTCTTAACTACACACCCTTCTCACCCTGGAAAGACGTCTATTAATATAGATCCCTCTAACCAGTGCAATCTTTGCCTTTCTACATAACTAACTCCCTGAAATAGGCATTTCAATGGAGAAAACGTAACTTAAACTTGACCGCATGAGTTCAGGTTCTATATTCACTGCTACTTAACTCAATTCGATTCTTGATGGTGATGAGATGCCCCCAGAACTTAACAGGGTGACTTTAGTCCTTTTTCCCCAAAGAAGGTAGGGACCCCCTAAAGGCCAAAAACTACCGACCAATATCTCTTATGAACAGAAATATTAAGCTCCTTGCTAAGATAATTACGGGCAGAGTATCAGATTTCCTCCCAGACCTGGTCCATAAAGACCAAACAGGCTTTATCCCCTACCGACAGACAGCAGATAATATCAGGAGAACGCTGAATATTCTGCATTTAGCACAAGTATCTAGTACTCCATTGTGCGTCCTGGTGCTGGATATTGAGAAGGCCTTCAACACTGTCAAGTAGTCTTAACTCTACACAGTCCTGGGCAAATTTGGTTTCAGGGGGGGCGTTTCATTAATCTTATTAAAACATTTTATCACCACCCGGTAGCCAACCATAAATTACCGGGAACAAATTAAAATTCAGTGAGGGACCAGTCAGGGATGCCCACTCTCCCCATTACTATTTGGATTAGCTATCAAATCCCTAGCCCAGGTCATCAGGTCCAGATGGGACATTTGCGGTCTTGAGGTAGGCCTTCAACACTTTAAATGCTCCCTGTTTGCTGATGATCTTCTCTGCACTCTGACAAACCCGGTCACATCGATTGCTAACCTTATGTTAACTATTGATGAGTTTAGCTTACATTCTGGTCTAAGAATTAACTGGGACAAGACTGAAGCGTTAGGCTTCGGGATGCATTTGGTTGACATTCAAACCCTGCAACATCGGTATAGATTTGTTTGGCTGTCAGACTCCATACAATATTTGGGGGTCAGGATTACAGAGAAGATCTCTGGAATTTATGGAGCAAATTATCCCCCATTATTTCGGAAACTGATGGCTGATTTACAGAAATGTTCTAAATATCATATATCTTGGAGAGGACTCATCACTTCCATTAAAATGAATGTTTTACCTAAAATTCTCTATCTATTTAGGACATTAGCCATTCCAGTCGACATCCAGTCAAGCACCAATCTACTTGGGTGTTTATAGAGAATCAGCATCTTAAGCCCTATACGTGGGACACTATTATATGGCATCCAAAAACTAAACAGCCTTTTCCTAAATGTTTCAACCCTATGATTAAACTCTCTCACCTGGCCTTTGGCAGCCGGGAGGTATCAACTGTCCTCTCCGCTCTCCCCTCTAACTTCTATTAGATCTTTCCGAATTTTGAAGAAGCCTTTAATTCAGAATCCAGACAGTGGTGGGCTATTAATCAATTAGACAGGTTGGACGCCTGGTTTTCAAATGATATAATTTGTCCTCACGCTCAACGTAATACACGTAATGTAATAAGTATAATATTCCACTTGGAAAATTTTGAGCCATATGTCTCAGGCATTGGCTAATGTCATTAGTGCGGAGCATAGGCCCCCCAAACCCAACCTTTTTCTCAGTGGTGTGTAAGAGCTTACTTTTGACTAGGGGCGTACTGGGAGCTTTATACTCTACTTTCAACAAGCCTGAAAATACACTCAAACCCCCCTTTGTGCACAAATGGGAACAGGACCTGGGAAAGGAACTCAAGCCTACAGAGTGGAAAGAGGACTTTACCAGTTTTACTAGGAGCTCTATCACGTACAAAATACTTGAGGTTTTGCTTTAAGTTCTACATAGGACATACCTCACACCCTCTAGAATGCATATTATGAACCCCCAGATTAGCGATAAATGTTATAGGGGCTGTTAACAGAAAGGAGATTTTCTGCATATTTGGTGGTCATGCCCAGCTGTTTGGGACATTTTGGAACAAACAATGAGTCTCTGATCCCTATTATTTGGTAGCCCAATTCGCCCCTCAATCGAAAACTGCCTTCTAGGTATACATATAGACTCATTATCTATAACTCAAGATAAATTATTGCAGTTTATTAATATAGCAGTTAAACACCATATAGCTAGATATTGGAAGTCTTCTATGCATAACTTTAGAGAGATTATCTCTGAGGTTAACTTCATTATGACTAATGAGAGACTGACAAGTATTCTGGAAGATCTGTACCCCCAGTTCTGAAAGATATGGACGCCGGGGCTAGACTCCCAACATAGCATCTCAATCAGGTAGAATACACTATTTCATCTTCTGAATCATTGTCCTGGTGGGGCAGTGGGGCCGGCTGGAGCCCGGACCTGAGTTGATCAGGAGTAAGGTAACTTGCCAGGGTTTGTTTCTTTCCTTTTTCCCTTTTTCTTTTGTTTTTCCTCCACTGTTTTGTTCTTAACTGGTGTTAATCCTTTTTCTTTTTTATACTTACTGTGTGTTTTTGCTATTATTGATCTCCCAGTATTATATATCGGGGGAGTTTAAGTTAAGACTAGAGGAGGGAACTCTTCTTTATGTTAATCACAGAAAATTATTAAAAATGTTAGAAGTCAGCAGAAAATACACAGATAGAATACACTTTTTGCTTAAGTGTCCAAAGCTGACATTGTATTCATGTACAGTTCATACTGTTTGTAATTTGTGTATTTTTCTAACTGGTTTGTTTTTGCTTAGTGTTCATTGTTTATGGTCTCTAATAAAAAGATTGGAACACAAAATCTGGAGAACATCACAGACCAAATTATTGACACCCAGTCTAAAGACAGATTGGAGATAAAGCAGAACTTGTCACGCATATGCTCTTTTGAAAATAGACTGAAAACCCTGGAAAACAGGTCAAGACACCACAATGTGAGACTACAGCGTATCCCCAGATCTACCACAGACCTCATACCCTATATGAATGCTGTTATGCATAACATTCTTACTTTCCAACCTATCAACTCATGGGAGATTGAAAGGGCACATCGAGCCCTAGGAGGTCCAGTGAACTCGGATCAGCCGAAGGATGTTATTGCTCACTTCTTGTGCCAAAAGTCCAGGGACTGGACTTCCATCTATTATTAGCCCTGATGGCTCATCTCTGCAAATCTATGCAGATCTGGCTCCATCAATCTTGCTCAAGTGCAAACAGCATAAATCAGCAATCTCAATCTTGATTAAAAATAAAATCAAATACAGATGGAGATTCCTGTTTAGCCTTATCTTCCAGATTAGATCAAGATCACATATAGCACATAACATGGAAGAATGTTGTGCCTATCTTGTGAATCTTAATCTCATTACCGAAAATGAGCTGCAAGATCTTACGGAACCACCACCATCACACAGACCTGTAAGGCAATTGACAGAAGTTTCCAAAAATAAGCGTCTCCTTTGAATCCAAGTTCCTCCTCTAGTGGTAAAGGATCCAATTCATCCCATCACTCAGACTAAAATAGCCTGTACCATTACTTGAATCAGAGAGCGCTCTGGCAGTCCAACAGATCTCACAATTCATTTATACACCAAAAACAACACAGTTACAATTTGGTTTATTAGACTAAATAACAATGACTCTGAACTTCCTCTAAGAGTGGACACCCTCCCAATTCAACTAGCCTAATGCCTGGTTAGTTGAATATCGTTATTAATATTTGGCAGGACTGCTTACTTAAGTCTTCGAAGTGGACTTATAGATATCTGCCATATACTAAAGGTGAATAGTCTTATGTACTTACAATTGCAGACCGAACCCATGCAACTGTCTAAGTAATAATAAAAATAAGATCCCCAAATACATGCACAAGTCACACCCCATATGTTTTGCCTCTAGCTAACACACTAAAAAAGCGGTAGTTGCAATATTATTGCATAAAGACTTCCTGTTCAAAATAGAAGATAAAAAGATAGACTCTGAAGGTAATTACATCATTCTTACAGGAAACCTCCTAAGCACATGAATCTCCTTAATTACTTTCTACTCCCCAACCAATATGCACCATAACACATTTATTAAACTACTGAAATTCCTCAGGTCCAAAGACCTAGACAAAAAAAATCTTAGCCTAGACTAGTATCGTAGAAAGGGGGTGTGCATGGGCGGAGCTCCCTGGGTGTCACCTCTTTGGGGGTGGCAAAAATGCCCCCTCCTGCCTTCCACTGCACATTACAGACATGGAGGGAGAGGCATGGGGGAGGGAGAGTCATGGGGGAGAGGGGCAAAGGTAAAAAAGGGAGACACATGGAGGGAGATAGAGAAGGGGGAGACACGGAGGAAGAGGGGGAAATATGGGGAAGAGGGAAGCATGGGGGAGAGGGGGAGACATGGGGGGAGAGAAGGAGACATGGAGGGAGGGAGAGGTATGGGGGGAGAAGGAGACATGGAGGGAGGGAGAGGCATGGGGGGGAGAGAAGGAGACTTGGAGGGAGGGAGAGGCATGGGGAAGAGAGGCAAAGAGGAAAAAGGGAGACACATGGAGGGAGAAAGGGAAGGGGGATACATGGAGGGAGAGGGAAGCATGGGGAGAGGGGGAGACATGGGAGAGAGAAGGAGACATGGAGGGAGGGAGAGGCATGCAGGAGAGAAGGAGACATGGAGGGCGAGGCATTGGGGAGAGAATGAGCCATGGGGGGAGAGAGTGGCATGGGGAAGAAATGCAAAGGGGAAAAAGGGAGGCTCATGGAGGGAGAAAGGGAAGGGAGAGACAGAGGGAGAGGGGAAACATGGGGTGAGGGGGAGACATGGGTAGAGGGAAGCATGGGGGGAGAGAATAAGACATGGAGGGAGGGAGAGGCATGGGGAAGAGAGGGAAGGGGGAAAAAGGGAGACACGTGGAGGAAGAAAGGGAAGGGGAGACATGGAGGGAGAGGGGGAGCATGGTAGGAGAGGGGGAGACATGGGGGGAGAGGGAAACATGGGGGAGAGATGGAGACATGGGGAAGAGGAAGACATGGATGTTAAGGGAGAGGCATTGGGGAGAGAGGCAAGGGGAAAGAGGGAGACACATGAAGGGAGAGAGAGGTAATGGGGAGACATGGATGGAGAGGGAGACATTGGGGGAGAGGGGGAGACATGGGGAGAGGGACAAAGGCAAGGGGAAAGGAGGAGACACATGGGGGAGACATGAAGGCAGATGGTGAAACATGGAGAGGGAGGCATGGGGGAGAGGGAGAGGCATGGGGAAAAGAGGGAGACACGTGGAGGGAGTGAGAGGCAAGGGGGGACATGAAGGGAGAGTAGGAGACATGGGTGAGAGAGGGACATGAATGGGGTAGAGAGCCAAGGGGAAAGAGGGAGACACATGGAAAGGCATGAGGGGAGAGGGGGATTCATAGGGCAAGGGGGAGAGCGAGATGAAGAGAGAGGTAGAGAAAGAGGGGGCGTGAAAGAAAGAGAGAGGAATAGAATGAGAGGGGAAAGAGAGCGGGGAGAGGAGAGAAAGCAATAGGGAGAGACAGTGGGGATAGGTTGAGAAAGAGAAAGCAGAGAGAGCGTGGGGGAGAGAGAGGGGGAGACAGAGGGGGAGAGAAAGTGAGGGGGAGAAGAAAGGGAGAGCAAAAGAGAGGGGGAAGAGAGAGGGGATAAAGAAAGGGGGAGAGAGAAAGAGAGAGAAGGGAGGTGAATAGAGAGAGACATGGAGAGAAAGGGACTGGACGGCTCATAAAGCCTTTATCAGGGGTGCTTGCATCAAATTGGCCTCCACACATAAAAAATGCCAGTGGCTTAGGGAAGAAGGAGGATAGATAAAATCAGATCGGAACTAGACTAAGTGCTATCATATCATACTGAAAAAAGCCATGAGGTGGACACACCACACATTTTATTCAAAAGCCAACAAACCGGATACTATATCAGCCAGAAAACTCAATGGGAAACTATCCGTTTTCAATCTTGTGTCCGTACCTTGGAAACCAGCAGTATGTACATTTGATTATAAGCTCAAAAACAGGGCCCTCCATTCTTAATAAGGTGTTAAGTTTGTTTTTTGCCACGTACTAAACCCCTGTACAGCGCTACGGAATATGTTGGCGCGATATAAATAAAGATAATAATAATAATAATAAATCCCAATCAAAAATCCCTCAGGGGACATCACCCCTAGTCCCAATAATATACAGAAAACTTTCACTAGAAACACGAATGCATTCCTTTCTCGGGTCATGCGACCTACCTTCTTTCATGACTCAGGAAATTTAGATGCTAAACTTAAAAGTCTCAGATCAGGAAGTTAACAAGTTCATGCAAAGGCTAAAAGTGGGCGAAGCTTCACAAACCTATACTATAAAAAATGTTCTGCCCTTTTAATTACACATTTGACTAATCTATATAACAGAATTAATTTACAAAGACCAAGTGGGCTTTTTGCCCTTCAGACAGGCGGGAGACAACATTAGACGAATTCTAAATATCATCCACTGGGCACGTCAAAACCGTATATCTACATGTATACTAGCTTTAGACATAGAAAAGGCTTTTGACTCTTGAATTATCTTATCTTAAAGCTGCCTTAACAAAATACATTTTTTAAGACCCCTTCATGCACGTGGACCAATACCTACTCGTTGGAATTCTGAGTGGCAAAGTCAAAGACACCAAAAAGCAAAAATAGTTAATTAGGCTAGGTATGGGGCAGGCAGCAAATACTCAGAGTGATACAGCCACAAGGTGTGTCAACTGGGAGATCAGTCCGAAAGGCAAGGACGGATTTCCAACAACAAGCCGGTAAAGTGGCCCAAGTGTGAGAATACGGCAGGTTAGGCACTGATGAATGGTATAGTAGTACGGATAGGAATTACATGGTAACTTAAGTCACTGGTATGAAGTGCTCTGTGATTCAGGCACTGATGGTATGAAATCACTGGTACGAAGCACTGGTATGGTATGAAGAACATGCAAGGCATTAGAACACTACACCTCAGGCAAGGACCTCTAGAAGAAGGAAACTTGGAGGATGTGAACCATGGACAGGAACACTAAAACAGCTAAGGATAGAAAGGACTGGGGTATCTATAAAGATAGTGTGACGAAGTGCCCTTTGCCACTTTGTCCTGGAGAGGACTTATTGCCAGCCTCCTGCCCTGCGACTATGGCCCTGGGACATATTGCCCTTCAAACACAGTATTCGGCCATACCAGAGTGTATGTCACTCATTCTGGCCCTTTACATACAGGGGGGTCATTCGGTACTTGCCCTGTGGGAGCGGTGATACCCCTGATAACTATGCCATGGAGCCCATTCATATGATGAAAAACTATGGGAAAGACTTTAGTTACATGGCAATTGAACTGTGTGAAGAGGATCTGAGCGCTATTTGGTAGTTTTGTGCGCTCAGATCCCAGCTATCTGGGGATATGTGAAATGTGAGTAAATGTGAATTGCAGTAATGCTGATGGGTTGTCAAACTAGAGAATTGACCAACAAATACTTTTGTCCGGACATCCCCAGGCCGATCCGTTGGGATCAGACCGTGTATGCCGGCTTATGGTCACGGGGGAGGTGTGTAACGGAACCCATCACTGTTTTACCCTGTTTTATGATTATTATGGTTAAAATATGATCCTACTATTATACTGCATGTATGTTGGTTTATGCTCTGCAGAATATTAACCCAGACTAGTGCAGACCTTGGCATGGGAGATAATCCTGTTACAGATAAGGGAGTCGATTGTATAAAGTGTTTTCATTCTCAGATAAGAACAAAGAAGGCTGATTTAATCAATGTCTGATTATATCAAAGTTGCCAGGGAGCCTCAGGGAGGGGTGACTCACCTATTGTCCCTCTATGTGTATTGTGTGGCCAACTATGAGGGATGTGTATTGCCTGTGAAATGTCTGTGTGTTATGGGTAAAAGATACTTTTACTAACTTTTGAACCCCTGGTCTGATTCATGCCATTTTTTAATATGTTGTTCCCCTGGGTGAGAGCTATTGAACGGTGCTGGACTTAAAGGTGTACCCCCTGTTTTTGGGGTACATCCAGAATGTGGTTAAAATTGTGTCTGTTTTAATTGTGTTACCTGTTATCTGAGGGGAGGAGACGTGGGGGTTGAACCATGTATATAATTGGCTGTTGTGATAATTATGTGGGTGTAGCCCTTCAGAGGGCACCATTGCATAAAAGGAGATCCCCTGTCATTAAAGTTCTACTTGACCCTTCAAAACGTAGCCTCGTCTCGTTATTGGAGGGGATTGCTATATCATACTGGGGATTGCTATGCTTTTGCATACTCCCTTGAGCTGTAACTACTGAACCCTTGTTCCTGATGTAATCTCCTTGGAGGAGAGGTCTTCCCCACACGATCCTGGATGCTGGAGATTCATACAGGGTGGAAGGAAGACGGCGCGGCTCCAGTTAAGCTACGGCGATTGTGGAGTCTGTGGCTGTGGTGGTGTCCGGTGCGGTGCTTGTAGGCCTCGACGCAAGCTAGGACGCGTCCATCAATGGAGGTACCCGGTCGGGGTGCCAGTAAGATCCGTTACAGATAGAATTGGGAAAATGCCAGGTGAAGAGTGCTGAATTGGGACACTGTTAAAAAATCTGAGTCGCATCACTGGAGTCCAGGTAAGTAGGGTCTGGTGGAGTTTTGACAATCCTACTAGATTTAAACAGTATAGTATATAACATGGGGTAGGTAGATGGCTTCTCAATGTGCACTTGCTTTTCTTTTGTAAAATTCTTTTACTTCCAAAGAAAGAAAATTTAAACTGTCAGCTAATGTCACAATGGCTAGTGAAGTAAAAGAAAGGACTCAAGCAGTGACAGCAAGAGGCAGGTCAAACTCATACATGGAAGAACGTCAGCCTTAAGGAATATACACATATGTACACATTCAATGTATATTGAACTCAAATATTAAATAGTTAAGAAAACTTACTCTGGTTTCATCTGAGACATGCAAGTAGTAATATCACTGCCCCAGTCTCCTCCTTGCAGGTAAAACTCCTTAAATCCCAGTCGAACCATTAATTTGTAGAAGATCCGAGCGCAGGCGATTGCATTAAATCCTGTTTGTTGGGAAAAGGACAAAGTTTAGTGCTAGAAGCAGAGCCTCGTTGTGCATTGGGACTCTAACCATCAAATAAAATATTCTTTGATCCAAACAACTATCCTACAAAATAAAAGGCACACAGTTAATTAATTTATATCTGAAGTGGTCTCATCCTGAATCCTTGGTTTTACTTGGCATGTTACCCTATGCATCTCTGTTACTTAGATCTCACCTTTCTTGTGTGGAGCCTCAGAGAATCCATATCCTGGAATAGATGGACAGATGACCTCAAAGGCTAGATCAGGGTTCAGGCCATGCTTTCCGGGCTCAGTCAACAGTGGTATAATATGGTAAAATTCATAAAAAGATCCAGGCCAACCATGGGCCATGAGAAGAGGACGAGCCTTTTGTCCTGTAGGCTTCACATGAATATAATGTACCTCCAGTCCTGTAAAAAAATTTTTTTATTTGTATTTAAATTATTTGGGTCGCTAGTTCGAATCATTTAGTTGCCTGTTTTAATTCACACCATGTACACCAATGTATATATTTGGCCTCATGTCTTATAACTTACTTTAATTGGAATTTGAAGACCAACCAGATATCACCCTTGTGTCTGAATTTTCCACTTCCTGATACACACCATGAGACAGATACCTTCTATGTCTGTCAGACGTACCTTCTATTGTAGTCTTGTAGTGGGGATATGTGTTGAGTCTCTCAATCTGTTTGTGAATATCAAAATTATTTCTCCAATATGAGACAATCTTCCTCAAGTGGGTGGAGTTAAACCCATAATGGAATTGCGAATCTTCAAGAGGTGATGCAAAGCGGGTTTGATCCAGGCGCTCGTACAGGTCCTAGAGTAATAACCAAGAATCAATAATGTATATATAGTTATGTACACATGTATACACACGCACCTGTACTAAAGCCCAATTTTTAATATCCCAACAGTTTCATATTAAATACCACACATACTGGTTTACAAAGGTCATAGGAAAGGTTCAAAATTAGTGTTATTATTCTTAATAAATAGAATGCTAGGTTAGTGTTTTCAGTTGGGTTCATTTGGGTTCTACTGGAGAATGCACCAGAATAACATTTTAAATTACATCATATCATATCATTTATAATCATAAATATATAAAGTCCTCAAAATCAGTGCACCCCCTTATATCTCTGCTCTAGTCTCAAAATACTCCCCCAACCTCCTTGTAATGATATAGGAATCACAAAGTTGTGGAGACCAGTAGCCAAGGTCAGCAATAATCCGGTTCAGCAACTTGTAGGTTAAACAGGAACAAGCTTTTATTGAAGGGATCAGGAACCAACAATAATCTGGCAAGGTACATTTGTCAGGAAGTGCCTTATATAGGCCAAGGACCAGACACAGCTGAAGAGACTTAGGTACTGATAAAATTGCTAGCAGAGTCAAACTTATAAGGTCTCAATGGAATTCACAAAAGGCAGGCTGGCGCAGTGGTAGGGAAGAGGTATAGCAGCCTGGGGACCAGGGTTCAAAACCCAGCAGAGTCAATTCCTCACATTACCCCCGCCTCTATAGGTGCAGCCTCTGGATGCCCTATTACCTGGTTTAGCAGGGTACTGCACATGAAAAGATCGAAGTAGACCAGGAGCGTGAACATTGTCCACTGGTTCCCACAAACTCTCCTCCTCACCATAGCCTTTCCAGCGAACCAGATACTGAAGTTTGTTACGGAAGATCTGGGAGTCAAGAATTTTGTCCACTTCGTACTCATTCTCACCATCCACGAGGACTGGAGGTGGGGCAGGCAGGGCTCGGCCAGGGAAAGTATTTTCATGAACAGGTTTAAGCAGTGCAACGTGAAACACTGGATGTATTTTCATGAAATTCGGGAGTTGCAAACGGAAGGTGACAGCATTGATCTGAGCAATGATCTCAAAAGGTCCCATGAACCTTTGACCCAATTTATGAGAAGGAATCCGAAGCTTAAGATTCTTTGTTGACAGCCACACCTTGTCACCAACGCGATAGACTGGGGCCTCCTTTCTATGCCTATCAGCAGCTCTTTTGTAACATTCCTGAGCCTCCAAAAGAGTCTCTTTCAACAGTGCTTGGGAATCACGTAAGGCGGTTAGCCGGTCAGTGACAGCAGGAATGGAAGTAGTAATTGGGAGACTGACTAGAAAGGTCGGATGGTAACCATAGTTGGCAAAAAATGGGCTCAAAGAAGTGGAGCAGTGTTGGGCATTGTTATAGGCAAACTCCGCCGTGGGTAGAAAATCCAGCCAGTCATCCTGCAGGTAACTAATATAGCACCGCAAATATTGCTCCAAAGTCTGGTTGGTTCGCTCAGTCTGTCCATTACTTTGCGGATGAAAAGCTGACGACAGATTTACATTAATACCTAGATTAGAACAAAAATGTTTCCAAAAACGAGACGTAAACTGCACTCCCCTGTCAGAAACTACTTCATCAGGCACTCCATGCAAGAGAAAATTTCCCGAATAACCAGGTCAGCCATCTGTTTAGCTGAAGGGAGACCACGAGCTGGTATGAAATGACCCATCTTAGTTAACCTGTCCACAACAGCAAGAATGGTAGTGTGTTCCTTAGAGGGAGGTAGTTCCACAATAAAGTCCATGGATATAGATCCCCAGGGACGATGAGGAATCGGAAGAGGCTGAAGCAAGCCAACAGGGGATGAGTGAGGAGTCTTATGTCTGGCACACACATCACAAGAGGACACATACTTCTTAACATCCTCATGATACTTCGGCCACCATAAGGATCGGGCAAGTAGGTCTTGCGTCTTTCGGATTCCTGGATGACCTGCTGGTTTTGAGTCATGGTAGAGACGTAAAAAGGTCCAGTTGCACTGACTCCGGAGCAAACAGACGTCGTTAAAAAGCGTAGCCCTTTTTAATGCGAGACATCAGATCAGAAGGAAAAGCAACTCCTATAAATATATCCTCCGGCAAGATGGTGGTCTTGGTTACGGTAGCATGGAGGGGGTCAACTATTCTAGACAAGGCATCCGCCTTACCATTCTTGGAGTCAGGACGGTATGTAACCAAAAAATTAAACCTTGAGAAGAATAGGGACCAGCGTGCTTGTCTGGCTGACAGTCTCTTAGCTGATCGAATACATTCCAGATTTTTGTGATCTGTGAGGACAGTAATTGGATGGGTAGCTCCCTCCAAGAGATGTCTCCATTCGGTGAAGGCAGCTTTTATAGCCAATAGTTCTTTATTCCCTATGTCATAGTTTCTTTCTGCTGGCACCATCTGGCGGGAATAGAAGGCACACGGATGTAACAGCATCTTAGGTCCAGTCCTTTGAGACAGTATAGCACCAACAGCTGAATCAGAAGCATCAACTTCCACAATAAATGGTAATTCCGGCTGAGGATGTACCAGGACGGGGGCAGATGTAAACAGAGCCTTTAATCGGGAAAATGCGGTATCAGCCTTATCGGACCACTGGAAAGGAGTCCCCTTACGTGTGAGTTCAGTGATCGGTGTAATAACGGCAGAGAAATTCTTAATGAAACGCCTGTAAAAATTGGCAAACCCCACAAATCTCTGGACCTCTTTTTCATTCTTGGGGATGGGCCAGTCCAGCACAGCTTTAATTTTACTTGCGTCCATAGTTAAACCTTTAGGAGTTATGACATACCCCAGGAATTGAATTTCTGTTTGTTCAAACTCACATTTTTCTAGTTTAATGTATAGGTGGTGGGTACGAAGGCGCTCCAGAACTATACGGACCTGTTTTCTGTGGTTTTCAAGACTATCAGAGAATATTAGGATACCATCCAAATATGCCACAACAAACTGATCCAGGAGATCTCGTAGTACATCATTGATAAGATTCTGGAAAGTTGCAGGGGCATTACAAAGCCCAAATGTCATTACTAGATATTCGTAATGCCCTTACCTGGTTCTGAAAGCTGTTTTCCATTCATCATTTGGTTTTATGCGAACCAGATTATATGCCCCCCGAAGATCAAGCTTTGTAAATATTTTAGCTGAGCGAAGTCTCTCCAAAAGCTCAGGAATGAGAGGCAAGGGGTAGCGGTTTTTAACAGTGATGTTATTAATGTCCCTGTAATCAATGCATGGCAGTAGGCTGCCATCTTTCTTCTCTACAAAGAATATAGGAGCTCCTGCTGGGGAAGTAGATGGTCGAATAAAACCTTTGGCAAGATTTTCTTGTATGTATTCACAAAGCGCTTTCAATTCAGGCTCAGAAAGGGAATATATACGGCCAAATGGGATAGCAGCCCCAGGCAACAGCTCTATTGGGCAATCATAAGGCCTGTGGGGTGGAAGCTGATCAGCATTCTTCTTATCACAGACATCTGCAAAATCCCGATATTGTAGAGGAAGCTTAGTCAAGTTTGTAGCAACCATTTCATTAATTGTTGTGGCAACAGGTGTTACCTTAGTGGGTTGACAATTCATTAAGCAGTGTTCTGAAGGAAAGGACAAAGTTATGATCTTCCAATCAATCTGTGGGTTATGCAGAGCAAGCCAAGGTACCCCCAAAATCACTGGAAACTGTGTTGAGGAAATTAGGTGGAAAGATATAGTCTCATGGTGATTCACTTCCAGAGTCAACTTTAAGGGCACAGTCTCATGTGTAACCGGTCCTGACGTAAGTGGAGAACCGTCCACTGTCTCCATTAACACAAGTGAAGAATTAGGGATAGACTGAATTCCATTTCCTGCTGCAAATTTAATGTCCATAAAGTTTCCGCCTGCTCCAGAATCTATCATAGCTGTAGTTGAAATTTTATGATCACCACATTGCAATGTGATAGGCACCACAAAATGAGGATGTTGAGTCAACATACCCTCTTCACCATGAGCCAGAGAAAACAAGGGTCGTGTTACAGAATCCAGTTGATCTGCAATCTGGGATTGGTGTCGAATCTGTGCGCCCTCAGCAGCCATAGCTATTGTTCTTTTGGATTTGCTAGGGCAATTGATGGCATAGTGCCCTGCACTACCACAATACAGGCATAAATTGTGAGTGCGTCGCCACTGTTTCTCTTTGTTGGATAATGGCCCTCTTATTAGATTTACCTGCATAGCCTCAGGCTCAGAGTCTGAAGGTGTTTGTAGGGTTGGAGTAGAAATTCTTGAATAGGAAATAGGAGTAGTACTTGGTCTAAAAGAGCCCTGTCTTTCCAGTCTTCTTTCAGAAAGTCTCCGATCGATACGGATAGCCAAACGCACGAATGCATCAAAGTCAGCAGGAAGATCAACACGAGCTAGCTCATCTTTTATAGCTTCTGAGAGACCTTTTCTGAAGTGGAACCTCTGGGCTGATTGGTTCCAGGTAGTATCAGCAACCCACTGTCTGAATTCAGCAGCATATTCAGCCACAGAGCGCCTCCCTTGATGCAAATAAAGTAGAGTGGCTTCTGCTGTAGCACATCGATTGGGGCCATCAAAAACTAGGCACATGGCCTCAAGAAAGTCATTTAGATTACCCAAGACTGGACTGTCCTGTTCCAGAAGAGGGGAGCCCCAAGCCAGGGCTTCATCTTTGAATAGTGAAAAAATAAATCCCACCTTCTCTCTTTCAGATGGAAATTGGTGAGGTAACATCATGAAGTGCAAACGGCATTGATTTAGGAAACCCCTAAATTTTTTGCGATCTCCTCCAAACTTTTCTGGCAGGGGCAAGCGGGCATCTTGTGCAGGTGTAACAGTAGCAGCCGCAACATCACGTGCCCTGTAGCTGGTATACTCCCTGTGCATTGACTGAAATGTATTTTGCAGTTCAGCTACCTGGTCCTGCAGCACTTGGATGGTCTGTGCCTGGGTCTGCACAGTTCTTGCAGTAAAAGCAACCTGCTGGGCCAATGCAGAATCTGTCCCGGCGGTCTCCATGAAAGGGCCAGATTATTCTGTAATGATATAGGAATCACAAAGTTGTGGAGACCAGTAGCCAAGGTCAGCAATAATCCGGTTCAGCAACTTGTAGGTTAAACAGGAACAAGCTTTTATTGAAGGGATCAGGAACCAACAATAATCTGGCAAGGTACATTTGTCAGGAAGTGCCTTATATAGGCCAAGGACCAGACACCTGACCAGACACAGCTGAAGACACTTAGGTACTGATAAAATTGCTAGCAGAGTCAAGCTTATAAGGTCTCAATGGAATTCACAAAAGGCAGGCTGGCGCAGTGGTAGGGAAGAGGTATAGCAGCCTGGGGACCAGGGTTCAAAACCCAGCAGAGTCAATTCCTCACACTCTTTCTTCACTCTGCTAATGACCTTCTTTCCTTATCTCTAATCACCTTCTCTCACTCGATCTTCAGGACTTTTCTCGTGCTGCCCATACTATCTGGGGCTCCTTGTCTCGCTCCACTAGACTATCTTCATGCCTCAGAAATTCTGTCTAAGAAGCTCATCATCTGTGGCCTTAATATACACAACTGCAGACTCTACAACATGATATCACGCATACCCACAATTTACAGAGCAACACACAGACACCTAAATTTGCTTCAGTTTATAGCCTTACATACTATCATACATACATAGTTACATAGTTACATAGTAATTGAGGTTGAAAAAACTTCCAGTCCATCAAATTCAACCTTTTAAGATCTCCTCTGATCTGCAAAATGCGGATTAGCTCTTAATTAGTTGTTAATTAATTGTTAATTATTATTAATCAACAACTATTTTATTGTTTTCATCAATAATTAATTGATCCAGAGGAAGGCAAACAGAAAAAAAAACAAGTGAAACTTTGCCAATCTTCTTAAAGGGAAAAACAATGAATTCCTTCCTGACCCCAGATACTGCCGATCGGATTCCTCCATGGATCAATACTCTCTCTCTCTAATTATGCAGGAGAATCCTGAATTCCCTTTTTAATTAGAAATTAAACCAGTCCCCTTTTAAAGTTGTCTATTGAATCTGCTGTCACCACCTCCTTTGGATCGAGAATTCCATAGATTAACCCCCCTTACTGTGTAGAACCCTTTTCTTTCTTTAAGGTGGAATCTTTTTACTTCTAACCTCAAGGGATGTCCTCTTGTCAGATGAAAACCTCTTGGCACAAAAAGCTCACCTGACAAATCTTTATACTGACCCTGGATGTATTTATTTAAGGTAATCATATCTCCTCTTAGACGCCTTTTTTCTAGAGAAAATAAGTTTAATTTGATTAGTCTTTCTTTATAACTTAGCCCCTCCATTCCCCGTATTAGTTTTGTAGCCCTTCTCTGTACTTTTTCCAGCTCTAAAATGTCCTTTTTATGAAGTGGTGCCCAAAATTGTCCTCCATATTCCAAATGAGGGCGTACTATAGATTTGTACAGTGGCAGAATTATATTTGCTTCCCTGGCTTCTATACCCTTCTTAATACATGTTGATATTGTATTTGCCTTTGCAGCTGCTGCTTGGCATTGAGCACTGTTACCTAGGTGGTCGTCATTAATTGCTAATAATTCTAACTCTCCCATTTTTCCTGGCAAGCTTCTGGCATTAGCAAGCATACATCTTATGTTATGAGTTTGTAGTTTTGAGGTGCCTGCCACTATACTTGAGTTACTTAGTAATACCTCCCTATTGACTATACTACCCCTCCCCCATCTCCTCTCAAATGAGTTGTTAACTCATCCCTTATCCCCTCTACACTTTCTATTATTATTATTGCTTTTATTTGTAACGTGCCAACCTATTGCATAGCGCTATACAGGGGAAAAGAACAATGAAAAATATAATTTTAACAAAATGCAGAAAATGGAGGGTCCTGTTTTGAGCATAGAATCTTTGTAGAAAGTGTTTGTTTTCAAAAGCACCCTACAAGATTGAAAACTCTCTACTTACAATTGTACCCCATTACTTATATCTAGTCCCTCCCCCCACCTACTAGTTTAAAAACTCACCCAGCTGTTCTACCATCCTATCCCCTAGTACAAAAGCTCCCTCATCATTAAGGTGCAATCCATCCCTGCTATAGACATTGTACCGAAGTGAGAAGTCAGACCAGTGCTCTAAAAACCCAAACCCCTCCTTAGTGCACCACATTTTTAGCCATGCATTAACCTCCCTAAGCTCCTTCTGCCTCCCTGGGCTAGCACGTGGCACTGGTAGTATCTCAGAAAATACTACCTTGGAGGTCCTTGCGTTCGGCTTATTACCTAGTTCTCTAAAATCATTCTTTAGGACACTCCATCTTCCACTAACTTTGTCATTGGTACCAATATGTACCAAGACCGCTGGTTCATTTCCAGCCCCTCCCAATAAATTGTCTACCCGATCCACAACATGCCGAACCCGAGCACCCGGGAGACAGCAAACTGTTTGATTGCTGGGATCTAGGTGACAAATAACCCTGTCTACCTTCCTAATAATAGAGTCCCCTACCACCAATACCTGCCTGTTGCTCTGCCTATTCTGCCCTCCCTATCCTCCAGTAGAACTGTTCTCCCGGGTTTAGAGGGAAA
This sequence comes from Discoglossus pictus, assembly GCA_027410445.1. Taxonomy (NCBI): domain Eukaryota; kingdom Metazoa; phylum Chordata; class Amphibia; order Anura; family Alytidae; genus Discoglossus; species Discoglossus pictus. The sequence continues at coordinate 7,708,136 of CM050165.1, read as the reverse complement.
AGCTCTATCTGGCATTGCCATTCCTGAATGGACATCCCCAACAGTTTCACACAATCTGGCAAATCTGTTGGTGTTTTTTGCCAACTCAGAACTGGCCTCCCTCCTCCTCCTGTCCCCCCTGATTCCCCTTCTAACTGTAACCCAGCTACCACCCTGGACATTCTCACTAGCCCCATCTCCACCCTCCATGCTAGGCCCAGCTAAACTGTGCTCAGTGAGCACCAGCATCCTTTCTAGTGGAATATCAGTAAGTGCTGCAATTCTCCTCTTCAGTTCTTCAATTTGAGCTTCCAGAGAGGCAACTTGCCCACACCTGCCACAGAGGTATGCACCCTGGATCAGTTGTTCCAGCAGTTCATACATGTGACAGGATGTACACCGAGTGAGGTTGCCACTGGACTGACTTATAATTATTGTACTATAAATCTGCCCCCCTTTCCTTTGAACTTCCTCCTTTTATTTAAACTCCTACACTTTTACTAGAACTGCACTTATACTAGATGTATTCGGAAGCTCACAAGTTCGCCCCTTCTGTTTATATTCACTTCTGCCTACTCACCTGGACACAATTAGTGCACTCTGCAATTTATCAGCCTTTACCTGCAAGAAGTAAAATCCACTTGCAAACAGCCCCAAACAGCTCACAAACCTTTATACTAGTTTAACACACTCAAACCACAACCCTCTAACAGGGACACAATTAGTGCACTCTGCAATTTATCAGCCTTTACTTGCAAGAAGTAATATCCACTTGCAATACCATCTTGCATCTATCACCCTCTTGTATCAATCCCAAATCCTTTACATTGTAAGTCTGCGAGTTTCCAAAGATAAGGCCCACCATTCCTTGTAATGTATCAATATTGTTTTTTGCGTTGTACTTAACGCCTGTATAATGCAACAGAATATGTCAGCACCTTACAAATAAAGGATAATAATCATAACTTGCCAATCAGCATGTCTTATGTGACCACCAAGCTTGCTGATTGTTCTCTGGGGGACGAGATGCATTGCTTTCTTGAGAAAGTTCCCAACACTGGGACAAAATGCATTAGCTAGTACTCATCAATCCTCCAGTGTTAGAAGGATTGTAGAAGATGTGCTCTGATGTGCCACTTAACAGATCTTTTATGTAAATGCATATTGTTTTTATTTAATATCATTGCTGTTTTACTTTTTGGAGTTTCCTCGAGTTTTTCATCTGGTGCTTTACAGACATGTATCTCAACTCTGCAATCCGGGAGGAACTGTGTATGGGACCTCAAATCATGAATCTGTCTAACAAAATGGAAAAGAGGATCTCCCATCAGTAAATGATCTGAGACCAATACCTCTGAAGAGAAAAGGATCTCCAATCAATAGAGGACCTATTTAAGACCAATACTTCTGAAGCTACCAGAAATACTAAAATGTTCCCCTGGTACTTAATATATGTAATGTGGCGGTGAAATATGGCCACTATTTGTTTTCCTAAATGTAGATGTGATGAGTGAGACGTACAGTGCCATGCAAAAGTATTCACCCCCCTTGACTTTTTACCTATTTTGTTACATTACAGCCTTAAGTTCAATGTTTTGTTAATCTGAATTTTATGTGATGGATCAGAACACAATAGTCTAAGTTGGTGAAGTAAAATGAGAAAAATATATAAATAAAACTATTAAAAAAAAAATAGAAAACAGAAAATTGGCATGTGCGTATGTATTCACCCCCTTTGTTATGAAACCCATAAAAAGCTCTGGTGCAACCAATTACCTTCAGAAGTCACATACTTAGTGAAATGATGTCCACCTGTGTGCAATCTAAGTGTCACATGATCTGTCATTACATATACACACCTTTTCTGAAAGGTCCCAGAGGCTGCAACACCTAAGCAAGAGGCACCACTAACCAAACACTGCCATGTAGACCAAGGAACTCTCCAAACAAGTAAGGGACAATGTTGTTGAGAAGTACAAGTCACGGTTAGGTTATAAAAAAAATATCCAAATCTTTGATGATCCCCAGGAGCACCATCAAATCTATCATAACCAAATGGAAAGAACATGGCACAACAGCAAACCTGCCAAGAGACGGACGCCCACCAAAACTCACGGACCGGGCAAGGAGGGCATTAATCAGAGAGGCAGCACAGAGACCTAAGGTAACCCTGGAGGAGCTGCAGAGTTCCACAGCACAGGCTGGAGTATCTGTACATAGGACGACAATAAGACGTACGCTCCATAGAGTTGGGCTTTATGGCTGAGTGGCCAGAAGAAAGCCATTGCTTTCGGCAAAAAACAAAATGGCATGTTTTAAGTTTGCGAAAAGGCATGTGGGAAACTCCCAAAATGTATGGAGGAAGGTGCTCTGGTCTGATGAGACTAAAATGTAACTTTTCGGCCATCAAAGAAAACGCTATGTCTGGTGCAAACCCAACACATCACATCACCCAAAGAACACCATACCCACAGTGAAACATGGCGGTGGCAGCATCATGCTGTGGGGATGTTTTTTAGCAGCTGGGACTGGGAAACTGGTCCGAGTTGAGGGAAAGATGGATGGTGCTAAATACAGGTATATTCTTGAGTAAAACCTGTACCCCTCCGTGCGGGTTTTGGGGCTAGGACGGAGGGTCACCTTCCAGCAGGACAATGACCCCAAACACACGGCTAAAGCAACACTTGGGGGGTTTAAGGGGAAACATGTAAATGTGTTGGAATGGCCTAGTCACAGCCCAGACCTCAATCCAATATAAAATCTGTGGTCAGACTTAAAGATTGCTGTTCACAAGCACAAACCATCCAATCTGAAGGAGCTGGAGCAGTTTTGCAAGGAGGAATGGGCAAAAATCCCAGTGGTAAGATGTGGCAAGCTCATAGAGACTTATCCAAAGCGACTTGGAGCTGTGATTGCCGCAGAAGGTGGCTCTACAAAGTATTGAGTTTGGGGGGTGAATAGTTATGCACAGTGACTTTTTCTGTTATTTTGTCCTATTTGTTGTTTGCTTCACAATAATAATAAAAAAAAAAAACATCTTCAAAGTTGTGGCAGGTTCTGTAAATGAAATTAGGCAAATCCTCAAACAATCCATGTTAATTCCAGGCTGTGAGGCAACAAAACACAAAAAATGCCAAGGGGGGTGAATACTTTTGCAAGGCACTGTATATGCAATTATATTTATATTTTAGGGTCCACATTAGAGCCTCTGTGAGTGAGAAATGGTTAATATGGCATGAGTTTCATGTTTTTGTGTTGCAATTTAATGAGGTAGTGTGTCTTTAATTGCTTTCTGCATGTTGCAGCGTGGCTTTTCATATTGGCATATACATGACTATTCCAACATATGTTAATAAAAAATATTTTTTAGATGCATTTTTTTTTATTTGGGGATTAATGTGCATGTAATTGTAATGCCTTTCCAAGCTTTCCCCATATTTTAAAGTCCACTGGTGTGTTTATATTATCTTTTTAAAAAGTTGTCTGTAAACCCTTTGTGGGTCCAATTTGGAGCCTGTGATGTTTTTGCCTCCATTTGCTGGTTACGGGCTTGAGCGCCAGGGCGTATTTGGAAATTCGTTACAACTGAATGGTGAAATTGTAACGTAGCAGTTACGGGCTTGAGAGAACAAAGAATTTGTGGGTGCACAGTTCAAATTTGGTCATCCCAGTGGCTCTTTTCGCACTTACCCCGCAGTTCGTGAACGGGTTGCTTTACGGGGCAAATTTAATAGCCGTAAGTTTGCTGCCCACGTTTAGGCAATTTAATGGGGCTGCAAATCTCTGAAGAGAAAAGTATCTCCAATCAATAGGGGATCTATTTTAGACCAATACATCTGAGGAGAGGAGGATCTCCATTCAGTAGAACGTCTATATGAGACCATATCCTTTGACAAGAAGATGATCTAGAATCAATAGGGGATCTATTTGAGACCAATATTTCTGAGGAAAAGAGCATCTCCAACCAATAGAGGATCTATTTGAGACCATAACTCTGAAGAGAAGAGTATATTCAAACCATAGAGGGTCTATCTGAGACCAACACCACTGTTGAGAAGATGATCGCCAATCAATATGATGTATATGAGACCAATACCTCTGATGAGAAGAAAAACTCTAATCAATAGGGAATCTGTCTAGGACCAATCTATCTGAGAAATACCCCTGAAGAGAAGAGGATCTCCAATCAATAGTGGATCTATTTTAGACCAATACATCTGAGGAGAGGAGGATCTCCATTCAGTAGAACGTCTATATGAGACCATATCCTTTGACAAGAAGATGATCTAGAATCAATAGGGGATCTATTTGAGACCACTACCCATGAGAAAAAGAGGCTCTCCAAGCAATAGGGGATCTATTTAAGACCAATACCCCTGAGGAGAAAACGATCTCCAACCAATAGGGGATCTTTTTAAGACCAATATCTATGAGAAGAAGAACTCCAAATAATACAAGGTCTATTTGACAGAAATACCTCTGAGGAGAAGAGCATCTCCAATCAATAGAGGATGTATTTGAGACCATAACTCTGAAGAGAAGAGTATATCCAATCCATGGAGGGTCTATTTGAGACCAATACCAATGTTGAGAAGATGATCACCAATCAATAGGATGTATATGAGACCAATACCTCTGATGAGAAGAAAAACTCTAATCAATAGGGAATCTGTCTAGGACCAATCTATCTGAGAAATACCCCTGAAGAGAAGAGGATCTCCAATCAATAGGAGACCTATTTAAGACTTTGCAACATCACTTCATAAAGTCATAGATGAATAATAACTGTGTGGCTCAGGTGGGCACTTTAATTTGACGTTTCTTCTCCAGCCTAAACATATTTGTTGTCACATGTGGACTTCAGGGAATAATTTGAAATTACAAGCGCCCATTACCCTTAGAATTAGATAACGGCTCAATGTCAGATTTAAGTTTACTGTAAGAAAATGCTTTTCATATAACAATCAGGTGACATAATGGCAGTTATTCCATGTAGGTTGGCCTTATATCATATTTGGAGCCTCTCCGGTGTCACATAATTCACTTACGGGCTGCACACATCACACCATGCCCATAAGCTGTGTTAAAGTGAGGAGTTGTCATTGGCCTCCTGAGTGGTTGCTGGAGCCCTAAGGTCTCTCATCTTGTCTTGGTACCTTTATCTCAGCGTCAGACACTTCAATACGGAACGATCTCACACTCGTGTCCTCGCTCTGCGTACGAGGTCTCTCTCCGGCCCCCCACCAGCCATCTCCCATCTCAATGGTTTTCTTCTTTCTCCCACATAACTTCCAGCAAAGCAGGAGACCCCCAACCCCGACCGCAGCTGGGACAAGGGCGCTGTGTGGCCAGTGGTCATTGAAGGCTGACCTGTGATGAGACAATGAAGACAAGGAGGTGACAGACGGTTATTATATTGTACACAGAGCTCAAACAGATTTACATTAAAGGGGCACGGCAGGTTCCTGGGTGTTACTGGGTATATTATATCCCTGTGTGTCTGTTTACTGGGGTGCTTTATTTTATTAACAAGTTATAAGCTGTTTTTGCTAAAATAAAAAAACAAATAGTCCCTATATGGGTCTGCCCTCTGCAGTATATGCAGACACAGGCTCTGTAGGGCTGCATGTGCAGTGTAGTGTCTTAGCCTATCAGGGACCACGTCTCAGCAGCATGTTACTGAGAGAGGCTCCTGACATTAGCCAAGCTGTCTATACGTCCAGGTAGCCGTGTCTGGCTGAGGAGGTTCTACTTCCACGTGCAGCCATGTTCCTGGCGCTGGTGCGTGCCGGGCAGAGTATCACCTGGCATGGTCCAGATGTGTGAGTGTTTTGAGTGGGCTATAGATGGAGTACTCTGCTGGGTATCCCCCGTCTGGATTCATTTGATCTCCACCTCCTTGTCTATTTGTTGGTATATTTTACTGTTTTTTGCTCTGGTTTGTCCTTGTGTCAGGAATGTGCAAACTCACCATCAGTGACTGTCCCTTTAAAAGGCGGGTCATGTCAGACCATCACTAATACACAAAGGCGAGAGTTCCCACGCCAGTCTCTAGGGCTTTATTACAAATAAGCTCATTTGTTCTCGTTATCGTTATAGTCGCTCCTTGATCAAGGCGTGGGGGGGTACGTGGTGGGGGTGTGTTATGGAGGGAATAAGGGGAGAGATAATAAGTGTATTGGGGGAGGTCTGGAGATGCACTTTACTTTACAGTTACTTTAACCCTTTAAGTGCCAAATTACATTTTAACAACATTTAATTAGATAAAAAAACATTAATAGCGGAGAATCACACATAATAGTTGTCAAACTGCGATTCTTCGTCACGCTTGCGAGCCTTGTGTAGCGAGGCGAACCGTTGAAGCACAGAAGTCTTCTGAGCATAGCGAGGCGAGCAGTTGAGGCATTGAAACACTCAGGACTTAGGCAGAAATTAGCGCCAAAGGCGCTCCTGCGAGCCTCACAAAGCGAGGCGAGCAGTACAGGCATTGAAGTACGTGGGACTTAGCCTCCAAGCGGTTAGGAAACGCGGGACTTAGAAAAAAAAATTATGAGGCTGGAAAAATATGAAGTTAACGGCTGAACCGCGCAAATTGGAAACCACGGGGGGAAAAAAACCTCACACACAGCATGGGGGGACTGCCACAACGCCTGCCAGGGAGGTGGCACGCAAATTTAAGCTGAACTTGCCGAGTTTCACACTCAAAGATCGGCTAAGAGAGAAAAAAAAATGGTGGCCGAAAAAAATGAAAATGAGGCTACATGAACCCAAACCACGCAAAACACGCCAGGCACCCAGGAACTTACAAGGTACAAAATACATTATTAGAAAGGACGGAAAATGCTCGTGAGCTGCGTAACACATAGACAAATCGCAGCCATTTTTCAACACTAACTTGCAACTAATAACATTACGAATCTAAAATGGCGATATATTAATTAGAAATAGGTAAAGTATATTAATTAATTAATTAACTATTATTAAAAAAAAATATATAAAAAATAAAAAAGCGCTAAATAGCATATATTACACTGCGGTTACTTTATGAATACATTAATGCTTCGCACTTCCTAATACATTTATTCATTCCTAATTAATTATTAACGGACATTTCCACTGCACTAAAAAAAAAAAAAATTTTTACCCTGCACTTATATATCTGGATTACTGCTCATTGGCTGCCAGCGATAGGACTCTCAAAGCAGTTACATATTTAAATCACTTTTTTATGCTCTGAGACGTGAAAATATTGTCCAATTTACACTGCGCTAAAATAATTGTATATTTAACACTGTACTTATATATCTGTCTTTGTGATGAGCGCTGAAGATGATCGTTGCAAAGCACGAAACTTGAAGCACACGAGGGGAGAGGCTCGCAATGAGCGCCGAAGGTCCTCAGGGTAGCAAAAGTACACGAGGGGAGAGGTTCGCAATGAGCGTCGAAGGTTCTCCGAGGAGCAAAAGTACACGAGGGGAAAGGCTCCCAATGAGCGCCGAAGGTCCTCAAAAGGGGCAAAATCTTTACATTGTGTGGCAAACAAGCATTCCCATGTCTTCAAATTGTATTGCCCCGTCATTTTTGACAGGCAAATCGCTAATGGTAATTATATTATCTGTTGTAACATTTTATCATTAACTCCTCGGGGACTAGTGCTGGAGGTCTCTGATTCCTGCCTAGATCCGTCCTCTAAAGGGAATGTTTCAGGGATGAATGTTTTTTTGGCATAACATCCAGATCACTTATACGTCTAACAGGAATATTTATTTTTAACCCTCTATTTGCCCCGTACATGAATATGACCTCCCTCCTAATAGTTTAAACAGAAAGGAGCACAAAGTGTTAAACTGTTCACTACGGAGAGGCCCCAGATTACTATGTTATTCTATAGAAGCTCTTTTTCACGTTGGGAAGATCTCTTGGCACTTCAGTAAAAAGACTGCCCAGGAACAGTAGAGATGTCCCCTGGCTAATGAGGAAGCCGTTAGCAGATTAACCCTTGGAGGCCCTAGCCTCACCTGCCTTGCTCCAGACACTGCCTCCACATGTTGCTCCTCTGTTCCCGTCTCGTTGTGTACTTCGCCCTACAGAAGAGTGGGTCACGTAAGGTAACAGCCCCCCCTCAGGACCTCCCCCAAGTGGCTGTGCTGGTTATCGTTATTTAAAGTCATACTGACACATCAGGAATCTCCAAGACTTGTATATAAGTTGTACCTATTAATAATCCATGGGCACCAACTCTACACCAACCTCACAATGAAGCAGAATAGTTTTCATAGTCAATATTATTTGTTAAGATATAAACTCATGGGTGAAAGTGTTAGATAATGAAGTTTGAGTATTGAGTATTTTAAGAATAAATGACATGACTTTATGTTTAATGTCCTCCCACAGTGGGGTTGGGGTGATAAACCCACAGGACCAGACTCAGTGAGATAAACTATGTAATAATGCTACTTATTGTTATGCATTTAATCTCTTGATTACGGAGGCCTTTGTTCTGCTACTTTAGCACAGTCCTGCAGGAAACAATCCCAGCATGCAGTGTGACACTAGGCGGGGACATGCAAATTAGAACATGAGGCTGTGGCCTGAAGATGGTGGAAAGACCTTCCCCCCATTCCTAGAAAGGAAGAGCTTCCTGGACCTTATGACCAGAGTTCTGAAGACAAGGGGGTCCTCAAGGGGGGTGGGGGGGGGGTCATCATTGAAGCACTAGCTTCAGAGAGCACCCACAAAGGATCATGGTCCTGGGCAAAAATAATAAATACAAAGAAAATTCTGTTTTTTTTTGTTTATTATTTTTGATTTATTATTTTCAAAAATAGATTGTGTTTCCAGGACAGTGAGATGTGTAAAAGGTGGATCAGGGAGAGCCCTTTATAGAAGACATGGATGCCAATATCAGTGGAGTGTGGTAAATACACTTGAGAACAATATTTAAGAACCAAAACATCTGATATCATACTTTTTAACCCTTTAACAACAAGGGAACGAACCAGAATGGACTATGTATGTAAGGAATTAATGTTAGAATCATTTGGATATGTTAAATAAAATTGAGAACAATATTAAAGAGCCAGAAAGGCCAAAAAATTGCAAAAGCTACTGCCCAGGGAGCCAAAGATACCAAATCCACAAACCTACAGCTCAGCACCAGATTTACCCCATTCCAACGGCCTCTCTAGTATATCCTTCTTGATGTCCACCCATCAACTCAAACTCAACATATCAAAGACTGGGCTCCTAATCTTTAATCCTCTCTTACAGCTCCCACTGCTCAAATGTCACTCACTGCTGACCAGACCATCATCACACCCACCCCTCAGGCCTGTTGTCTTGGGTTCTACTGGACTCTTCCTTCTCTTTCATTACTCACATACAATCAATAACTAAACTGTGTCACTTTCACCTAAAAACATCTAAAAAAAATAGGTTACTGCCTTATACAAGACACAAATAAAATCCAAATCCATTCTCTCATCATATATCATCTTGACTACTGCAACTCTCTCCTTGATGGCCTCCCCATCACCCGTCTGTGTCAAGTCCAATCCATAATGAACTATCCACTAGACTCATCTACCATACCCAACGCTCAGTGTCTGCTGCTCCTCTCTGTCAGTCACTCCACTGGCTTCACATAACATCCAAAATAAAATGTGAAATCATGACCCTAATGTATAAAGCCCTCAACAACAGTGTACCAACTTATATCTGTGCTCTCATCTCAAAATGTTACATTACGGGCTACAAGACCATCGCTGAGCAGCTTGGTGAGAAGGTGACAACAGTTGGTGTGATTATTCACAAATGGAAGAAACACAAAGTAACTGCCAGTCTCCCTCGGTCTGATGCTCCGTGCAAGATCTCACCTCGTGGAGTTTCAATGATCATGAGAACGGTGAGGAATCAGCCCAGAACTACACGGGAGGATCTTGTTAATGATCTCAAGGCAGCTGGGACCATAGTTACAAAGAAAACAATTGGTAACACACTACGCCGTGAAGGACTGAAATCCTGCAGCGCCCGCAAAGTCCACCTGCTCAAGAAAGCGCTTGTACAGGCCCGTCTGAAGTTTGCCAAAGAACATCTGAATGATTCAGAGGAGAACTGGGTGAGTGTTGTGGTCAGATGAGACCAAAATCAAGCTCTTTGGCATCAACTCAACTCACCGTGTTTTTAGAAGGAGCAGGAATGCTGCCTATAACCCCAAGAACACCATCACCACCGTCAAACATGGAGGTGGAAACATTATTCTTTGGGGTGTTTTTCTGCTAAGGGGACAGGACAACTGCACCGCATCAAAGGGATGATGGACGGGCCATGTACCCTCAAATCTTGGGTGAGAACCTCCTTCTCTCAGCCAGGGCATTGAAAATAGATGGTGGATGGGTATTCCAGAATGACAATGACCCAAAACACACAACCAAGGCAACAAAGGAGTGGCTCAAGAAGTACATTAAGGTCCTGGAGTGCCCTAGCCAGTCTCCAGACCTTAATCCCATAGAAAATCTGTGGAGGGAGCTGAAGGTTCAAGTTGCCAAACATCAGTCTCGAAAACTTTATGACTTGGAGAGGATCTACAAAGCGGAGTGGGACAAAATCCCTCCTGAGATGCAAACCTGGTGCCCAACTACAATAAATGTCTGAGCTCTGTGATTGCCAACAAGGGTTTTGCCACCAAGTCCTAAGACGAAGGGGTCAAATACTTATTTCCCTCACTGACCTGCAAATTAATTTATAATTTTTTTGACATACGTTTTTCTTGTTTTGCTTTTTTTTATTCTGTCTCTCACTGTTAAAATACACCGACCATTAAATCATAGACTGTCAGTGGACGTCCTTTGGGCTAGTTTTCCGTCCTTCTGCCTCGTTTTCGGTATGTTGCATTTTTACGGCAGCCATTTTTTTCCTTGCGTGCACGATTTTCGATTGTGAAAAAACAACAAATATGGCTCAAATTAACTTGCAACCTCACTCACAGGCTTCCTGGCTCTCCCCCTGTGCTGTGTGTGAGTGTGTAAGTGAGGCATATATTTTTTTTTTTTAGGTGTATTCAGTTCCGTGGTTCGGCCATTAAAGTCGAATTTTTGTGAGGCGCACAGTGTATGTGCGGGTTTTGGTCCCAAGGGCTACGGGTCACAAGTCCAGCGTGCTTCAAGTGCTCGCCTTGCTTCACGTGGCTCACAGTGCAAATAGCGCCTTTGGAGCTCATTGCAGCCTAAGTTCCGCGTGCCTCAACTGCGTGCCTCGCTTTTTGAGGCTCTCAGTGCAAAGACCAACATCGTAAGCATTCCAAACAGTACCGCAGATCCACAACGATATATATGATAATTTATTTGTTACTCGCCTACATATTCCGCAGCGCTATTCAGGAGTTAAGTACAAGTCAAAAACAATATTTACACATTGCAAAAGAATGGAGGGTCCTTTAACTTAAAATCTAATGTACACAATGCTTTTTCACAAAGTGCCTTACAAGACTGAAAACTCACAATCTTACAGTCTAAAGGGCTTAGGTGATACAGGCTGGTGATAGATGCAAGATGGTGTCATGTATTACACTGTAGATTGTGGGTGTGAGTAATCTTATTATTATTATTATTATTATTATTATTTATTATTAACTATTATTTGTAACGCGCCAACATATTCCGTAGCGCTGTACAGGGGAACAGAACAGGGAAAAATACAATATTAGCAACTGCAGAAAATGGAGGAGGGCCCTGTTTTAAGCTTAGAATCTTTGTAGAAGGTGCTTTTTCCCAAAGCACCCTACAAGAATGGAAACTCACTACTTACAATCTAAAGAGAGTGGAAGAGGCAGAAACGTTGGGAAGAATAACAGATAAGCAGCCCTATTAAATTCCAAGGCCATAAAGGCTACGACACCCCGCCAAAGCCTGTGGGCTTGAAATTCGTCTGCGTTACAGAGCTATTAAATTCAACTATGCTGCGAGTTATGCGCCGAAGACGCAAGCCCGTAAACCCTTTTCCTGGCTGCAAGCTGTTAAGAGGCTGGGGGGCCGCGATCGGCCGTCACTATCCAATTGCAGTATAACGTAGTGCGACACAGGCCACTCAGCCAATAGAAAGCGGTCTAGCCAAAGATGATTGACAGAGAGAGATTACACATTTACGTTCCACATGCCCATGTGTTCACTGTGTTATATTTTCTTTAAAAGTAGCACGCAGGTCCTGGAGTTGGTGGTTGGATTCGAGTTTGAGAGAGAGTAGGAGAGTTTGCTGTTTTGTTCAGTTATATTCTATTTCATACGATTTTACACTTAATACTTGCTTACACATATTTACAGATTACACATATTTGCAATACACATAATTTAAATAACACACATAGAGACATATAGAGTTAGGTCACTCCACACACATACACCCATCGCATCCCCCACACCCCATCCCCCCACCGTTATTAATTACACCTAATTCACACATTTTTTTCATATATTATATTAACAGTTACACTTATTTCTATTTATCCTTATTTTCATTTTGGGATTATATTGAAGGGAGGAGAGAGGAGGGGAGAGGAGGAGGAGTGGTGGGGAGGAGGAGAGTGTGGTGGAGGAGAGGAGGAGGTGGAGGAGGAGGTGGCAGAGGAGGAGGTGGAGGAGAAGGAGCAGAAGGAGAGTATAGAGGACGAGTTGGGTGGTGGCAGGGTGGCCCGAGCATCAGGCACATGTAGGAAAGGTACAGAGCGGAAGGTGCCTGATCCCAGGGGGAAGGGTAGTTTGGGGCAGGGACATGCCTCAGGGACAGGTCAGGGAGATGATGGACCCCATCCACAGTCAGGAGGGCAAGAGGCTAAGGGCAAACACAGGACCCACAATTATACGCACCTGGAGAATGTGGTCCTTCTTGGTGATATCTGTGGCCGCCCAGTTATTCTTGCAGGGGGGAAGGGAAATTAAACCAGGGCCTAGGGCTCATGCATTGAAGGAGGTAGCGGCTGAGGTTGCATCAGTAGGCACAGTGCTAAGGGATGTGAGGTCTGTCAAACACAAGTTTGATGACTTCAGGGCAAAGGTGAGGAGGATGATGCACAAGAAGGATAAGCAAGTGACTGTGACCTGTCATGAGTGGGAGAGGGTCTCAAAGGACCTTCTGAGACAGGTACCCGTTGCTGGAGCTTCAGGCCCGGTGGCCCAGCAGGACCCAGCCTCCATGTCAGGTGAATATGACATACACCAACATGCCACCACATGTGCATCACACACACTACACATGTATGACCAACAAGGACACTGACATGTCAGCTCCATGGAATTATCAAGGGATAGATGGATGCGCCACAAAGCTGACAAATCACTGTCATCCTGGGCCACAGTGTCAAGCAATAGAGAATCCATTTGTTGGTGTGCCCACTGCAGTGTATGCAGTTACAGACCGCAGCCGGAATCAAGATAGCGTTAGGAGCCAAGAACAATCAAGACCATGAACCGAAGAATAGATCACATCTGGCATATGATAGCTAAACTGAGTTGTAATTAGGAGAATCATCCAGGTTCCAGCCTAGATGTCAGATAGTTAGGAATGCACACAAATCAATATATTATTCATTAACCTAATGACATATACCTTTCTTTTCTCTCTTTCAGCATCCAGGAGGTCTTAGTCCAGTGGCGAGCCAGAGGCGGGGGCATCTGCTGCATCGAAGCAGGAAGTGGAGGTGCAAGCCACCGCCCAGCAGGAACCGGCGCAGGGGGAGGAGGAACGAAGAGGATCCGAGGGCCCTGGCTTGGAGGAGGAAGATGTCATGTGGCTAGTGGGATCACCATCCGGATCACCGGCAACACCGCCGGGATTCAACCCCACTATTCCCCTCTTCCAAAGACTGAGCATCTCACCAGGGCCCTCCCACTGGAGCTATGGTGATGACAGCAGCCAGCCTTCATCTACTCCCAGTGACACATGTGATCCTGACCTCAATATCGGTCTGAGAACAGATCGTTGGGTCTGATGTAAGTAACAGTGATCTGGCTGCTGACCTTTGTATCCTCTCTGTATTAATGGGTATTTTCCCATATTGTTGATTATTCAGAGACCTAGCTAATGGTTAGTAATGCTTGCAGATGGGAGTCAGGTGAGTTGGTATATTGGTACAGTATTTAGCACTGTACTGTACATGCATTGTGATTAGTTTTTTTTATCCTCCTCCACCTTTTTTTAAGTTGACCATTTTTTTTCATATTTTTGTTTTTGTCACCACACTGTATGTGTGAAACTGGATTGTATTGCACAGCCCAGAGGTTGAATCATCTGTTTCATTGAGCAGATCTAGTCAAGTTGTAAGTGCTTTGCACATTAATGGTTTCTTTGTGATGATCCTTTTTTTCATCAGATTCCAGTTGCAGCGGTGTAGTGACCACATGTGACCCTGGTAGGTGCTATGCATCATGCTTATCCTAGACTATGACAAAACCCCGTTTAGGTACCCCCCTTTTCCCACAAGCCTCTTGCTCTCCCGGGACCAGCCCACACCACACGCATGATATTAATGCACAGTCTTGTCCATTGATTGTGGTCTGTGTATAAAATAAAGCTTTGTTATACTGTTCTCACTATGTCAGTGTGTTTTCAATGGTTGGGGTTATGGGACATCCACATACATCACATTTGTCTCACATTCCTATATCTGTAAACTAATGAGCCCCAGTTACTATGCAATGAATCCATACATATAATAATAATAATAATAATAGTCATATTAGCATTAGATATCATATAATAATACATATCACATATAATAGTTGTGGTATTTGCGAGTTGTCATCACGCAATGTTAAAAGTTACGGGCTTGGTCATGCACAGCACAGGGAGAGAGGTAGGGAGCAAGCTAATTTGATATTTAATTGGCCTTTTTGGAAAATGGCTAAGCGAGGAAAAAAATAGTGGCCGTAAAGCTGTAATTCGGAAACACATTTTGGGCTTAGGGAAAATTAACAATTTCCCAAGCCTGCAAATGGTTTCACACTTGTAAATGCAAACAGGAGCCTAGAGGAGGGAGAAGGGGAAAAAGGACACAGCAGATGGAGAGGGGGATAAGGTGGAAAGAGACACCGGGGTGAGGGGGGGGGGGTAAGTGACACAGGGGAGTGAGTGGGAGTGAAGAGACACTGGGATGAGAGAGCAGGGGAAAGAGACACAGGGGAGGGAGATAAGGGGGAAAAAATCCCAGGGGATGGAGAGGGGGCAAAGAGACACAGGAGGGAGAGAGTGGGGGAGAGGCTAGCAGTGAGCAGCTCATTGCGGGCCACAAAAGTTGCTGGTTGGCTGAGGCCTGCAATGAGGAGCAACAACTGCTCAATGCAGGGTTCGCGATGAGCGCCTTCGGCCCGTAAGTAGATGTTGGAGAGGCTCGCAATGAGCACTAAAGGCACTCATCGCGAGGCCCTCAAGTTAGAGGGGGGAGAAACAGTGTGGCAAACAGTATAGCCAGGCTTCAAATTAGATATCATATAATAATATATATCATATATAAAGGGTTAATACACATGCAAAATAAAGGGTTAATACACATGCAAAGTTCAATTAGTGATACTGTGGAGTATGAACATTCCCCTAAGGGCCTGATAGGAATATGACAGGTGATACTGGAGTGGGTTGCCAGTTCCTTCTCTGACCTTTCTGCCCTGACCTGCCCACCTAGAGTGACCCTACATGGTATAGCTTACAGCTTCATTGCAGTACACAAGCCCCTTCACCACCACCACTTAGCAATGCTGAAGGGGAACAGTGGAACATACACCACATTAATCCACTCTAACCCATCAGGAGGTGCCGCAAAAATACATGGAGGCTGTGCAGAGGCACGTGGATCCACAGCCAACTCACCTCCATCTCAGCTACGCCCATTCTCGGAAAGTCCCACGGCAATGCTGGTGGCCATGTGCCAAGATGTATAGCCATTCCCATTTGGTGACCTCCCATTATGATTTGCTATTCATCAATTTGCATTAGTGTTGTGTATGTTCCCCTGGTCCCCTTGTGGATTGCTAAGTGGTCGTGGTGAAGGGGCTTGAATACCCAAATTAAGCTGTGAGCTATACCATGTAGGGCAACTGTAGGTGGGCAGGTGATAGAGGAGAGGTCAGGCAAATCACAGACCACAAGAGAAGAAACTGGCAACCCACTCCAGTATCTTTGGCATGCAAACCTTGTGGAAAAGCACAGGCAGAGACCTAGCTAAATGTGAAGCAGTCCATAGGGTCACAGAGAATCGGACACGACTGAAGGACTGAACATAAATAATTAAATGATCCCCTGGTTCTTGATATATGTGATGTGGCGGTGTAATTTGGCCACTATTTGTTTTCCCAATGTAGATGTGATGAGCAACATGTATATACAATCACTATGATAGTTATCAGTGTTGGGGACGTTTGCAATGTTGTTAATGCAGTTGCGTCCCTCACAAAGCAAGGGCGCAACCGCGAGCCTCGCAAAGCGAGGCGTGCCAGCGGCGTCGTCACACATCCGAGCCTCGCAAAGCGAGGGTAAGCAGCCACGTAGCACTTCGGGTGCAATGAGCGCCGAAGTGGCCCCGTTACACATGCGAGCCTCACAATGCGAGGCGAAGCAAACGCGCAGTACTTGGGCTGCAATGGGCATATGGGCTCATTGCAGCCAGAGGCGCCGTCACACATGTGTGCCTCAAGAAGCGAGGTGAAGCAGCTGCGCAGCACTTAGGCTGCAATGAGGGCTGAAGGCTCTCATTGCAGCCAGTGGCGCCGTCAAACATGCAAGCCTCACAAAGCAGGGCAAAGCAGCAGGGCAGTACTTAGACTGCAATGAGCATCGAAGGCAGCCATTGCAGCCTGAGCTGAAGTACTTAGGTGAGCTTCGCAAGGCGAGGCCCGCCAGCGGTGCAGCACTGTTAAAGCGCTTAATACTAAAAACACACCAAAACAAAACAAAAAAAAAGCATGTACAAAAAATTATAACACACTCACACACATCACAGGTGGAGATGTTGAAGACAGTAACACACACGAACAACGCCAGGCACGCAGGACTTTTAAAATAAAACCAACGGCAGCCACTTAAACATTCACCACATACACAAAGGAGAAAGACACAGGGAAGGGACAAGGGGGAGATGCTGCAAAGAGACACATGGACGCTCATGAGATGGAAATGAGGGAGGGGGGAATGTGCATAGAGGGCCCATAGCCTTGCATTGTGTGGCAAACAGCATTACCAGCCTTACAATTTTACTCCCATTATTTTTGATGGGCAATTTCAGAGGACCAAAACCATTGCCAGCCATATAATTTTATTACTGTCATTGATGACGGGCAAGTTACTAGTCATAAATATATTCCATATACTGTGCATGAGAAAGGGTTAATATGGCATCAGTTTCATGTTTTTGCTATTTAGTGTGTCTTTAATTGCTTTCGGCATGTTGCAGCATGGTTTTTCATATTGGCATGTGCATGACCATTCCAACATATGATAAAATTAAATATTTATTTATTTATTTTGGGGGGGGGGGGTTATTGTGCAAGTGACTGTAATGCCTTTCCATGCCTTACCCATTTTTGAAAGTCCAGTGGTGTGTTTATATTGTCTTTTACAGTGTTCAGAGGTGTCTGTAAACCCTTTGCGGGTCCTGCTTGGAGGCCGTAATCTTTTTGCCTTCATTTGCAGGTTACGGGTTTGAACGCCAGGGTGTCTTTGATAACTCATAGCACTTTAATAGCGATTTTGGAACGTAACAGTTACGGGCGTGACAGATCAAAGGATTTGCGGCCATGGAGTTCAAATTTCCACGTCCCGTAGGGATCTTCCGCCTGTAACCCACAGATCATTAGCGGGCTGCTGTACGGGGCCTATTTAATAGCCATAAGTCTTGCAGGCTTCGTTACAGGCTACGGTTTTACACTGAGGGAATTTAATAGGGCTGAAGGAGATGCAGGGTCAGGAGAAGGTGAAAGTTTGCCTAGATGGGAAGGTGTGCAAACTTGGAAAGGGAAAGTCATTTTAGGTGACTGGCTCAAGTATGTAATATGTTATCTGCACCTAGCGGTCAGATAATATAGCCTGCGAGTGGAAAGTTATTATTCCTATTGTCACGTGGATATTCATAGAGATAGTTTTTCAATATAACTGAATATAGAGGTGATCTTAATGCAAGGTTCCCCCAATTGTCTGTTTCCACTACAGCAAAATTGAATAGTTACAATTTATGGCTGTTTTTATATTTTGCTTTCTAAAACAAAATGTACCCGTTATCAATTGAAATTCTTCATAATAGAATACTTTAGCATATACTTTCCCCTTCTGGATATCTATCTTGTTGTGGTGAAGTGGCCTGTGTACTTTAATGAAGCTGTGAGCTATACCATATAGGGTCACCCAAGATGGGCAGGTTATAGCAGGGAGGTCAGACAATTTGCAGTCTATTGGAGAATTATATAGATTATGTAGTGGTGCATTTTAACTCAGAAGGTGACGAGTTTCTTTAAACAGATGCTTTTTTTAGGTTCGTTTTTAAAGGTTTTGAGGCTAGAGGAGTCTAGTAGAGCAAGGCAAGGAGTTCCATAGAGTAAGGGCAGCACGAAAAAAGAACTGAAGGTTTGATTGAGAGGAGGTGATAAGAGAGAAGGAAAAAAGAAGGTCATTAGCAGAGCAAAGAGGGTGATTGGGGAGTATTTTGAGATGAGAGCACAGATATAAGGGGTGCACTGTTGTTACGGGCTATATGTTATAATCAGTTGCCTGCTGATCCTCTGCTTCCTCCCTCAATGTAGAAGATGAGGTCACTGGATCCTCCTCTGGCATGGGCTCTGGACTGGAACTGGGTGAACCCTGTAGCGACTTGAATCCTTCTCTATGCCGCTCCTGGTCATGATCTTGACTACAGTCAGCTGCCGCTGGGAAGATGGTCTTCATCTGTAAGACTGTCAGTGCTTGTGGATCTGATGGATGAGCATGTGTTGGCTGCCACATCAGAGTCCCAGGGATTGAACCTGATATGACTGCCGGGCACTGAAAAGCTCCCCTCCCACATGGTCCTGAAGGAGAATTCCTGTCCTCAAAAGCAGGAGTTTTTGGGTAAAGTATATATTTTATGATTGGTAACTCTATGACAGTGATATCAGAGAAGCTGTAATGCTGTAAGATTAGTTTTGACGCCCAAATGTAATGAGTCTGTCACGACCCAGAGATGATAGGCGTCATGCACCCCAAACTCTCTTACTTTAACTTACAGGAGTAATCTCCAGGTTATAACTTATATTCATCTCAGCACCCAGCAATTCAGATCAGGAGATTATTCATGAAAAAGCAGGAAAATTGGATCCCTTAATTAGGATTTGAAATCATACAAGAAATAGCAGCTCACACCATTTCTTAGGGCAAACCGATGGACTTTATGCTTTTCACACAGATATTTAACAAAAACTCCCAAATATAGTCCATCCCCTCTTGGGCAATCAAGGCTTGTTTGATCTCCCCCCATGATTTCCAGATGTCTCGGTGGGTCTGGAAAGTTCCTTTGGTATTATTCTACATTTCTATTTCTGTTCATCGACTACAGATCCCAGGCCTGGGTTTTACGTATAACTTTATGACTATACTTTGACCACACATGAGGTTTTCAAGGAGGGGGGGGGGGGGGTGGAGGACATTCCTATGCCTAGGTCAGAGACTGGATGCCTGGCAAATTGCTCTCTCTGGTTTTACAATATTATTTGTTTATGTGTGCCATTGGGGAGGGAAATATCCAACATATTTCACACAACAACGATAAAAAAATAATTTCAAAAATTAAATAAGCAACAAAATATTCACATTAGTCGCTTTTAAAATAACACTGAATGGCCATTTTAATCGCCTTGATGTTAGCAATCATATGTGTTTGAGTCCCAAATAACAGGGTTACTTGTGGGGTTCAGGGGGTCGCATCCTGCCCCCAAAATCAGTCACGACCGATGTGTTGGGTTTTTATGGTCTAGTTTGCATTTTGATTTTAGTGCTTTTGCTGTTTAAAAGCTTTTCAGTTATTTTTGGAAGGCACTTATTGGTTTTAAAAATTAGATTTTGTTTTTAATAACAATGGATGTCCATAATGACAAAGATGGTATATGGAGGCTATCCCGATAAAACACATATAGTTTTTCTTTAGAAATATATCTAGAGAATACCCAAGATATCAATTGGTATTTGAAAATGTATCAGTATAAGATGTCCCTTTATGCAAATTAGCATCTATTTTGCTCTATTCCTAATAATATTTCAGTTCTTACGTGTTTCTTATCACTAAAATAGTTGTTGTATGTGTGTAACGCTGACGTCATCAAGAGAGCATGGCCATGACGTCATTGGGGCAGGGCCTAAAATCTGATATTAACAGAAGCCGGTAGCCATTTGCATTTCAGAGAAAGACAGGAAAGTGAGTGAGAGAGAGGTACAGAGAGAGACACACACACACAAAGAGAGAGACAGGTACAGAGTGAGAGAGACGGAGAGTGAGGGGTACGGAGAGAGAGAGAATTAAAGAGCAAGAGAGCACACAGACAGAGAGGGCACACACAGACAGCACGATAGACCGAGAGAGTGCACAGACAGAGAGCTCAGAGACAGAGTGCACAGACAGAGAACGCAGAGAGAGAGAGCACAGATAGAGAGTGCAGAGAGAGAGCGCATAGACAGAGAGCGCAGAGAAAGAGTGCACAAAGCGCACAAAGAGAGAGTGCACAGACAGAGTGTACAGAGAGAGAGAGTGCACAGAGAGAGCGCACAGAGAGAGCACACACAGTCAGCAAACACACAGAGCAAGAGAGAGTACACAGTGCAGACACAGAGTGAACTTCACGACACAGGGAAAAAGCAAGGCATAAATGTCCATTGAGTTTTGCACTGACAATAAGTTATGAGTTACTCCCTGACACCCAAACCCTATGCTAATAAGATTTTAGTCACAAATCAGGGCACTGCAGCAACTGCAAAAAGCAGAAGAAAGATTTACGGGTACCAAAGAATACTCGCAAGTAGTTTTAAAATCTTTGCTGAGTCCCCCAGAAGCGTCTTAAGTGACAAAATAGCCAAAAAAATAGCTACAAAATGATGACATTTCAATATTATTTGACACATAACAATTCAATATCAACATATGTGTAAATAAAAAATACAATATGTTAGTATTAAGCCCATCTTATGATAGTAAATCCAGGGTAAAATACAACCCAGTACTCACCGTGTTAATACATGTCACAAAACCACATTGCCTAGAAAAAAAACACTTCAATTAATTGTCTATAAGTGTATCATATTTTAACAAAAAATAAACATATCTTTATTTATTGAACCTATAAATACAATTCTCACATCTTTTTAAAGCCGCACATTGTGAGCCTTGCATTGCAAGGCGAAGGGAGAGGGAGGAAGAACAAAAGGGAGGGAGACAAGGTGAGGGAGGGAGAGAGAAGATATGGGGAGACAAGGAGAGAGCAGGGGGAGAGAGAGTGAGAAGGAGAGGGAGGGAGACAAGGAGAGGGATGAAGAGGGACGGAAGGAGAGAGAAAGAAGGAGAGGGCGAGAGAGTGAGAAGGAGAGGGAGGGAGAGAGTGAGAAGGAGAGGGAGGGAGACAAGAAGAGGGATGAAGAGGGACGGAAGGAGAGAGAAAGAAGGAGAGGGCGAGAGAGTGAGAAGGAGAGGGAGGGAGAGAGTGAGAAGGAGAGGGAGGGAGAGATTAGGAGAGGGAAAAAAGGAGAGGGATGGAGAGAGAAGGAGAGGGAGGGAAGGAGAGAGAAGGAAGGAGGGGAAGAGAGGGTGAGAAGGAGAGGGAGGTAGAGAGAAGGAGAGGGAGGTAGACAAGGAGAGGGGGGAAGGAGAGAGAAGGAAGGAGGGGAAAGAGAGTGAGAAGGAGAGGGAGAGAGATAGAGAAGGAGGAGTGGAGAGGGAGAGAGAATGGGGGGCAGAGGGATGGAGGGAGAGAGTGAGAGAGAGAGAAGGAGGGAGGGACATAAGGAAGGAGAGAGAGAGGAAGGGAGAGAGAGAAAGGAAGGGAGAGAGAGAAAGGTAGGGAGAGAAAGAAGGAGAGAGAGAAGGAAGGAGGGAGAGAGAAGGAGAGAGGAGGGAGAGATAGAAGGAATAGGGAGAGAGAGAGAGAGAGAGGAGAGAGAGAGAGAGGGCACAGGAGAGAGAGAGTGAACACATATAGAGGGAGAGGGCACAGAGAGAGAGAGAGACAGGGTAAACAGAGAGAGGGCACACAAAGAGACAGAACACACATTATTTAATACAATATTATACCGTCATTTTTGACGGGCAAGTAGTGTATATAAATATATATACAAAAAAACTTAGTCAGAGGCGCTCATCAGAGAACTAACCAACCTTAATAGATTAGTTCTATGGCCATGATAACCCACTCTGAGAGCGGCCTCTTTTAGCCACTTGTGCCTTTCACAGGGAGAAATATCCTGTAGTATATCATAAGAGTGACCCAGCCCCGAAATATCAGGCAATTCTACCCTGAACAGGAGCAACAGCAAACCCCAGACGCGTTTCGACGTTTATATATATATATATATATATATATACATATATATATATTGTTTTTTTTGTCGTTTAGTATATATATACCAGCGACTTGCCTGTCAAAAATGACGGCAATAAAATGTGAAGCCTGGCAAAACTATGCAAGGCTCTCCCCCCTATAACTTGCGGGCATGGCGATGAGCACCTCCAGCGCTCAATGCAAGCCTCTCCCCCCCTCTACTTTACAGGCCTCGCGATAGTGCCTTTGGCGCTCATTGGGTGGCCCGCAATTAGCGGCTTTGCCGCTCATTGCAGGCGTCAGCCATCCCGAAAGTTTCGGCCCACGCAATGAGTGCTGCCAGTACTGGTGAGCTACAGTTCATTGAGGGAACCATGAATGCCAACTTGTACTGTGACATACTGAAGCAGAACATGATCCCCTCCCTTTAGAGACTGGACCGCAGGGCAGTATTCCAACATGATAATGACCCCAAACACACCTCCAAGACCACCACTGCCGCTAAATAAGCTGAAGGTAAAGGTGATGAACTGGCCAAGCATGTCTCCAGACCTAAACCCTATTGAGCATCTGTGGGGCATGCTCAAATGGAAAGTGGGGGAGTGCAAGGTCTCTAACATCCACCAGCTCCGTGATGTCATCATGGAGGAGTGGAAGAGGACTCCAGTGGCAACCTGTGAAGCTCTGGTGAACTCCATGCCCATGAGGGTTAAGGCAGTGCTGGAAAATAATGGTGGCCACACAAAATATTGACACATCGGGCCCAATTTGGACATTTCCACTTAGGGGTGAACTCACTTTTGTTGCCAACAGTTTAGACATTAATGGCTGGGTGTGGAGTTATTTTGAGGGGACAGCACATTTACACTGTTATACAGGCCGTACACTTACTACTTCACATTGTAGCAGAGCGGCATGTCCTCAGTGTTGTCACATGGAAAGATAGAATAAAATATTTACATAAATGTGAGGGGTGTACTTACTTTTGTGAGATACTGTATATATATATACAGGCGGTTCCGAGATGAGATGCGTTTCTGAGAATGTCCTGAAGTACAGAACGTCTGTAACCTGGGGACCAACTGTACACTGTATATATAAATATATATATATATATATATATATATATATATATATACAGTAATGTATATGATAATAATAATATTGCAGTATAAAGTGATACCTTTGATTCATTTTATAAATAAAAGTATATACTAATCACATTATACAAACAGATTATTCAATGTCTACATTATAGAATCTTAACTTCCATCTCCTTCACTTTCTTTTTCATTTTTTTAATCAAAACAACTGAACATTAAGTAAAATTTAATTTGCAACTTATATACTAATATTGTTTTCCGAAGCTCCAATGTTTTGTTATTGTATAACTCTATTGATCCAAGACGCCCGTTTCTTGACATAATGTAATATTGTGTCTTCTAATGGTGATGTTAATCTTTCCAAGTCGGCCGCTTTGTCTATTTTCTCTCTAATAATGCGCCAGGCGACAGACCAAATATGCACTAGGTGTTACACCTATAAAGGGGCCATAGACTGGCCACCAGAAAACGATTGTGCCATGCTCTCTCATGGCTACCTCTTAAACTCTCCAGTATCCAAGTGACAAGATCCAGAGATATATTAGATTTTGCTTTTCTGTCCCAAGTTAAGAGCAATGATGGCTACCTCATGTCTCAGTAATCTATAGTGGTACATAGAGACAAGTAACGACCCACCTAATTCCTAGTATACAGAATCGGTAAGTGGGATTATGTATTGGTTTTTGTCTCTAGTACTGCAGTTTTTCCTGTATATGCCACAATATGTGTACTCATATTAAGTAACTTTGAAATTAACAAGAGGCCGACCAGCCCAGATTATATGTGGTAAAGGCATTAAATGCCAAGAATTTTGTTGCCAAAGGAGCAAATCAGTGTATTTGTTTTTAAAGTGTAAATTTTAATAGTTTTTAATCGTCGTTGTTCCCTGTATTGAATACAAGTTGTCAGAATATTATAAATCATTCCCTATTGTTTGTGTAATAATTGATGGCGTGATGAACACTAATGGGAAACTAACTCCCTAGATTGTATTATATCAAGTAGAAAGCAAATGGACTAAGTCTCCAAATGGATTTAATGACGGGTACTCCGATACAGCATTTCTTTAATACATATTTCCTTTTTCTTAAAACTTAGGTTAAGCATTTATATTAGTTAAGCACAAATCGATATAAAAAATAGATTTGTCCTCAGTAACAATTTGACTATACATCACTGGATAAGAACTACAAATCCCACAATCCAATGCATATTTGTAGTTTTAAGATTGTCTTTGAGTCTTATTTGTGGATAGCACATTAGCGCTGTGTATGGTGTACAGTGCGCCAGAGAATGTTAACATTGATCACAGCTTCAGTTTAAGCAATGCATATGATGCCATCGTGTTGCATTGCGCGCAATGTCAGTACACTGTAGGAAGTATGTTTTGGCTCTATAGGAGCCTTGATTAAAGTTATAACCGTTTGAAGCTATACGTGTGACGTCATCACGTCACGATGTGCAGTGACGCAATAATGGCCAACCTTTGGCAAACTGTTTTTTCTTTCCTTTTGGGCAAGAGC
The DNA here is from genome assembly GCA_027410445.1 of Discoglossus pictus. Classification (NCBI taxonomy): domain Eukaryota; kingdom Metazoa; phylum Chordata; class Amphibia; order Anura; family Alytidae; genus Discoglossus; species Discoglossus pictus. Next base: position 7,683,002 of record CM050165.1, on the reverse strand, counting down.
ACCTGAAAACGTTTACAATGGCTACAGGGCAGTGGACATGGGCTATTAAGCTATACAAGCACAAGAACTGCAAGTGTATGGCATTAATGATTTGTGTGCATATTAGAATTTGTCACTTTGCCGTTACAATTATTTAGAAGGTGTATTCTTGCTCATTTCTTGTTTTTAGTGTATTTTCATGTGTGCTATTATACTTCAATCCTGGGATTAAGCAGTGCACCATATGCAGCTTATGGATTGGTTTGGCAATGTGTCATTGCATATGAGTATTTCAAAAACCTTTGTTATTGTCCCCAATAGGATATTTATATTAGCATTTTCCTGGCACTTTTTTAGTTATTCACTAAGCAGTGTTGTTTTCTGGTTTTAATTATATCCCAATAAATATTATTTCTGATCCACTTGGTATTCATGGCAGAGATACTAGAGTGGTTTGCAAGTTCCTTCTCCTGTGGGCCACAGCATACAGCTACTGGTATTCCTAGGTGGTCTCCAATCCAAGTACTGACCAGACCCAACCCTGCATGGCTTCAGGGTGGTGTGACCTCTTGGTTCCATATAGATGGATCTGTCACACTACCTATCTTTGTTCATCATGGATTGTGGCCAGGGAAAGATCCAGGTCCATGGAATTAAAATAGTATGGAGTATTGGAGATGAGTGATGGTTTACCATATTGCCCTATCTATCTATACATCTATCTATCCATCTCTCAATGCATCCATCTATCCATACATCCATCCCTCTCTCTATCCATCATCCATCCCTTTCCATCCATCCCTCTTTCCATCCATCCATCATCCATCCCTCCATCTATCCATCCATCCCTCTATCCATCCATCCCTCTATCTATGCCACAAGAATAGGGAGAAATGTGGGGAAGTATATACTTCAGCATCTATAGGGTGGCACACAACCTAAATACCCCACTGCCTTTTTAGGAACCCGATGAGGTCTAATCTTCACCCATAACTCTACAATAATAATACATTATTATAAAGCAGCAGTGAAAGTTGTGCACTCCGTGTAGTGAAAATGAGCCGATTTCTTGGTTCTCAGCTATAATAACTGGGATATCGTTTACATTTTTTAAATCCTCTGTGACGTGAAAGTTCTCGATTTATATGGACATTTTTTCTTAAAAAGTGCTTATGAACGTGTACTTTTTCGAAAATATTTATAATTTCAAATTAGACGTTTCACACCCCTCCTATGTGAGTATATAAATATTTTGTAGAAGGGAGAATTAGATGATAATGTGGAGTTTTGGCCATTTTTTTGTGATAAGGCATTTGTATTGATCCTGGAGGCCTGTGCGCTGACTCAAGAAATCGGGGCGCCAGGGGGGTTTTACATTTCGTTGATCAAATCCCATTACTGGAACTTGTCTCTGATTACATTTATACTTGATGAGATGTTACTCTTACTCTAGTATTCCTGGTACTGTAGAGTAAGAATAAGTGTTCCACCTCAAAGCTCAGAAGGGTGCCTTTATTAGGCTTATATGGTGAAATAAGGTCCATACGAGGACCCAACTCACCAGTCTCTCAAGGCAAGGTGACATACAGTACGAGAAATGCTCAGTTTCTTCTATTATGTATTACAAAAGTTAATATTTTTAACCATGTCAGCAGTTTAAGCAGAGAAAACCATTGGATTTATGGAAAACCATTTTCATGCAGCCATTCAATATGGCAGCCCCACAGAAGTCCTAGTGATGGTACCGTAGCGGTTTATAGACTTTAGCAGTATTGGGACCACCGTTGCTGTCTGTTTACTTATCTTTTCACGGTGAGTTGCATTAAAAGCTTGAAAGTTGTTTTTTTATCTTGTATGGAACATAACTCCTAAAAAGTTAATTATCAGTCCCATTTCTTCAGGAGAGCATACGGTTAGTAGAGGACCACAGGACTCATATCTGGTCAGCTGGATGGTGTGAAGACTTATTAACAGAAGTCAGTAATTAGGAATACAACATGAGGCTTTGGTTTTAACTGTTTATTCAACATGCTGTCTGGCACTATTCACATTCCCAGCAAACAAGGGCAGAAGCAGCAACTGCCCTAAAACACACTGAGCCATCAGGAACTCCCTTTATCGTGTACGGTCTGTCAATACATTTAGCCCTTTATCACTGAGAGCGAGAGGGGTTAATGAGGCTTCTTGTGTTTCCAATGCAGGACCCCTGCCTACAGTTGGCTCCTGTCCATAACATTCATTTATCAGAGCTCTACAACTGGATATCTACAATAACCAGTCTTTCTAGGAGTATATTTAGTAAGAAAATGCTACTATAAGTGTTTGGTATTAAAAGGCCGTGTGGGTTCCTCATATGACAGGAAGTGAGGTATATTGGGGCAGAGGATGGGAAGATAACAATTATTTGAGAGCGTCGCACCGGAGGCACTGGTAATGAGACAGATCTCGGTATGTCCGTTTGCAACTCTCTGAGGGACTGATTGTTTTAGGATGAGGGACCAGGAATTAGTCACGTGCAAAGGATTCTGGGACATGTGCCCTCAGCAGAACTGTGAGGGAGCAGAAGTGTTATGTCCTAGTGATTAAAACCCTATAAAACAAGGTTGGTGAGTGATGTCCTGTTCAGGCCAGGAAGGAGTGTGTGATCCAGGACACCAGGCAGGCCGCGCTATGTCCTTATCCGCACATTGTGAGAGTCAACCACTGCAAGAAAGGAGACATGTCAGACAGGTCAAGTTAGATCATCAGAACCACCTGATCTAACCTTAACCTATCTATAGAAGACGCATTTTTATAATTTGATAATCAAGAACGAATCAAAGTTATTTTAATAGATTTCTGTCTTCCATTCTAAACATTTTAATGTGTATAACCTTTCCAATATTTCAGGTCAACTTCATATTGCTGAATAGTCTCACATTTATTTGTTCTGGTATAGCGGATTTCTGATACTGCACACAGTAGAGAAGCAATAAGGCGAGTCCACCCACCCATCCATCCACACAGCCAGCCAGCCACCCATCCATCCACACAGACAGCCAGCCACCCATCCATCCACCAACCCATTCACACACCCGATTCAAACAGCCACCCACCCGTCCATCCATCCACACAGCCACCCACCCTTCCATCCATCCACACAGCCACCCACCCGTCCATCCATCCACACAGCCACCCACCCGTCCATCCATCCACACAGCCACCCACCCGTCCATCCATCCACACAGCCACCCACCCGTCCATCCATCCACACAGCCACCCACCCGTCCATCCATCCACACAGCCACCCACCCGTCCATCCATCCATCCATCCACACAGCCACCCACCCGTCCATCCATCCATCCATCCACACAGCCACCCACCCGTCCATCCATCCACACAGCCACCCACCCGTCCATCCACACAGACACCCACCCGTCCATCCATCCACAGACACCCACCCGTCCATCCATCCATCCACACAGCCACCCACCCGTCCATCCATCCATCCATCCACACAGCCACCCACCCATCCACACAGCCATCCACCCGTCCATCCATCCACACAGCCACCCACCCGTCCATCCATCCACACAGCCACCCACCCGTCCATCCATCCACACAGCCACCCACCCGTCCATCCATCCACACAGCCACCCACCCGTCCATCCAGCCACACAGCCACCCACCCGTCCATCCAGCCACACAGCCACCCACCCGTCCATCCAGCCACACAGCCACCCACCCGTCCATCCATCCACCCGTCTATCTATCCACACAGCCACCCACCCGTCCATCCATCCACACAGCCACCCACCCGTCCATACAGCCACACAGCCACCCACCCGTCCATACAGCCACACAGCCACCCACCCGTCCATCCATCCATCCATCCACACAGCCACCCACCCATCCATCCATCCACACAGACACCCACCCGTCCATCCATCCATCCATCCACACAGCCACCCACCCGTCCATCCATCCACACAGACACCCACCCGTCCATCCATCCATCCATCCACACAGCCACCCACCCGTCCATCCATCCACACAGACACCCACCCGTCCATCCATCCATCCATCCATCCATCCACACAGCCACCCACCCGTCCATCCATTCACACAGCCACCCACCCGTCCATACAGCCACACAGCCACCCACCCGTCCATCCATCCACACAGCCACCCACCCGTCCATCCATCCATCCATCCATCCACACAGCCACCCACCCATCCACCCGTCCATCCATCCACACAGCCACCCACCCGTCCATCCATCCACCCGTCCATCCATCCACACAGCCACCCACCCGTCCATCCATCCACCCGTCCATCCATCCACACAGCCACCCACCCGTCCATCCATCCACACAGCCACCCACCCGTCCATACAGCCACACAGCCACCCACCCGTCCACACAGCCACACAGCCACCCGTCCACACAGCCACCCACCCACCCGTCCACACAGCCACCCATCCATCCATCCACACAGCCACCCATCCATCCATCCACACAGCCACCCATCCATCCATCCATCCACACAGCCATCCACCCATCCATCCATCCACACAGCCACCCACCCATCCACACAGCCATCCACCCGTCCATCCATCCACACAGCCACCCACCCGTCCATCCATCCACCCGTCCATCCATCCACACAGCCACCCACCCGTCCATCCATCCACACAGCCACCCACCCGTCCATACAGCCACACAGCCACCCACCCGTCCACACAGCCACCCACCCACCCGTCCACACAGCCACCCATCCACCCGTCCACACAGCCACCCATCCATCCATCCACACAGCCACCCATCCATCCATCCATCCACACAGCCACCCACCCATCCATCCATCCACACAGCCACCCACCCATCCATCCATCCACACAGCCACCCACCCATCCATCCACACAGCCACCCACCCATCCATCCACACAGCTACCTACCCACCCATCCATCCACACAGCTACCTACCCACCCATCCATCCACACAGCCACCCACCCATCCATCCACACAGCCACCCACCCATCCATCCACACAACAGCCACCCATTCACACAGCCACCCACCCGTCCACCCGTCCACACAGCCACCCACCCGTCCACACAGCCACCCACCCGTCCACACAGCCACCCACCCGTCCACACAGCCACCCACCCGTCCACACAGCCACCCACCCGTCCACCCGTCCATCCATCCACACAGCCACCCACCCATCCATCCACACAGCCACCCACCCATCCATCCACACAGCCACCCACCCATCCATCCATACAGCTACCTACCCACCCATCCATCCAGCTACCTACCCACCCATCCATCCATCCACACAGCTACCTACCCACCCATCCATCCACACAGCTACCTACCCACCCATCCATCCACACAGCTACCTACTCACCCATTCACACATCCTCCCACCCATCCATTCACACATCCTCCCACCCATCCATCCATTCACACATCCTCCCACCCATCCATCCATTCACACATCCTCCCACCCATCCATCCATTCACACATCCTCCCACCCATCCATCCATTCACACATCCTCCCACCCATCCATCCATTCACACATCCTCCCACCCATCCATCCATTCACACATCCTCCCACCCATCCATCCACACAGCCACACACCCATCCATCCATCCACACAGCCATCCAACCACCCAACCATCCATCCATCCACACAGCCAGAGGGAGTCAGGAACTGACATCTAGACACACAGTGAAGCTAACTATTGGTTACCGGATTATTTGTATTTAGAGAAACCAGGGTACAAATGCTTATGGATGTGCACCTTATTGGGATTGCTTCCCCTCTTTCATCATTTGTCTATATGAGGACCCATCTAATAACATACATTGTTCTATTACAAACCATCTACATTAAAGCCCATCTATCAAGCTTGTGCCATGTGTGGAGTCGTCATGAAATCTACCGAAGGGCTATCTAGAGCGGTGCCTGGTTTCATAAGTGACTCCTCCAGTGCTTCATTTCCAAAATAAGAGCGATGTTTTGTAGCACGGGATAGTCCGTACTCACCTCTCCCATATCCATCGCTGCTGTACCACTGCCCTCCTGGTCCATGGCCTTAAAAAATCCTGAAAAGCAAACACAGGATAAAGATATGTTATCCACAGAGAGGATTCACTTACAGTGCCAAAGTATTGTAATAAGCAGAATTACAATAAATTTAATTAGGATAATTTGTCACTAATCAGCCTATAATGTCCAAGTTAAAAAATGTACATGTTTTTAAAAAAATCATTAACCAATAAAACACAATAGGGAATTATCAGCTTAAAAAAAACCCAGTGATTCCAAGAAGGTTAATGGAAAGATAAAATTAGTTTACAAGGATACACTCTCTTGAGAAAGTATCAGACAGAATCAGCTCAGAAAATTCAATGGAACAGAGAGGAAACAATTGTTGCATTGAAAAGTTAAATTGTGAAGATTGTGCAGATCTTTTTTCTTTCTAAAAAGATTTTTCCCACTATTAAGTTCTTCTAAAGAACAAAAAGACAAAGTCAGAGGTGCTCATCAGAGAATGAACCAACCTTAATAGGTTAGTTCTATAGCCATGATAAGCCACTCTGAGAGCAACCTCTTTTAGCTCACTTGTGCCCTTCACAGGGAGAAATATCCTGTAGTATATCAGTCTGGTGCCACTCAAAAGAGTGACCCAGCCCCGAAACACCAGGCAATTCTACCTTGAACAGGAGAAACAGCAAACCCAAGACGCGTTTCGGCCTTTATGGGCCTCGTCAGTGAGGTGCAGCTGAGCTCCCTAAGAGAACATCTAAAGAACATAAAGAAAACCGGGATATAGTGTTGCTTTAAGTGTAAAATAAGATATAATGGGGCCCAAGTGTATGACTTTAATGGAAGGCCAGAGAGGTGTATGAAGTGGTGCGTGGGGAGGCGTATCGAGAGGCATTACACACACACATATATGTATACACCTCCAGTCCCCAGTCGGGGGGAGCGAGCTCTACCACTGCTACATACCATGGGAGACCTGGACCAACTTGTGGGATTTGGGGGGCCGGGCACAGGTTAGCCCACAAGGGTAACATTTTGTGACTTTACTGGTGTCTGAAGTCTTAATATATTCAAGAGGGGTCCAGGTGGTGTATTGTGGGGTTTGTGTGCCAATAAACCTGATTTGTGCGCCCACATTAGGGTACAGGCTTCTTCTGGGAGTCTTCAGGTGGGGAAAATGTCCTAAGAATATTCTGTTTTGGTTCTGTTTGACAGTCTCTCATTGCTGATTGGATGTTGTAAAAACACAAATCTCAATGTTCTGAGTTTCTCTCCAGTACCCGAGTGAACCTTTCCCCTTATACCACAATATATATATAGTAAAAAAATAGCACATCCGTGTTCACATTTGAATGTCTAAAACAAGTTAAAAAACCTGCTTCCAGCTCAGAGATCCGAGAAAAACAGTTATTACACTGCATTCTGGGAAGCTGAGTTGGGGCATGCAAATGTGCCAACAAATGCCTCGCTCTTCAATCCTTAGCCATTATCAAACATGGCTTCCTTTAAGCTTATGCCTGCTGTATTACACAGCTTTAATGCAAAGCCAAGGTTGGATTAAACATACATATACATACACACAGTTATAGTACAGGGGTGGGCAAGGAGGACCAAGGAAGGACAATATACATGCCAGGATTTCAAGGTTTCCTTTCTGTGCACAGGTGAGTGAATCAGGATGACTGAAGTGGTGATGGAGTCACCTGTGCACAGCAGGGATCTCATCAAATCCAGGCATGTGTGTGGCCCTCCAGGACCGATCTTGCCCACCCTTGCTATAGTATACGGGGGCCTGAGAGGGCTGTATGTCGGGGTGATCCTTAGGAGCCATACAGGGGAAGTATAACAAGGACAGAGGTTTATTACCTATTACCAGGTTGGGCTATGTACACTGTATTTGGGGAGATCTATATCAAGGAGTATTGGATCTAAATCTGTAAATAAAAGTGGGCACTAAATAAGGGGGGGCTGTGAACAGTACATTAGATAACTTACTGAACATGGCCTCCAGCTTCACCAAGCAGCACACAAAGTTATCAAAGTCAATTCCCAAGTCACTGTCAGCATAACGAGCCACGAGGACCTGAATCAGTTTGTTGTTCAGCTTGAACCCTGCAGAGATACAATACACATGAGAGAGATAACACAAAATAACGCCATGCCCCTGTATCTGCAAGGCTGATATATAGTTATTTATAATTATTGCTATACTGTGCATCTTATTACTTAGGGTCTCATATATAAGTACAGGGAAGAGGAACATGTTCGTTATATTATTTTAGACTAAATTGGGTTGTATGTTAGTACATAGAAGTGGAGACCCCTTCTGGATCACTACCTTGTTGTGGTGAAGGGGCTTGTGTCCCTCAATGAAGCTGTGAGCTATACCATGTAGAGTCACCCAAGATGGGCAGGTCATAGCAGAGAGGTCAGACAAATGGCGTTCTACTGGAGAAGAAAACATCACCCCACTTCAGTATCTTTGCCAAAAAACATATGCATAAGCACATCCAGAAACAGAGATGCGCCTGGCGTGCTGTGGTCCATAGGGTCATAGAGAGTCGGACGCATCTGTACGACTGAACAAAAACAACAATAGAAGTGGGCCAACACAAGGTTGTTCTAGTTACTTGGGGCCTTAAAGTGTCTTGCTGGTGGTAGCTAAATATTGTAGTTTTTTGGGAATAATTGACAAATAAGTGTTGTTTACTAGCCTAGCATCGGCTTCTGTTCTGGCCAATCATTTCATCCAGCGGGTGCAGACTTCATCCTAACCTTTAGTGTCAGTGCAGCCAGGTCTGGGACTCCTATTCCATATCTCAAATCTGTGAATCCTACTCTGAAGGTCACAATATTACATCCAAACCCAGACTGAATCCTAACCCAAGACTTCCTAAGACTGCGTCCTGCGCGGCTCACCTATGTTTTCCAGGGCCAGACGCAGCTCGTATGAACTCATGGTTCCGGACTTGTCCATGTCGTGCTGACGGAAAATGGTCTGTGGAAGGCAAAGAGAGGGTTAAAGAGCAGGATCTGCCCAGTACAGGGTCACAGTGATCCAGTGATTGCAGAGTATTGAATATTGATGGACAGAGTTAGATTAACTAAATGCAACGTGGGAATGGTCCGGTGAGGAGGAATAAAAAGATGGAACATTCCTGGAAGACAAGACCTGAATTAGAAGAACATGCAGTGATAAAACGTACTTTGACTCCTATCCTGTAGAAACATATCCTGCTTCTTATGTGCAAAGAACGTAAAACTGAGCAGCAAAACCAAGAGGGCGCTACGCGCAGCAAAACTAATCGCAATATTGGGTTTGCATTGGGCGTCATTATGACCACAATGAAGTGTGACGGACACACACTTCTCGAATACATCTGTAGCAGGTGGTATGTTTTAGAGCTCAAGGTTTCTCCTTCAGGTATCCTCTATGAAGAATTTTGAGTTTGTCTCTATAAGACACCACCAACTACAACCAAGGTGCTTTACTGCAGAACAAATGACATTAGGCACTTTTATACGACTCGCCATGGATATGATGTCACCTGCTCCGGGTAGTAGTACATTTTATACTTAACATATATTCTGAATCAATGAAAAAAATCATGTGACACTAGACCCTCTGGAAGTTGAAGCTCTTCCAACCCCATCCGCCTCACCCATTCCTTACCAGCCAGCTTCGGATCTTGTTCCACAGGACCTGGAATTCCACAATGCCCAGCTTACCACTGCCATCTTTCTGTCAGTCAGTTAAGGGTCACTTGCAAACATACCAACTTTAACAAACAAAACATATAGTTTATAGGAAAGGGGAAATGGATACCAATGGACGGTGCTGTGGCCAGGTGTAGAAATAGATTTACCAGTTTCATTTCATGGTATTCATTCAGTTACTAGTGTCACAATGTGGTATGTGTGCTGCCATTATATGGAACATGTGCATTATTATGTATTTTTATCTGACCTCAATGCGTGACACTACAGGAGACGTGGCTTGGAGAGAGACCCAGAATGCAGTAGCAATGGTTAACGTTACAGCTGTGCTTCAGTATCTATGCAGACAGAATAACTTGGACATAAACCGAACCAAGTCCTCTACAAAGGTTGGTAAAACAGCTGGGCCAGACCATGCTAGAACAATAGCCAGGCCCATTGGCACAACCCATTTCCAAGCTAGTCAAAATAAACGAACCAGATAATATTTGAATATAAGGAGCAACAGAAACAAACTACTAAAAACAATTGGGCAAGGTCTTAAATTCCTCTAGTCAGTGTACTAAGCGTGCCCCCAGTCTTTATTGGACTGTTGCTTTACATGAGATATAAGCGAGGATACGTCCATAAGATTGACCATCTGCCGACATGATTCCATGCTGAAACCATCTGTCTTCAAATCTTTATCTGGAAGAAGACACAGTATCATAAGATTAGGTGATCTAAGAGACTATAGCGCAATAACACCTGTCCACCATGATCTACTTTAGCCATGGCCAGTAGTCCCACATTCCTTATGTCACCAAGCCAGATACAATTTTTAGGTAAGAAATACATAATAGGTCAGTGGACCAGCGTGTAATCATTAATAAGACTCTGGAACAAAAAAAGTTTTTTTTCAATTGTTTGGGTTTACAGTGGAGATATGGGGTCTCAGAGCACCATATAGTTCTTTAGGCAATGGAACCGATTGGGCTGTGTCTATATTACGAGATATGTCTCATGGATTATTGATTGTACAAGTGCGCAACACATAATGGGAGAGACATTACATGGATAAGGTCTTGGATAACTGTTCTTTTGGGAATATGGACATGCCGGAGAGGTCATACATTTGCTTCTATGCATAACAAAGTGATGTAAGGGTCAGAATGAAATGGATTAGTTCTTCATTCACCCTATGGCTTGACAATAGGTGTACTTACAAGTGTAGAAGAATAGAAACTTACATACAAACACAGAACTGACTACAGATAAGGACCTATCTAGTCTGTCCATTCTATTTTGCTAAAGTTTTGGCTTAATTAAGCCACAGGATAGCCTTATACTCATCAATGGCAAGCCATAAATTCCTCAACTATTTTTAAACACACTTCAACTGAAAGGCTGTTCCCATGGCCGAATTACCCATTAGGCCAACTAGGCAGCTGCCCAGTGGAATTTCCCTGTGAGCGTCTCCACTTCTTAAAAAAAATGGTTCCTGGCTTAAAAAAATATTAAATGTTGCAGTTTATAGACTGGCTACTAGGGGGTAATCACCTAGAACAAGACAGTTACAACAGCGAAGGGAGCGTACAGAAAAGGCAAAAAATGGGTCCGTGGAGGGACTCCTCCACTTCACTGACTAAGGGCTCCAAAAAGCTAGATACAGCCCTGGCTGTTCCACTTATACACGTTCTGTGAAGTAATACTTTGTCACATTACCCATATTAAACTGTGTACTTACGTCTTGTCACCACTCTGTTGAGGATGGTCTTGAGCTCAAACACACTGATCTCCATATCCTGTGAGGAGCAGATAGTAGGACATGGTTGTAGCATTTGACTTTGCTGGCATCTAGTTACACACATATGTTTTATTATCACTAATAGGGCTATATCCATTAAGATGAGACTACTTCAGTCCCTAGGTTATGCTCTGGAGAATATTCACTAAAGTGCAGTGAGATCTTTCCAATATGAAAAACGAGGCACCATCAAATTACATGGAGAATGAACTTGAAGAACTATACTGTATCAGACAAAGGTTTAAAATAAAAACAGACTTTAATGTATTACCTATTATATGTTGTATCTGTTTGTTTATTGGCCTTGCCCAATGGTGGGGGCTTGCTGCTATTCCTTCTGATTATACTTTCATTTATTCCATTAATTTTCTATGCACATGAAAACTGTAGAGTGTTATAGAAGGATTTATCTACACTCTACATATTTCCATAATGCAATATTTACTTTATTTAGGGCACATCTCCTGCCAACTCACATCTCCTGCCAACTGCCGAAACATATTCTTGAAGGAATCATCCACATCATCTTCACTGAGGCTCTCCTGCAAAGTGAGGAGATAATCAGACACGGGTGGACATGCTTACACAAAATGTTTACCATGAAGTGTTCCCTAATCTGTATCTTGAGTAACTCCTAGGTGTAATCAAGTATCTTGCATTTTTCCTAGGATCTAGGAACTGAAGTGACAAGCTTTGCATTCATTAGGGGCTGCTGTGAAAAGCCACTCTTGAGTACCATTAGGTCATAATAATGTCCTCTAATCTGCACCCAGATACAAGGGAATCTAGGATGTTGAGTAGAATTCTCTTGTTAGGACAGTTGAGCTGGAAGTCTTATAGCAGATATGCACACCTTCCCGATTATCTCCAACATTGCCTTGAGAGGCCAGATAATGTTTAGTCTGTCCATGCCTCATCTCTACATCATTTTGCATTTCCTCTGACTGCAGAAATCCAACATAGACTCGGTTATTTCCACTTCAACAATATGGGCCATTCCTTAATACATAGGCCCAATCCCAGTGTTTATACTGTGCACCCCTATCCAAAACATCCTATGCAAACAAGTCTTTGGACATGGTGGTCTACCTATATTGTCTTCACCTACCTCTTCAGGCAGATCCGCTGACACCTCATCATCAAGTTCCCTGCAAACACAAAACATGAGCTGGTCAGTCCTCATCCATTGCTACATAACAAGACTCCAGACACTCATCCAATAGACCCAGATTAACTTTTGCACCAAGATAAAAATCCTAATTTAATTAATTGGCATTAACATGATGATATAAAATGACAATGTCTTTAATGCATAAGAATGCTTGGTCCCATAGACTATGAAAATGTGAAAAAATTTACTGATGGCAATGTAAAAAAAAGTGTTGAAACACTCACTGTACATCAGAATGCTTCTCAGTGAATACTCGCAATACGAAATCTCCCTCCTTGTGCGCCTCAAAGGTGGAGGGTACAACAATGTATTCCCCGGGGGGTAGGCGGATCTGGTTGCTCACTTCACGCAAGTTGATAAAGGTTTCTGAGCGAGCACAAGACTGGTGTCTCAGGAAGAAATCTTTCTTCAGGTGAACATTCTGACAACCCTTAAACTACAGGGAGGAACCAGAAGATATTGTGAAAAATAGGAAACAAATTGAGTCACCACACGAGAGGTCTCTGACTGACCATCCATCCTGACCTCTTTCAGTTGGGGAAGTATCTACACTGCCCACAAACACAAATAGGATAATTATCTGACTGCGGATTCCATTACTAGGTAAAATCGTAGAAGGACTGTCCCATCACCAGAAGAAGTCTCCATCTGCCTACTCCTCCCCATTAATAAGAAACGTCTTTTACTGCTATCCACAAATGAAAGGAGAAGTTACTACCTACTGCCCCCCACTAAGGTCTCTGACTCTCACACCCAATGGAAATGGTTTTTGAACCCTCCACACTTCCTTCACTAATAAGTTTGTTGTTTTCTAGTCAGGCCCAATTCTTTGTGACCCTATGGACCACTGCACACTAGTCACATCAGTCAGTCACTGCCCCTCTAAGCTCCATCAAGCTCATTGCTCACTAAGATGAGTGGTCTCTAATTAATTGGAACCAACTGCCCAGCCACCTCTAATGGCATGGACAACTTCTTTCCCACCCAAGAGGATAAATATCTTACTTATCCTGTTCATACTAACAGGACATTTCTGACTGCCTACTGTAACATGTCAATGGTTGCCCTATGGCCACCAACAGGACCGGTGCACACGTACCTCATCAGGAACCTGCAAGAGTTAGAAAGAGAGAGAGAGACAGTCAGCTACATTCTTAAAACCTTGAGCAAACAGAGGGAAAAACATGAATTCATACTGCATCTTGTATTACAATACTTTTTATTCCTTAGCCCTGGGACTACAATAAACACATGGATACATTTGTGCAGACATTTTAAAGACAAGACAACATACATATAAATGCACATTCATATAGGGAGGTGCTAGGGATAGAAGAGACGTGAGATTAGGGGGCTGCTTGAGGAATAGATGTTACAGCATTTTACAGGTAGAGCCATGGGTGGGTTTCAGCCGAGGTCCACAAGGCCCAGGCATAGGGTAGAACATTTTCAGGGGTTGAACTCCATGGAATATGCACGAAAATATCTGTCTGTAAGTGTACCTGGCACTTTCCGACTTACTGTATACTTATATACACTTAGTATTTTCTATATAAGGGTGTAGCAAACTTATGATTGGAATATAGCAAGAGGAAAGGAGGAGCAATAATTGGGTTATTGAGTGGTGCAAACATCTGAACAAGCCTAAGGCAGCGTGAGATCGACATACTCCCCGAGTGACGTTGTGAGAAGACCAGATGAAGTGGTCATGTCTAAAGTGTTGTTTGGAAGATTAGGGGAGAGTCTAATGAAGCTCAGCAGGAGGGGGCACGGCATGCAATATCATTTAGAAAGGTATTTAGGTGGTAAGAATAGAAGATGAAAAGTGTAAATCATGATCCGAAGGGGCAACTTGGAGACGAGAGTTGAGATGTAGGGAGCAGCAGTGATCTTAGTGTCATACTTGGCACTCTAAAATACAAAGCCCCTAAGACATCTCATTTGTGGTGCTGACAACAGAAAGCAAATCTCAGATGCACTAGTGGAGGAGAATATAATAAGAAGTTACAACTTCTGTCTTAGAGACGTTCATTTTTAGATGTTGGGAAACTACTCACGAGAAATGGTGAAATAGACGGGTTATGACAAAAGTTATTAGGAAGGAGGATGGTCTGGGGGGGACAGATAGATTTGATCATCATCAGCTTAAAGATGATACTGAAAAACTAGGAAGCGAATTAAAGAGGGTGTAAAGATCGAGATTAGCTCGGGACACCGGACTAACACCCTGAGGTGGAACGGTGGAGGTGCCATAGTTACATAGTATTTAAGGTTGAAAAAAGACTTTGAGTCCATCAAGTTCAACCTTTTAAGATCTCCTCTGATCTGCAATATGCGGATTAAATATTAATTAATTAATTATTAATCAATGATTTCATTCAGGTGCAATAGTAGGAGAGCTAGAAGTCATATGATGTAAACTATGAGAGGGATATGTTCTAGATCCCTAATGAGTAGAGAGAGACAGAAGAAGGACCAAGAGAAAATGGGCATGATGACCGCTGGAGAGTGGAAGTAAAGGACCAGGGTTATAGTGGACTTAAAATCTCATGTACATGGAATTCTTTGTCCCAAAAGCACCTTAACAAGATTGACCCCTTTAAAGGCCAACTTTAAAACGACCCATATATGAGGTACAGATTTCCACATTATAAATGTTAACTTCAGAAATACTATTTGGATACGGAATAACTTGGAGTTTTCAGATAGGCCTTTCTAGGACTTTCATATTCATGACAGAGAAAAAATGGAGTTTAATCTTGGAATGAGAGTTGTGGACATATTGGCCTGATCATGGAGTTTCAAGGATCTACATATATACAACAACAAAATATAGAGGCGCTCAATTAGCAAATCAACTAACCTTAAAAGGTTAGGTCTATAGACATGACTCGGAGAGCGGCCTCTTTTAGCCACTTGTGCCCGTCACAAGGAGAAATATCCCATAGTATATCAGTCTGGTCCCACTCACAAGAGTGATCCAACCATGAAATACCAGGCAATTCTACTCGGAACAGGAGAAACAGCCAACCCCAGACAGATTTATGAGGATATCGTTCTACAAACCATTATTTTCAATGATACAATCTATTACCCTAAGCAAGAATTATTCTCAATTCGAAATCAACATTTACTGAATAAGATACTGAAAGTACAGAGAAGTTGGACACAACAAGGATAGAGGTACCTCATATACAGCAAAGCCGATGGTATGCATGTCCCCTCCGGCCTTGCGCTCCCTCCTCCGGTCCTTCTGCATGAGAGCCACCAGGAAGCTGCAGGCCAGCTCATTATCATCAGGGTCATCATCCTCCTCTAGTAATGTAACTTTAAACTGGGGGTTGATCCAGAATGTGGCTGTGGAGAAAGAGAAAGTGGAGGGTGGAGTAAGTAACAAAATGTGCTAGGTCTATATCAATTATACACAGGAAAAAGCCAACAAACAACTGGTCTCTACGATCATAATAAATGAGACCTTTATATAAATATACACAATGATACCTATTAATAGTCTATGGACCAAAAGGATCAAAAACAAACACAATTTAATTTAAAATTATTTTTTTATTTAGATAAAATATTTCCAAGCTAAATGATCAGTACAATTCACTGTTTTTTTTGTTTTTTTTTAACATGAACTATATTTGCTTCCTAAAATTATTTCCTTGGTGCTGATTTCAGATCTAAGTTTTCAAAAAAGGCCAGCATGTCCCATTTTCAAGTTATTGGTTCAATAAGAAGTAATTATTAGTTTCTGTAGGGATATTTTCATTGTTGTGGTTGGCATTTCACCTAACCTCTCTTTTGTTGCTTGTACAGTTGTGGACACTAAACATGTAAACATGTAAAAAGGGCAGCGTCGCTAGTGTAATAATTTACCAGATGGCTAAACCTATCTCATAATCGTTTCATGGACCACCACATAATGATAACAAAGCATGTTTGAAAACTTTACGGCTAACAGAGCATAATTAAGCAGGACAAAGTCATACATTAAGTTCTTAAATTAAACAAAATACATGTGGATGCCTCTGCAGGACCCTGGAGAGCTCCATGATACATTGGTGGAAGTTGTGTGTGAGACGGGCTTTACATTTCTGGGGAGTTATTGTTGCGGTGAATGACGCCAGGTTCGGCATGTGTGCCAGTTACCTTTATTCACTTTTCCTTCAATCCCCACCCCTCTCGTCACTGAAATCACAAACCCTCATGATTCAGCTCTGAGGAAGTGATGTAACAAACACAAAATGGTTTTCTGTACTTATAAACAGAGTCTTAAAATTCAGCTTTTGCACACACAAAAAAAGCGCTATGCCCATGCTCTATGCCCAAGGCTTGCACAGCTGCTTATGTCGTTAGTTTGGTACATACATGGAATATAAGGGTAGGAGCCCTTCAACAAAAACTTTGAAGGAAGCCTACTACTTGTAAACAGGACAAAATGTGGGCTGTATTACATGTTATGTTAGCCTGATGGAGTGGGTGAAAGGTAAGAAGAAATGCATGTCCTTTGTAGTTCTTATGAATTGGCGTGACCCAACGAGTCACTTAGATGATTGCCATTTTTATTTGCGTAAGCCGCAATATTGTGTACTTAAATGCACCTTCGGCTATAAAGCTAGTTCCTCATGGAAAAGGTTTTCCCATACTTCATTCTCCAGAAAACTGGGAAGACATAGATTCATCTTCATAAGAGACAGATGGTGAGCCACATACAGTACCAGAAATTGTTCCAGTTTATCTGTCATTTAGGGAATATTTCAACTACCTTTCCTCAGTATAGATGTATACTTTTGGTGGTAGGAGTGTCATGGTCTGGGCCTGCATGAGTGCTGCCGGCACTAGGGAGCTACAGTTTATTGAGGGAACTATGAATGCCAACATGTACTGTGACATACTGAAGCAGAGCATGATCCCCTCCCTTCAGAGACTGGGCCGCAGGGCAGTATTCCAACATGATAATGACCCCAAACACACCTCCAAGACCACCACTTGCCTGCTAAAGAAGCTGAAGGTAAAGGTGATGGACTGGCCAAGCATGTCTCCAGACCTAAACCCTATTGAGCATCTGTGGGGCATCCTCAAATGGAAGGTGGGGGAGTGCAAGGTCTCTAACGTCCACCAGCTCCGTGATGTTATCATGGAGGAGTGGAAGAGGACTCCAGTGGCAACCTGTGAACCTCTGGTGAACTCCATGCCCATGAGGGTTAAGACAGTGCTGGAAAATAATGATGGCCACACAAAATATTGACACTTTGGGCCCAATTTGGACATTTCCACTTAGGGGTGTACTCACTTTTGTGTGTGTTGAGTTATTTTGAGGGGACAGCACATTTACACTGTTATACAGGCTGTACACTTACTACTTCACATTGTAGCAGAGCGTCATGTCTTCAGTGTTGTCACATGAAATATTTGAATATTTACATAAATGTTATGGGTGTACTCACTTTTGTGAGATACTGTATGTCTGTATATCTGGATTGTATGTTGTGTATAAAACATTAGTTAAGACGGTGTTTGGTTCCTTGACATCAATCCATAAGTATCATTTTGTCTGAGATCAGCGTGCTTGTATGATCTTTCCAAAATCTCCTTCTGAACAACTAGAACACTTGATTTGGTGGCCAATTTATAAAGTATTTCTTTACAGTTAATCTCCTTACAAATGTGTGGACATTAAATGTTTTCAGTCTGTTAAATGGAGAAGATGGTAGGTCCTGATTTAATACGTCCTCCTCTTCCATTTTTATGAAGTTACAGAAGTTCCTTTTGCTTTATTACTTTACCTCGTCCTCGTCTTGTTCCTCCCTTAAGGGTTTCATTTGTTGTTGTCTTTGCTCATTTGTTCTTTCTCCAACAAAGTGTCTGAAGTCCACGGCTTGGCTATTTGGAATTTCAACCAGTTTAGTGTTTTCTGAGTTTATTCATTTCTTGTAATGAAGGTTGTTGGTGATAAGGATACTTAGGTGGTTGAAGGTCATGGGGTGTATGGGAATAATGTACATTCTTGGTTATCATTAATGTCTAGGTTATTTTGTTTAGGGGTCTGATTTATAGACCTAATTTCAACTATACTCCTTATGTTAATAGCTTTTATTCTAGTTATGCAGTGTATAGTTATTACAAATACGGTTAACCAAAACCTCTATCTACTATAAAACATACCTATATATTACTTTATTATAATACAGTCTAATTGCAGCATCATTTCATCTTATCTCATGTTCCCATCTCTAGGTCAGAAATAATTCTTATTTGGTTAGTGGAATAATAATGGAGGTACTTATCTTCAACTTCTTAGTGCGTCACTTGCCTCCTATAATATTATATAAAATATTGTGGTAGTTATTTTTCTCTGATTTTATTATTAATGAAGTAAAAATTAAGTAATTTCTCCGAGTTTTGCTCCTCATCTCCTAGACGTCTGGGCAATGCTGGATTTGAGAGCATCTTACCCGGGTTGTTTCGGCAGCCTCCGGCAGTGCTGCCCCTCCGCCAGGTGCCATCATATGTGACTGTGTGCCACTTGCTAACTTCATCCTTATTAAGTGCATCCGGGGTAAGGTTACAAATTTCCAACCGGGAGAATTGCCGCAAGAACTCCTGGAAGGACATCCTAGAAAGGTGGAAGATGGGCACAGGAATGGTAGAAAGAGTCAGGTTTTGAGGTTGATAAAAAAAAAAGACAACCATATTAGAGTGAGAGGGATAAAGTGGCAGGAAAATCAATGACGAGAGAAGAGGAAGCAACTGAGTTTGTATCATCACACCCCCTCTCTAATTTTTTACTCATTAGACCTCCCCGGTCAAGTTGAAATTTTTCTCACCAGAACTCTCCATCCTCCATCTTCAGTTGCAGGTCTTCTCTCTCTGAAGGATCCACTTCATTCCACTCTGAGGAGCTAACAGGGAGATTATTATTATACTTTATTTGTAACGTGCCAACATATTTTGTAGTGCAATACAAGGGTTAAGTACATGGCAAAAATAAAACACATAGCAAAGAATAGAGGAAATAAATTGGGGGAGGCGATGATAGACGAGCCGCTCAAGAAGAAATCAAAGCCGTCTGTGAGCTTCTGAACTTCTAAACCTTTCTGCCTGTACGGTGATGTTCCCAGCACCTTCATACGCCATATTCACATCCCCAAAATAATACCCTGTCACAGTGCCGCCTCCAAACAGTAGCCTTGGCTTTACAAGGTAGCCTCAATTTCTAAGTTTTTATCAAAGTCATCTCCCCAAGTAATACCCTTCGTCAATAATTCCTTCCTTGCAGTAGCATCCGGTGTCACAGGGACATCTCTAGATCACGTACTTATCACTCCAGGCTCCTGTCCACTCCACTTGACCCCATGGGTTCCTGATACGAATGAGCTTTTCCGGTCTGCCTCTGTAGTCCACCTGCCAGGGGTCAGAGATGAGTTAAGGTTCATCCTTCTTGCGTGGTCCTTTCTGATGTTATCCCTCCCCTCAGCTCCCTAGAAGGTTGCTCAAACTTTATCAAGACCTGATTAAACAAATTGGTTGGGATGTTCTCTAATAACAAACCCGTACCTTAGACTTAAAGGCAGTTTTCACTAACAAAGAGGACCCTGTCTTAAGAGGTGAAAGACCAGGGCAGTGAAACCCAAGAGTTATCCCAGACCATAGGGAGTAGGGTAACCTACAATATATTCCAATCCCAAATGGTCATACCCCATGATGGCGGGACATGGTACCACATCACACTGAAGGAGAGTAACAGTTACAAAGATGTCCACAGAAAAAGCCGGCAACTAGATACAATATCATTTTCTTTATGCATTTTGACAATTAATTTATACATCTACACTTAAATGTTTTCTCTTGTTGTGTTGTTTTTTCTATATATTTATGTCATTTTGGTAATTTTCGAAAATGTGATTCAAACTACAACCTGATGGATATAATTCCAATGTAAAAGTGGTCAGTAATATAACGCATCTCAAGGTATGATAACTATTTTTCATAAATATGCATTTGTTTTTATAGTTTTGTCTTAGTTTGTTATTGATTTCTGCCTTTAACAGTGGTATCATCTCTTTCCTTCAAGTAGTTCAGTTTTCTACGTCCTTCATCTTTATTCTTCTGCTGTTGCCAGTCTCTGTACCCCATCATCTTAGTGCCATCCCCTTATCTCTAGCGATGGTGCCAGTTTCAGTTCCCATTAGCTCCCTAACCCAATAAGATTACACCCACCTCCTTCAGAGCAGTCACAGAATATGCATGGCCCTTCACCAGCTTCTTGAAGGTTACAGCTTCCATGTCAAATGAGCTTGTTATCTGAGAAAGATACAGAGAGGTTGAGAAAGAGATGAGATACAAAATACCAAGGCCCATGTAGAGCTTTTCCAAGAGCTTCTCAAACATGTTGGATTGTGGGATCATTTCTTTTTTTAATCAGATGAAAGTTATTAGCTACTGGTACATAAAGTTGTACAAGTGATGTTGGAAAATCTGTTTGGACTGGGAACCAAGTGAACATTTGTCTGGTTTATATGAAATAACGGCTTTGAAGTCCAGTCTGAATGGTTTTAGCTTAAAGTGAAACTTAAGACTTCACTTTCTATTAATTAACAAGATGAACCTACTGATGGCATCCTGAAAAAAAGAAGCAAACTTTTATGAAGCTGCTAAAAAAAATCTCTGAGTCCCAATGCAAGACCTAATAAGGTCTCTTGGTCTTGTCAAATGAGAACTACTAAAAACACAGATTTTTTTTTTTAATTCCCCTAAAACTTCCCTGTTTATTAAAACCCTATGGAAACCTGACCAAACATGAAGGTAAAAACTTGAGTCAATACAATTGTCTTGACCCCATATGCAGCTAATAACTTCAGATTCAGTTTATGAATTATGGTCAAGTGATCTGGAAGCCAATCTCACATCTATAGAGCAGCCCAACAAGGATCCTCTGTCCAGAGCTCGTTTGATGATTTTGTCCAGGTCCCGCGGGGCTTTTCGCAGCTCATACATCTCGGCCACTCCTCCAGTGAAGTCCTCAAAGCCTTCGGTGGTGCTGCCTCCTGAAAGGGCCTCGTAGGAACCATTCAGCCTGAGTGGGAGACCAATTGGTAAGAGAAGAACTGTATACCCCAACCCACGCCTAGAACAAGTACCATACCACAAGTACTACAATAAAATATACAACATCATAGACATGAGAACTACAACGAAATATACGGTATAATCCCATTTGAGCATCCACCGATTCAGAGGATCCATGAGTATACGTAGACCCACATAGAACTTACTTAGCATAGGCCTTTTCCAAGAGGGCACTCCAGAACTCGGTGCACTCAGCCGAGTGCACAAATACAAGCTCCCCATCCTTGACTGGCAAACGGTCGTCTATCACCACATCGACCCACTCACCGAACTGCCAAATCTGGTGGAGAGAGAGGTGGTCAAGAGAAAATGCGTAAATAAGTGAAGACAATGAAAGATGAAACAAGAATTAGAGTCTCACTCAATGAGTTGCCCTCGTGGACATAAGGCAAAAAGGAGATACGGAGAAAGGATAAAACATAATGATATTAAGAAGTAATGTGATTTCCAACATCGGTTGTGATCTTCTAGTTCTTTTCATCTAACATCACAGGTTTCCTACACGGATACTTTTAGCAAATATCTGACTTCCCTTACTGGCTAGTTTGTCGACTTCCCTTACTGGCTAGTTTGTCGACTTCCCTTACTGGCTAGTTTGTTTTGCTAACAATAAAGAGGACTTAAGAAGATGCTGAAAAGAACAAATAAGAAGATCATGAGATTGTTGCCACCTCTGTGACTAAATGCACCATGGGGCTATCTCAGTAATTGATGTGCAGAGAACAGAATAGATGAATATGTTGGCGTGTTCTGCCAATGCTCTGTACCTGGAAGTGGAATATACCAGCATAGTCATCTTGGAAGCTCTGCCCATGAGGAACCACTCTGTGCAGTAGATCCTCGTTTAGAGTCAGTGAGCCAATGGCAGCCAGGAGCCAGCAGTCACCTACACATATAGCAAAGTGATTATAGTATTCCAAGGACTGGACTAAAGGACAAAAACAAACACTTATTTTTAAAGCACCAGCATTTTCCGAAGCCCGATTTACAAAAGCGCAATAAAAGCAGAGTGAGTATAACAAATTACAAAAGATAAAACGCATCATATGGAAAGTAAAAATATAAATAAAATACAATATGGCAACAGACAATTTGGTGCAACTGAGCTGAGGTCCCTAGTCTGAATAAATAATGAGTAATATCAGTAAAACAATAAAAAAAAAACAGTGAAATAGTAAACCAATAATGAGTTATTATCAATATAAAAATGTATATATCTATAAATAATCAATGGCAAGTAAAACAAACAATAATCAACAACCAATAAATAGTAATCTATAAACCAAATATAAAAAAAAAAAAAAAAAATCAGTAGTAATCATTG
Source organism: Discoglossus pictus (assembly GCA_027410445.1). Lineage (NCBI taxonomy): Eukaryota > Metazoa > Chordata > Amphibia > Anura > Alytidae > Discoglossus > Discoglossus pictus. Next base: position 7,659,853 of record CM050165.1, on the reverse strand, counting down.
TTAATATTCAGAAAAGATACAAATAAAGAATAAACTAATAATTAATAATAATGCAACAAAAATAATTAATTATCAATCAGTTCTGAACATTTTCTATGGTAAAATGCCACCAACAAAAAAAGAGGAAATTATGTATATAAGTAAAAAGGCCGGAGGAGCTCACAGGAAATAATGCACTGACGCATGGGTGTAGGAACTGGGGGGACGAGGGGGGACAAATCCCCCCCCAGATTTTCCAATGTGTGTAGAGAAGCAGTTGTGTGATATTTTTATACCATATGCGGTACCCTCCCAGATTGTATTTGGCTCCTACACCACGATTGAGGGGCTCATCACCTCTACAGGTTTTACTCCATTCATTAATAAGTTATTTTATGTACCGATGCACTAAAGAAAATCCTCCATTATTTTTCTTTTGCAATATTGTTCTTCAGTTCTTTATGGTATTCGTTAAAAAAGGTTTAAAAGGGAAAGTCACACAAAACGTGACCACCAGGTGGTGCTGAGTGGAGTTTGTACTGGGCCCATTTAATATGCAACAAAATAAAATCGCAACTTGATTAAATTAATCTATTAAAATGCACCTCAAAATAAAAGTACGATAAAGAAGACTCCGGGGATCGCATGTATAAATAGGGCTATAATAAATAATATAGTAATGTAATACAGGAGAATTCTCCGGATTGATCGCAAATTTCTACAAACTAGTCATAGCAATCGTACGCCCTATGTCTCAGAAGGGCTATGGTGCACCCCACAAGATGACTTAGAATGCCCTGTAAACGCACTTTGAAACCTGCGAGCGCATGCAGGTTTCCGTCTCAGAGACTAGCAAGATGTGGAGAGAAGAGAGAGCGAGGAGAGAGAGAGAAGAGAGAGCGAGGAGAGAAGAGCGAAGAGAGAGCGAAGAGCGAAGAGCGAAGAGAGAGCGAAGAGCGAAGAGCGAAGAGAGAGCGAAGAGCGAAGAGAGAGCGAGGAGAGAAGAGCGAAGAGCGAAGAGCGAAGAGCGAAGAGCGAAGAGCGAAGAGCGAAGAGCAAAGAGCAAAGAGCGAAGAGCGAAGAGCAAAGAGCAAAGAGCAAAGAGCGAAGAGCGAAGAGCGAAGAGCGAAGAGCGAAGAGAGGAGAGAGCGAGGAGAGGAGAGAGCGAGGAGAGGAGAGAGCGAGGAGAGGAGAGAGCGAGGAGAGGAGAGAGCGAGGAGAGGAGAGAGCGAGGAGAGGAGAGAGCGAGGAGGGGAGAGAGCGAGGAGAGGAGAGAGCGAGGAGAGGAGAGAGCGAGGAGAGGAGAGAGCGAGGAGAGGAGAGAGCGAGGAGAGGAGAGAGCGAGGAGAGGAGAGAGCGAGGAGAGGAGAGAGCGAGGAGAGGAGAGAGCGAGGAGAGGAGAGAGCGAGGAGAGGAGAGAGCGAGGAGAGGAGAGAGCGAGGAGAGGAGAGAGCGAGGAGAGGAGAGAGCGAGGAGAGGAGAGAGCGAGGAGAGAGCGAGAGCGAGGAGAGAGCGAGGAGAGGAGAGAGCGAGGAGAGGAGAGAGCGAGGAGAGGAGAGAGCGAGGAGAGAGCGAGGAGAGGAGAGAGCGAGGAGAGGAGAGAGCGAGGAGAGGAGAGAGCGAGGAGAGGAGAGAGCGAGGAGAGCGAGGAGAGGAGAGAGCGAGGAGAGGAGAGAGCGAGGAGAGGAGAGAGCGAGGAGAGGAGAGAGCGAGGAGAGGAGAGAGCGAGGAGAGGAGAGAGCGAGGAGAGGAGAGAGCGAGGAGAGAGCGAGAGCGAGGAGAGAGCGAGAGCGAGGAGAGAGCGAGGAGAGAGCGAGGAGAGGAGAGAGCGAGGAGAGGAGAGAGCGAGGAGAGGAGAGAGCGAGGAGAGGAGAGAGCGAGGAGAGGAGAGAGCGAGGAGAGGAGAGAGCGAGGAGAGGAGAGAGCGAGGAGAGGAGAGAGCGAGGAGAGCGAGGAGAGGAGAGAGCGAGGAGAGGAGAGAGCGAGGAGAGGAGAGAGCGAGGAGAGGAGAGAGCGAGGAGAGGAGAGAGCGAGGAGAGGAGAGAGCGAGGAGAGGAGAGAGCGAGGAGAGGAGAGAGCGAGGAGAGGAGAGAGCGAGGAGAGGAGAGAGCGAGGAGAGGAGAGAGCGAGGAGAGGAGAGAGCGAGGAGAGGAGAGAGCGAGGAGAGGAGAGAGCGAGGAGAGCGAGGAGAGGAGAGAGCGAGGAGAGGAGAGAGCGAGGAGAGGAGAGAGCGAGGAGAGGAGAGAGCGAGGAGAGGAGAGAGCGAGGAGAGGAGAGAGCGAGGAGAGGAGAGAGCGAGGAGAGGAGAGAGCGAGGAGAGGAGAGAGCGAGGAGAGGAGAGAGCGAGGAGAGGAGAGAGCGAGGAGAGGAGAGAGCGAGGAGAGAGCGAGGAGAGAGCGAGGAGAGGAGAGAGCGAGGAGAGGAGAGAGCGAGGAGAGAGCGAGGAGAGAGCGAGGAGAGAGCGAGGAGAGGAGAGAGCGAGGAGAGGAGAGAGCGAGGAGAGGAGAGAGCGAGGAGAGGAGAGAGCGAGGAGAGAGCGAGGAGAGGAGAGAGCGAGGAGAGGAGAGAGCGAGGAGAGGAGAGAGCGAGGAGAGGAGAGAGCGAGGAGAGGAGAGAGCGAGGAGAGGAGAGAGCGAGGAGAGGAGAGAGCGAGGAGAGGAGAGAGCGAGGAGAGGAGAGAGCGAGGAGAGGAGAGAGCGAGGAGAGGAGAGAGCGAGGAGAGGAGAGAGCGAGGAGAGGAGAGAGCGAGGAGAGGAGAGAGCGAGGAGAGGAGAGAGCGAGGAGAGGAGAGAGCGAGGAGAGGAGAGAGCGAGGAGAGGAGAGAGCGAGGAGAGGAGAGAGCGAGGAGAGGAGAGAGCGAGGAGAGGAGAGAGCGAGGAGAGGAGAGAGAGAGAGAGAGGAGAGAGAGAGAGAGAGGAGAGAGAGAGAGAGAGAGAGAGAGGAGAGAGAGAGAGAGAGAGAGAGGAGAGAGAGAGAGGAGAGAGCGATGAGAGAGAGAAGTGGAAGAGAGGCCTGCATCCTGTGACCGCTTGGAGCAACCATTGATCACCTGAAAGTCTGGAAGATTGTAGGCGCCAGTGAAGATATGGACTTTGGTACCGTTTGATTTTCCCCACGAGCGTTTCCGGCTTATCTACGTAAATTACTACAATAAACAAAAACCTGCGCCAACCAAAACAAATAGGTAAGGGAGGTATTCAGAGCTCAAATCCTGTATCTACTATTCATAAAACCAAATTAATATATAAACCAAAAACATCAGTAACCAACTGAAATATTAAATAGACAATATCTACTAATCATATATATGGGCAAATATTTACCCATCCTCGGTGTTGTACAATATGAAATACAGTGAATGGGCCCTATTATTATATTATAATGAAATTGTCAAGGAGGGGCTCTTCTACGTCCATATAGAAATGAATATATATATATATTCTTATAATCTCTGTAGCTCACATCACTACTACAAATAAGACGTATCTTGGAGCTTCTTACTATAGTAATGAAGGATCTCCTTTAGCCGATCTGTGGGGTGTATGATCTACCGCCATTGGAAAGGGCGAGTTGGGCAAAACCTGCGGCATTCCTGAATAGTTCTACTGGTCTAGTCGTTTTATGTTGTTGTCACTTATAGACGCCAGAGCTAAAACAATGTAAAAACTTGGGTGGGAAAGTCTCCATATAAGATAAGCGATGGCCATGCCTAGTGTGCTGCTCTCTGGTAGAGAATGAGTTAAGAATTAAACAGGAAAATCCACAGCTATAATTAGCAATGAAATGGGCAAGGTGCCAAACCCAGGACAGGGATTACTGGTCAGTCTCACAACCCGCTGTGGTCAGAGAGGGCAGAAGCTGCACCTGCTGCGGTGGGTGGTCATCTACAGAAGTAAATATAAAAGTAACACCAAAGGCCACCAAAACCAGGCTCAAAAATGGAAGACGGGCAACAAATATCACATTAATAAGTATAAGTCTCATCAAATTTACTAAATCAGAACTAAATTTTTTTACCATGGAATAAATAAATAGTTTCAAAAATATATTCCCATTATCTTCAAAAACCACATGAAATAGTGAAAAAGAACAAAAACAAATCATGCCGCAGTGAAGAAATGTTCCCATTAATGTCGTGTAAGAAATGATCTTCATACAATTCAGTTAGAAGAGCATAAAAAGTAAAGTACTTCACAAGTTGACTAAGCCATACAAAAACTGTGAAGGTCCCATAGCAGACAATATATGGAAAAATGTAAGAAAAAATAAATAAATAAAATAAAAAAAATAATCGGTCACCCTTATATATATATATATATATAAATATAAAACAGTTTGAGAGGACTTCTATACAAAAATAGATTATTATTATTAAGAAAATTATACAAGCATATATAGTGTTGCACTTAAAAATATTTATTCTCAGAAATGTTACAAAACATTATTTATTTAAATTACTCATGTACAATCAATGAGGGGCTATGTGTACCATCTCCTAAAATGTATATATATATATGCCATGATATATTTGGGACCTATGACTAATATTATGACCATTTAATGCCATGCTTTTAACCTGGTTTAGTACATGGGTTATATTTATTTGGCCCATGACGTCTCATTACTTGGAGTCCTCCACTCCATGTTGATGGCGGTTCCCTCATTTCACAGATAATCTTGTGAGTAATTATAAAGGTGCTACATTTGTAATTTCAGTTTTCTTGTATTTCTTCATACTCCAGTCCACTAGAAGCTCCCCCAGGTCCTGCAGCCCGGTCCACTCCTGGGACATGCTCGGCTATAACAATGGTCTATAATGCTCACAACAACAAAACAGAATGATATCAAACACTCACCCAATGCCCCCTGGCAAATATCTGTTCTGGTGGCTCCTCCTACAATGAACTGCGGATCATCAGCTATTTCCTACAAAGACAACAAAAAAAACAGACACACATACACGATTATAGCCCAGAACATCAAGTCCAGTGGGGGGGAGTATAGTCAGGGATAGAGGTAAAGCCCTGGCTCTGTGAACTCTGTACACTCAAACTGGATCTTTTCTTATCTGCTTTGCCTGACCGTACACAGCCACAGAGCCCAATGTACTGAAGAATAAAACCACGGATACTGGACAGGAAATCACCCATCACGGGGACCCAGAGGTATGGGGGCACCCTTGAGGACCTTTAAGTCACTGGTTACATCACCACAGTGCCTCAACCTGCCCCAAGTAGGACATCAAGGGTGGGGCTCCATGGCCACGGTCAATCTGGTGATTTTTATCTGGTTCTCCAATTGTGTTTTTCTATTGTCCTCACCCCTAAAAGTCCTGACATATTCCTTAAAGTTTTTTCCTTGTACATGGTGGATATTTCCTCATCTTTTAGTGTATTTGGAACAGGTTACTATTTCATCATGATCCCACCATGTTTCCCTGATTATATATATATATATATATATATATATATATATATATATATATATGTCTGAGCTTCATTGGATTTCCATGCATGTTCCGACAAGGTCATGGATATGGTTGAGCCTAGCTGGAATATCGGTGTGGTCTGGCAAGATATTGTATACCTCCTCACAACACAATTAGTGTACTAAGTGTTCAGGTCAAGTAAATATCAGCGCTCACCGTGGGTCGCTTCCATCGAACTCCCTGAACCTTGCTGGATCCGGGGCCCAGCTCCTTGAAGCCAAGAGTAGAAGTAATGGCAGGAAAGTGAGGGTCCTCAAAGAGGGATCCACTCTCCAGGCACTGCTGTTTCAAGCTCTCATAGTCCTGGTTCAGGTATTTGGATGCACAGTCATGAGAGCCCACTCCGGACGCCTTCAGGCGATCAATCTTCAACTTAGAAGCTATACCTCCAAAAGGCATCATACTGATCACTAGAGAAAGGAGGGAAAGAAAGTGTAAGAGATGGACGGAGGGATATGATGGGAGGTATGGAAATTAAATGTTGGAGAACGTGTGAGGGATGGTCTGGAAAGGAATAATGAGGGATAGAGGGTTAGCGAAGGAGAAGTGAGGGATAATAATGTAGAGTGAGGGATGATGAAAGAGTGATGTATGGAGAGGTGTAGTTGGGAAAGAAAATGGAGGGGTCATCGGTGTTCCTACCTGCGCATTAGACACATTATGTGGGAAATACATCAGTTCATTCAGTAAAAGGAATAGCTGGGGACAGTCTATACAAATATTGACCGGCTTGGCCCTTCCCTCCGGGATACAGATTGGATTACACAGTTTATTTACTGAGCTTTTCTCCGGTAACATGATATTTTAATTTCCCAATCGTTACAAAGACACCGCCAGCGCTAAATATTTACAGGGTGAGTTTTAGAGCCATATACTGGGAGCTTATCACATTAATCACATCAACGTGATAAGCCTCATTTCAACACTAGTAAAAACTCTACACGGAGATTGATTTGGTTTCACCTCCGATGAGTAACAATCAGTGATAACATGGTACGGAAGGAAGCAGTCCGGTGGAGGCCCAGGACCATCTGAACTATTCATCCATATGTTATGGAAAGTAACACATTAAACCAAGATTGTTTATTTAGTTCTTTATAATAACAGCCAATTTGGGTGTTGGAATAGCAATGAGTTTCTGGTCTTCCTTGTCCTAATCTAGGTATACATCAACACAAACAGTCCACAGCAATGAAAGACACTATATACCAAGGTGATTCTGGATCAGTTCCACCAAGTATGATAGACTTGACCAATGGGGCCACAACCCATCCAGCAGAGGATGCTTGGCATTGCATACTGGCGGTGTGGGTGAAGGTACCAGAGATACAGCTTTGGATAGCCTTGCATTTTAAGGATGTTAACACATAATTAATTAGACTATATAGCCACAGTCATTCAGATATTAATTCCAACTCATCGAGGACCAAGTACATCCAGTATATTTATCCAATGCTAGCAAATACAGTCATATAGATTCGGAGTTGACCCGGCATAGGTTTGTAGTACCCGGGTTATTTGTCCATTTGGACTTTAAGCTTTCCTTTCTAATTCCCTCTTGCATGTGTTTTGTGTCGAGTCTGGAAAGACACTAAAGGGTTTTTGAGCACAGATGATGTTTTCTTTTGTTAACTGCAGTTTCAGTGCATGATGGGGTCATGCTGATAGGACAAAATATTTATTTATTCAACTACAGATGAGTGAGATGAAAGGGAGAATGGGACATCTTTGACCTGGAGCAAGCTTTGGCATTGATTTGGAGACACCCCACCAGTATGGAGGTTCTGTGAGGTTAATACAGACAGTGGCGGAGCAAGAGAATAGAGAGTCCCAGTGCAAAAAAACATGTTGGGGAACCGGTACCAATTCACTCAATGCCCCTCCCCAAGATCCCTACCCATAACGGCTCCCCTCCCTAAGACCCCTTCCCAAAACAGTGCTGCTCCCCAAGACAAATGCAAAGGAGGGCTCTGGTGCCTCCAGCTCCACCCTTGAACACAGATATAGTGACCTAGTAGGTCATGGTGAGTGGGTGGGGGGGTGATCTGTGCCTGGACATTGAACTGGTAGCTCCGCCCCACCTTGATTTTGATTGGCAGGATGTAATTATTTGATATCTAAGCTTTATGGGAGGTACACAAGGTATATGTTGGGGGAACGGACTGTTACAGGTGTACTGGGCACCAAGGTTTTTGAAGACGTCCAGGCACAGGGTGTATACTGTAAGTAATCTTGGAGGAGCATACGGTTTCTTGGAGGAGCATAGCGTACAATTGAGGTGTAAACATTAACATGGAGGAGCAGTGTATACTGTAAATGTAAGGTGCCTACTAAAACTACTGGGGTAAGTTACACAGCGTGCATCATGTAACTTGGGCCACACACTGTACACACCACGTATACTCTACTTCATCTATGAGGAGCTTTTCCTTAGTCTCCTATTAAAGCGACAGTCACTATAAATGCTGCTGGTATCGCAGCATGCTGGGAAATAACCTGATTCTCACCCTGGACTTCATCCATAGCAGAGCCTTGAGTCAGTCCTGGGACGGAGCCAACACTCACTGTACAAACCAGGCCTCAATGGGGAGGAAGCTCCGCAAGCTGGGAGGGGGGAGACAGGGGGAGAGGAGGGGAGGAGGAGAGGGGGAGAGGAGAGGAGGAGAGGGGGAGGAGAGGGGGAGAGGAGGAGAGGAGGAGACAGGGGGAGAGGAGGAGAGGAGGAGACAGGGGGAGAGGGGGAGAGGAGGAGAGGAGGAGACAGGGGAGACAGGGGGAGAGGGGTAGAAATAAAGAGAAGAAACAGGAGAGATGGAAGAATGAGAGGAAGAAAGAGAATAGGAGACATAGGTACTGAGACCAGGAGAGGGGCGTACAATGGGTAGATAGGAAAGGGTGGAGAAAGAGGCACAATAGTGATACAAAGAGAGAACCAAAAACCGAGAGGAAATCTGTAACAGAGACATAATGATTGGAAGATTAGGACAGTCATAATGGCACAAAGAGTGTGATGAGGGGCAAATAACAGGAAGGGATTGCTAGTCTCTAGTAATTTAGAGCAATGACCCAGTAATATCACAGCAGGACCCCCACCCACCACATACAGTGCTGCCCTGACACAGGACCCCACGGCAAAGCAAAAGAAATGTGGAGACAGCCTGGGGCCCACAGAACCAAAGGAGCCCCCCGGGGCCACAGAGACAAGAATGTCAGCAGAGGGAGACGGGACGAATCACATCTGCCCACGGAAACGCCAGAATAAATATAAGTTCAGAAAAATGTCCATACAAAAATATAATGTTGACGTAGTATTATTACACTGCACACACAAATTTATATATTTATTTATAAAATATTAATTAGAATTAATTTAAAATAATTAAAACGAAGTTTACAACCGCAGAGCAAATCAAATACATATGGACGACCCTACCGGAGGAGCCTTAATACCTCTGCAAAAGTCCATTTACTTTTCTGTACTTTCCTTTAAAAAGAGTAATAATATGCTCCTATAAAGAACTTGACTTGATAAGGGATAAAATGCTTCTAGAAAGGAACGTATCCAATAAGGTTGTCATTTACAGAAACCAGGTAAATAATGATTGTCCCAGTGATAAATAATTGTATCTAATAGTAATATATGAAAGGCTGCGTTTGGTTTTTATTTACTCTCTAAACGCACCCATAAAGACACATACTGCAAGAGAGTATATGGTAAATGGTGGGTTAGCCCAGTTATACATCTAGATCGTATAATAATGTCCGTCCCTCTGCAATACCCCGGGAGACATCCATGATACACTGGTGGAAGTTGTGTAGAGAGTTATTGTTGCAGCGAGTGATGCAAGGGGCAAGTGAGAGGGACTGGGCTTTGTGGCTATTTCACTTATCTATACAATGGCTCTCGGTTCCATCATTTCCACTGAAACACACACTCTCATGATACAGCTCTGAGGGACAGGTGCAACAAAACAAATTAAGGTACACTATATCTGGCAGTACCTGCGATAAATCGTAACTTTATTATAAAAGATAATACAAAATAAAAACTAGTAAAATTATAAATCCCACAATAATAATGATACATTCCCATCAACAAAGGTCCTCATAGTTATATGTACATCATTCCCAGGAGTAGCACACGGATGTGAGAGCCGGACCGTAAAGAAGGCCGCGCGCCGGGGAATGGACGCCTTCGATTTGTCATGTTGGAAAAAAACTTCTACTGCAAGATGATCCAATCAATCAATACTACAGGAAATGAAGCCAAACTGTTCACTGGAAGGTCATGAGCAGATTATGAGAAGACAGGACTCCGTAGCGAAGACTCTGATGCTGGGAAACGCTCACGGAGAGGGGACGACAGAGGAGGAGACGGATAGAGGAGGTAATTGAAGCAATGAGCATGAGCTTGATGTATATATCAGAGGGGCAGTAGCTGACAGATGTTCCTGGTATGCTGCTGTCTGAAGGGTCATGGAGAGTTGGACATGGCTCAACGACAAGAACTAAGTGGTATAAGCTTCTAGGATCCTATAAATTAAATTAATAAAACAGACATTAAATGTTTACAGAGCTCAGGAATTCACCTTAAGTAAAGTCATGGTGCCTCTGAACATGTGGTGTCCCTCCTTCTGAGGAGCTCCATGCCATCTCTACTCTTATGGAGAACCTTTAAGATATAAAATATATTTGCATAGAATGCTTTATGGAAATAAGGAATAGATCACCATTATCGGACCCAGTGGTTCCCAAATGGACCCAGACTTTGTCTCAAGGAACCACTGTTGTTAAAAAGTCAATGACTTATGAAAAGGCTCTGTGGGAGACTTTAAGACTTGAGGCATCTTTTGACGTCCTGGGGGATATCTGTGAGATTCGGATGAAACGACTTTTGGAGATCTTTGGGACTTTAATAGTTCTTACACCCAAACACGATAACATGTCTGACATACATTGGGAAACACTGATGTAGGGCCCTTGTTGGGCATTGTTTGGAATACTTTGCATTCCTGTGTAGGACACCTTCTTTCTCCAGTCAGTGACCTCTGCCGGTGCCTCAGATAATAAGTCCTTCAGATGGTCCCCCGCAGAATGTCAAGGATCCTTGTCTTACTATTGAACCCGCACTTATACACAAGAACATTCTCATAACTCATACTGGGACGACCCAATGACCACGGAGCGGATATTAAATAATTACATTCACTGACATCAAGCATGACACCGTGTGCTTCTACACATGGCATGCAACATTGTACATGCATGGAGGTGATATGATCTATACAAACACGCGTGTTATGAGAAGGTAAAGGTTGGTGAAGGAGGAGGGACGTGTGCGCGTGTGTGTGTGTAAGGTGTGTGTGTGTGTGTGTATGTGTGTAAGGTGTGTGTGCGTGCGTGTGTAATAATAGTAGAGGCTCAAGTTGTGGTTTGGAGGGTTTTGAGACATATAAGGGGGTGCACTATTGTTGAGGTTTTTTTTTGTTAGGGTCAAGATTTTACATTTTATTCTGAGGGCTGTGGGAAGAAGTGACCGAGAGAGCGGAGCTGCGGGCCCAGCGGCGGTGTCATTATGGAGTGGAGAGAGACAGGTGATGGGCAGGCCAGCAAGGAGCGAGTTGCAGTAGCAAAAGGCGCTCATTGCAGCCAGCAGTACAGTACTTAGGTGAGCCTCGCGAAACGAAGCTCTCCAGCGGCGCAGCGCTGTTCAAGCGCGTAACTCAAAAAACAATAAATAAAAAAAAAAACTCTAACACACAGCACAGGGGGAGACACGGGAGCCTGGGAGTGAGGTTGCCGGTGAATTACACGCATATTTGCTGTTTTCTGTCACTCCAAAATCGCCTAAGCGAGAAAAAAAATGGTGGGTGAAAAACGCAAAATTTCAGAAACAGCATGAAAACGAGGCTCAGCAATGCCAGGGTCGCAAAATGTACAAAATACACGACGCTTAAGATAATAACACTTACACGAACAACGCCAGGCATGCGGGACTTAGAAAATAAAACTAAACGGCAGTCAACGCGCGCCACGCAAGCATTTACCACACACACAGAGAGGAGAAAGACACAGGGAAGGGAGTGGTGATGGTGGAAAGAGACACATGGGCGCTCATCGTGGGGCATGTTGGTCATGCACTTGGTCATGCACTTCCCTCTCTTGCAAAGCGAGGCGAGCTGTTGACACAAGCTGTTGAGGCTGCAATGAGCGCTGAAGCGAGGTGAGCAGTTGAAGCACGTGGGACTTAAGCTACAATGAGCGCCGAAGAGGAGGCGCAAAAGCCTCACATTGTGTGGCAAACAGCATTGACAGCGTTACAATTTTATTCCTGTCATTTTGAATGAATGCACTGTAATAACTGTCTTTCTCGGAATTCGGAGCTGGAAGCAGGTTTTTTAACTTGCTTTAGACGTTAAAATGTGATCACAGATATACTTTTTATTTACTGTACGGTGGAGGCTTCTATCGCTCTTTTGCCCACCATATTATAAACGATTATAAGCAGAGATGTACATGGATAGGATTCTCAGCTTGTGTTTAATCCAACCTTGGCTTTGCATTAAAGCTGTGTAATACAGCATGCATAAGCTTAAAGGAAGCCATGTTTGATAATGGCTATAGATTGAAGAGCGAGGCATTTGTGGGCACATTTGCATGTCCCAGCTCAGCTTTCCAGAATGCAGTGTAATAACTGTCTTTCTCGGAATTCTGAGCTGGAAGCAGGTTTTTTAGCTTGTTTTAGACATTCAAATGTGAACACGGATGTAATATATATATATATTTATTTATTTATTTTTAAACCTTCTCTGTATACTTTTACATATGCTAGCGTGGTCTGTAGTTTATTTGCCAATGTTGTGCCATCCTTCCACGCTATGGTAAGTTCTGCGCAGCATTACAATGAGGCAGGACGTCCTTACCACAGTGGTGTCGCTCGCAAATCTCGTCATTACTTCTTTGGCCTATAGTTGTACCTATTTCTACCAACCAAAATGGAACACTCTTTAACAAGTTTTTAGCTAAAGAATATTCTCTAAAGCTTGTGAGATTAAATTATTATGTTTGTCCAATAAAAAGGGTATCGCCATATACTGCAATACTCTGATTATTCATCTAGATTCCCGTGTATATATATATATTAGCCCCATCACTAGCTCACAGGGCAGGCGGCAGGCCACTACTAGTCTGAGCCTCCGACTCATTACCAAAAACAGACTGAATATCTGTAATAATGCAAATATTTACACAGTCCCACCCACTCTGGACAGATCCAACACACGGACCGGAGCGCTGAGCTGAGAGGAACTGAACACAGGAAGAAAGAGCAGCCGTGCCATGGTCATGTGGTACCGTGCCCACGTGTTGTGCCAGTGTAACACCTGTGCCATCCAGTGTATCAGTCATAGTACATATATGGCTGTAGTGTCCTGTATGTCATCAATCCGTGTTATACAGCAACATATATGTGGAACTGGACATTGCACCCCATGTGCTACACAATCAAGAGCACCATGGCCATGGCATCCATTGGTGGACCCCACAAATCGTTAATGCCCTAGTACCCTCAGCGTGCCTTATACTTTCATGTGTTCAGTGGCCGGCCCGAGCCATCCTTCATGTATCCCAAATGGTCAGGGTCAGGGCTACCACTGGGCACCAGAACCAATAACATGGGAGGGGGTCTTTGCTTCTGGCAGTGGTCTAGAGTAAAAAGGGCAGATCATTATTTTTAGAGAAATATGGTTTCATTACCCTAGGTTTGACCGACCCCAAATATTATCGTATGTGGAGAAGTTGCAAGGGAGGATCCAAAATGATCTTGCACTGGGGCCCTGTATTCAGTAGCTCCACCACCCACTGCACATTGTGGCCACCTTGCACCACAAGGGCTCCACCCCAGATAAGTTATAGCCATAATGAGCAGAAGGATACTTGGAGAGGACCACTAGTGTCCCATGTATAGTATGTTGTGTTGAAGAACTACATCCGATGGGCAAAAGGTTTCTAAAATATATAACCAAAGGTTACACGACTAAAGCCATGGGTCAGTCTCTGGGAGTGGACGCGGGATACAATAAGGTTTCTATGTCATATGTGAAGCTTGTGCCTCTTAGAATTAAAACAGATCATAAAAAACTAAAGTAGAAGACGCAAAGATCCACTCAGTGCCCCTCCAAGATCACTTCCCATAACAGCACCCTCCCAATAATCCTTCCCCTTGTTGCCCCGCAAAACACCTTTGCAGAGCTGCTCCCCTCCCCCTGCCTGCGCAAAGCTCCTCTACCGGCAGCACAGCTCCAGGATGAGTAGTGTAGGGGCCACAACACCCGCAGAACAAAGAGGTCAGACAAATCCCACAATCACATATAGCCCCTCCCACAATCACATATCGTCCCTCCCACAACCAAGCCCCCACCGCGCGGGTAATATATAGGACGACTTTTGTGTCGCACCCAAATGTCTAAAAAGAAGTTTAAAAAAAATGTATTTGCTACTAAGTATTCCCAGAAATAGTTATGGCACTGCTCACTGGGAAAATGCATTGTGTACTAATTTGCATGTCCCCGCCTAGTTTCCCAGAGTGCACTGCGATAACTGTATCTCTTGGATTTCTGAGCAGGAAATACATTTTTTTACTTATTTTTAGACATTCAGACGCGACACAAATGTGCTATTTATTTCCTGTAATGTGTCGTGTAGGTGTAATAATGACAGGTGCGCCGGGGCGCGCCATATGATAGGAATGTGAGGGGCGTGTGATAGTTACACACAAACAGCACCGTATTAACCCCTCACAGCCTGACGCTCAAGATTGCGCTCATTATGTTACTATATGCAAATGTATATTTTTATTTATCTGGTTCTTTTTTATTGAAGGTTCCTTGGGGCGTGCTCCGGGAGGTGCCCATCTTCGTGCCAATTCATAAGGGTCATCTATTCCGCCTTCAGGTATAGATGACCCTTTGGTGTCCTCCGCAGGCCCCAACCACAAGGGGACAAGGATTAAGCGGAACCTTTTGGTCGCTCCCCATCAGGACTCTTCGTCTGATGTCTGGCACAAGTACTTTAGTACTTTGTAAGCCACACAATGATATGGGCCCTCTGAGCCCCTTCGGCGCTCATTGCAATCCCTGCGCTGAGCGCCTTTGGTGCTCATTGAGAGGTTCTTCTGTGTACTACCTTGGGTTAAGTGTGACTGCCTTGTAATAAGTGTTACTGGTTTGCGTGAAGCCTTAGTGCTTAGGGTTCGTATTTACGTACTTCGGCCTTGTTTACGTTTTTTTCGGCATCCATATTTTTCTCGCTTAAGCAATTTTCCCTGGCTTTCCCCCTGTGCTGTGTGTGAATGTGTAAGTTAATTGGACGTATAGTTTGTGTTTTTGACAGTATTTTCATTTTGGTGGTTCGGACGTTAATATCTTATTTTTGCGAGGCCCGCAGTCCATCTACAAGCTTTGCGTGCTAAGTCATATGGGCCGTAATTTTGCAGGTGTCGCTAAGTCATTGCAGCTGTCTCACCCCTGCAATGAGCGCCTGTGGCAGCTAAGTCCCGCATGCCTGAATTGCTTGCCTCGCTTTGTGAGGCTCACAGTGCAATGAGCACCTTTGGCGCTCATTGCAGCCTAAGTCCTGCATGCTTCAACTGCTTGCCTCGCTTCGCTTTTAAAGGGCCATGACTTGTTTTTACCTTTAAAGTGTCCTTGCCATCATAATAACCTTTACCCATGTTTGAGCTTAAATAAAATAAATTAAATATATTAATTAATATTGGAAGTTTTTTTTTTAGTTACAGGATCATATTTCCCACAATGCTGTGTAGAAATGTTTATTTACTACAAATACTATCAGTCAGACCAACTGGGGGTGGGGGGTATTACTTTGTGCACTGATGCAAGCAAACAAAAATGTAACCCTATTGGTGCCGCCATGGAACACTGGTACTTACATAAAACAGGAAAGCTATAGGTTATCTAGTCAGTGCAGTGTAACCTGAGTCCATGCTATCAATCACAGCCTCCCCCAGCACACACTGTACTCATTATTGTTATATATATTTTCAAAAAACACTCTCAGTTCTTTAGACTTTGTCATTTGAGGGGTGCTTATGATACATACAGATTGCAGGGCAGCACTGAAAGGATGAGCTCAGCCCAATGAGAATCTCCTGGTGCAGCCCTGTAATCTGCATTCAGGTATAACACCTGGCACAAGTACCTTACCCACAATGCACTACATGCTCATTTTCATGGGATAAGAACACATGTAAATATTTGAGGAATTCATACAAAGCCAAGATCTGCTTCCAACATTGGGAGGATACCCAGGAGCCAACAGGGCAAGTGTCCAGGGGAGGGCGCCAAATAAAACTACACACCCCTACACTAATAATAATAATAATAATAATAATAATAATAAAAATGGCGAGGCAATACAGTTTGAAGCCATGGGAATGCTGTTTGGCACACAATCACAATGTAAACCGTTTTGTACTGTGAGGCCCTTCGGCGCTCATTGTGAGCCTTGCACTGAGCGCAATTGGCGCTCCTTGCGAGCCTCTCCTGTCGTGTACTTTTGGTCCTCTGAGAGATATATATTTCTATATATATGTAGTTAAGTAATAATGAATTATTTATTCAATAAATTAATATACTTTAATTATTTATAATTGATATATGCAGCGAGCAATAGGCTGAAGAGCTAACAATCTGTTTGTATTTTGCGTCTGCATAGAATATACATTGTGAGTGTTGGTGCCCGGCTTATAAAGTGTAATGAGTGTACCAAGTGTGCGTTCTAAATAGGCTGCGTGCGCGAGGTAAAGCTGTTGGTTTATTGTGTAAAGCGGCATTGTATATCCGTAATGTTATTAATGTGTTACGCGTCTCGTGACCATTTTGCGGCTTTTGTAATAGTGTATTTTCCAGTTCGTAGTGTGATGTGTAAAGTGCTACGCGTTTTGCAGTGTTTTGCGCAGTCCGGGGTCCTGTAGCCTCGTTTTAATTTTTTTGGGTTGCCATTTTTCTCTCGCATAGGCGATTTTCGAGTTTTGAAAGTAGTCTAAATCAGCTTAAATTCACGTTCCACCTCACTCCCAGACGTCCTGGCTGTTGCCCTGTGCGGTGTGTGATGTTTTTGTAATTTTTGGGGGTATATTTAGTGTGTTTTTGTTCTTTTCGCAGTTCGTCCGTTAACCTCATATTTTTTGCATCTCGTATTTTTATTTTATTTTTTAAGTCCCACGTTTGTCAACCTCTTCCCGCGTTTAGTAAGTGTTTTGTGGCTAAGTCCCGCGTGTTTCATTGCCTCATCGTGTTTGTGGTGATAATTGTAGTGCGTTGTAGTGCCTTAACGCCTCACCTCGCTACGCAAGGCTCGGGCAGGCGCTCATCGCCTAAGTGCTTCGCAGGGCTCGCAAGTGATGAGCGCCTGTGGCGCCCATCGCCTAACTCGTACGCACCACGCCTAACTCGTACGCACGACGTCTCGCAGTTTGACAACTATTATATGTGATATTATAATAAAAAAATACAAACATAATAATAATAATAATAATAATAATGCCGTTAATAATATTCATAACATAGCATACTATACGGACTCACACATAAAGCGCATGTCATTTATATCCATCTATAAGAAGACAGTACGCAGTTCGCCACTTACATACCAATATCCGCTATTGATGATGTCACATAAATGTAATACTGATCACTGGTGGCGTATCGAGGTGTGTTACAGGGAGTCAGTACAACAAAGTACACTTGCCCTTTAATAAATCTGGGCCTATGAGTGGGAGCTTGCAAACATATAGGGACAGACAGCATGTGACAGTGTGCAAATAGTGTATATTATCCTTGCGCAAGTTGGCGTGTGCGCGCCTCATTCCCGGCCCTTCCTGCGGCTGCGCTGAGAGCTTGTACCAGCATGTGTGCGCGGTGCCATCACCTAGTGTATGTCTATGTGTCACTCACCTTTCTGGGGTCTCTCCTGTGCAGAGTCAAATTTGGGGGTGGTGGGGTTAGGAGATCATAATGGGGGAGCGGTGGTGTGGTTAGGAGATCATAATGGGGGAGGGGGGTTAGGAGATCATAATTGGGGAGCGGTGGTTAGGAGATCATAATGGGGGAGCGGTGGTTAGGAGATCATAATGGGGGAGCGGTGGTTAGGAGATCATAATGGGGGAGCGGTGGTTAGGAGATCATAATGGGGGAGCGGTGGTTAGGAGATCATAATGGGGGAGTAGGTGGTGTGGTTAGGAGATCATAATGGGGGAGGGGGGTTAGGAGATCATAATAGGGGAGCGGGGGTGGGGGTTAGGAGATCATAATGGGGGAGGGGGGTTAGGAGATCATAATGGGGGAGGGGGGTTAGGAGATCATAATGGGGGAGTGGGGTTAGGAGATCATAATGGGGGAGCGGGGTTAGGAGATCATAATGGGGGAGCGGGGTTAGGAGATCATAATGGGGGAGCGGGGTTAGGAGATCATAATGGGGGAGGGGGGGTTAGGAGATCATAATGGGGGAGGGGGGTTAGGAGATCATAATGGGGAGGGGGGTTAGGAGATCATAATGGGGGAGCGGTGGTGTGGTTAGGAGATCATAATGGGGGAGCGGGGGGGGTTAGGAGATCATCATGGGGGAGCGGGGGGGGTTAGGAGATCATAATGGGGGAGTAGGTGGTGTGGTTAGGCGATCATAATGGGGGAGCGGTGGTGTGGTTAGGAGATCATAATGGGGGAGCGGTGGTGTGGTTAGGAGATCATAATGGGGGAGGGGGGTTAGGAGATCATAATGGGGGAGGGGGGTTAGGAGATCATAATGGGGGAGTGGGGTTAGGAGATCATAATGGGGGAGCGGGGTTAGGAGATCATAATGGGGGAGCGGGGTTAGGAGATCATAATGGGGGAGCGGGGGTTAGGAGATCATAATGGGGGAGGGGGGTTAGGAGATCATAATGGGGAGGGGGGTTAGGAGATCATAATGGGGAGGGGGGTTAGGAGATCATAATGGGGGAGCGGTGGTGTGGTTAGGAGATCATAATGGGGGAGCGGGGGGGGTTAGGAGATCATCATGGGGGAGCGGGGGGGGGTTAGGAGATCATAATGGGGGAGCGGGGGGGGTTAGAAGATCATAATGGGGGAGTAGGTGGTGTGGTTAGGAGATCATAATGGGGGAGGGGGGTTAGGAGACCATAATGGGGGAGCGGGGTTAGGAGATCATAATGGGGGAGGGGGGGTTAGGAGATCATAATGGGGGAGGGGGGTTAGGAGATCATAATGGGGGAGGGGGGTTAGGAGATCATAATGGGGAGGGGGGTTAGGAGATCATAATGGGGGAGCGGTGGTGTGGTTAGGAGATCATAAAGGGGGAGCGGGGGGGGGTTTGGTGATCATAATGGGGGATCGGTGGGGGTTAGGAGATCATAATGGGGGAGCGGTGGTAAGGAGATCATAATAGGGGAGCGGTGGTAAGGAGATCATAATGGGGGAGCGGTAGTGTGGTTAGGAGATCATAATGGGGGAGCGGTGGTGTGGTTAGGAGATCATAATGGGGGAGGGGGGGTTAGGAGATCATAATGGGGGAGCGGTGGTTAGGAGATCATAATGGGGGAGCGGTGGTTAGGAGATCATAATGGGGGAGCGGTGGTAAGGAGATCATAATGGGGGAGCGGGTTGGTGGTTAGGAGATCATAATGGGGGAGCGGGGGGGTTAGAAGATCATAATGGGGGAGTAGGTGGTGTGGTTAGGAGATCATAATGGGGGAGGGGGGTTAGGAGATCATAATGGGGGAGCGGTGGTGTGGTTAGGAGATCATAATGGGGGAGCGGGGGGGGACTAGGTGATCATAATGGGGGAGCGGTGGTGTGGTTAGGAGATCATAATGGGGGAGCGGGGGGGGGGGGTTAGGAGATCATAATGGGGGAGCGGGGGGGGGTTTGGTGATCATAATGGGGGAGGGGGGTTAGGAGATCATAATGGGGGAGCGGTGGTGTGGTTAGGAGATCATAATGGGGGAGCGGTGGTGTGGTTAGGAGATCATAATGGGGTAGCGGGGGGGGTTAGGTGATCATAATGGGGGAGCAGTGGTGTGGTTAGGAGATCATAATGGGGGAGCGGGCGGGTTAGGAGATCATAATGGGGGAGCGGTGGTGTGGTTAGGAGTTCATAATGGGGGAGCGGGGGGGGGGGTTAGGAGATCATAATGGGGGAGCGGGGGGGGGGGGGGGGTTAGGAGATCATAATGGGGGAGCGGGGGGGGGGTTTGGTGATCATAATGGGGGAGCGGTGGGGGTTAGGAGATCATAATTGGGGACCGGTGGTAAGGAGATCATAATGGGGGAGCGGTGGTAAGGAGATCATAATGGGGGAGCGGTGGTAAGGAGATCATAATGGGGGAGCGGTGGTAAGGAGATCATAATGGGGGAGTAGGTGGTGTGGTTAGGAGATCATAATGGGGGAGGGGGGTTAGGAGATCATAATGGGGGAGCGGGGGTGGGGGTTAGGAGATCATAATGGGGGAGTAGGAGGTGTGGTTAGGAGATCATAATGGGGGAGCGGGGGGGTTAGGAGATCATAATGGGGGAGCGGTGGTGTGGTTAGGAGATCATAATGGGGGAGCGAGGGGTTAGGAGATCATAATGGGGGAGCAGTGGTGTGGTTAGGAGATCATAATGGGGGTGCGGGGGGGGTTAGGTGATCATAATGGGGGAGCGGTGGTGTGGTTTGGAGATCATAATGGGGGAGCGGTGGTGTGGTTAGCAGATCATAATGGGGGAGCAGGGGGGAGGGGGGTTAGGAGATCATAATGGGGGAGCGGGGGGGGTTAGGAGATCATAATGGGGGAGCGGGGGGGGTTAGGAGATCATAATGGGGGAGCGGGGGGGGTTAGGAGATCATAATGGGGGAGCGGGGGGGGTTTGGTGATCATAATGGGGGATTGGTGGGGGTTAGGAGATCATAATGGGGGAGCGGTGGGGGTTAGGAGATCATAATGGGGGAGCGGTGGGGGTTAGGAGATCATAATGGGGGAGCGGGGGGTTAGGAGATCATATGGGGGATCGGTGGGGGTTAGGAGATCATAATGGGGGAGCGGTGGTGTGGTTAGGAGAACACAATGGGGGAGGGGGTTAGGAGATAATGGGGGAGCGGGGGTGTGGTTAGGAGATCATAATGGGGGAGCGGGGGGGGTGGTTAGGAGATCATAATGGGGGAGCGGGGGGGTTAGGAGATCATAATGGGGGATCGGTGGGGGTTAGGAGATCATAATGGGGGAGGGGGGGGTGTGGTTAGTAGATCATAATGGGGGAGCGGGTGGGTTAGGAGATCATAATGGGGGAGCGGTGGTGTGGTTAGGAGATCATAATGGGGGAGCGGGGGGGGGGTTAGGAGATCATAATGGGGGAGCGGGGGGGTTTGGTGATCATAATGGGGGAGGGGGGTTAGGAGATCATAATGGGGGAGCGGTGGTGTGGTTAGGAGATCATAATGGGGGAGCGGGGGGGGGTTAGGAGATCATAATGGGGGAGCGGTGGTGTGGTTAGGAGATCATAATGGGGGAGCGGGGGGGGTTAGGTGATCATAATGGGGGAGCAGTGGTGTGGTTAGGAGATCATAATGGGGGAGCGGGCGGGTTAGGAGATTATAATGGGGGAGCGGTGGTGTGGTTAGGAGTTCATAATGGGGGAGCGGGGGGGGGGGGTTAGGAGATCATAATGGGGGAGCGGGGGGGGGGGGTTAGGAGATCATAATGGGGGAGCGGGGGGGGGGGGGGTTTGGTGATCATAATGGGGGAGCGGTGGGGGTTAGGAGATCATAATTGGGGACCGGTGGTAAGGAGATCATAATGGGGGAGCGGTGGTAAGGAGATCATAATGGGGGAGCGGTGGTGTGGTAAGGAAATCATAATGGGGGAGGGGGGTTAGGAGATCATAATGGGGGAGCGGGGGTGGGGGTTAGGAGATCATAATGGGGGAGTAGGAGGTGTGGTTAGGAGATCATAATGGGGGAGCGGGGGGGGTTAGGAGATCATAATGGGGGAGCGGTGGTGTGGTTAGGAGATCATAATGGGGGAGCGAGGGGTTAGGAGATCATAATGGGGGAGCAGTGGTGTGGTTAGGAGATCATAATGGGGGAGCGGGGGGGGTTAGGTGATCATAATGGGGGAGCGGTGGTGTGGTTAGGAGATCATAATGGGGGAGCGGTGGTGTGGTTAGCAGATCATAATGGGGGAGCAGGGGGGGAGGGGGGTTAGGAGATCATAATGGGGGAGCGGGGGGGGTTAGGAGATCATAATGGGGGAGCGGGGGGGGGTTTGGTGATCATAATGGGGGATTGGTGGGGGTTAGGAGATCATAATGGGGGAGCGGTGGGGGTTAGGAGATCATAATGGGGGAGCGGGGGGTTAGGAGATCATATGGGGGATCGGTGGGGGTTAGGAGATCATAATGGGGGAGGGGGTTAGGAGATAATGGGGGAGCGGGGGTGTGGTTAGGAGATCATAATGGGGGAGCGGGGGTGTGGTTAGGAGATCATAATGGGGGAGCGGGGGGGTTAGGAGATCATAATGGGGGAGGGGGTTAGGAGATAATGGGGGAGTAGGAGGTGTGGTTAGGAGATCATAATGGGGGAGCGGGGGGTGTGGTTAGGAGATCATAATGGGGGAGCGGGGGTGTGGTTAGGAGATCATAATGGGGGAGCGGGGGGGTTAGGAGATCATAATGGGGGATCGGTGGGGGTTAGGAGATCATAATGGGGGAGGGGGGTGTGGTTAGTAGATCACAATGGGGGAGCGGGGGGTTAGGAGATCACAATGGGGGAGCGGGGGGGGTAGGAGATCACAATGGGGGAGCGGGGGGGGTAGGAGATCACAATGGGGGAGCGGGGGGGTAGGAGATCACAATGGGGGAGCGGGAGGGTTAGGAGATCATAATGGGGGAGCGGTGGTGTGGTTAGGAGATCATAATGGGGGAGCGGTGGTGTGGTTAGGAGATCATAATGGGGGAGCGGTGGTGTGGTTACGAGATCATAATGGGGGAGCGGGGGGGTTTGGTGATCATAATAGGGGAGTGGGGGGGGGGTTAGGAGATCATAATGGGGGAGCGGGGGGGGGGTTAGGAGATCATAATGGGGGAGCAGGGGGGGGGTTAGGAGATCATAATGGGGGAGCGGGGGGGGTTAGGAGATCATAATGGGGGATTGGTGGGGGTTAGGAGATCATAATGGGGGAGCGGTGGGGGTTAGGAGATCATAATGGGGGAGCGGGGGGTTAGGAGATCATATGGGGGATCGGTGGGGGTTAGGAGATCATAATGGGGGAGGGGGTTAGGAGATAATGGGGGAGCGGGGGTGTGGTTAGGAGATCATAATGGGGGAGCGGGGGTGTGGTTAGGAGATCATAATGGGGGAGCGGGGGGGTTAGGAGATCATAATGGGGGAGGGGGTTAGGAGATAATGGGGGAGCGGGGGGGGGGTTAGGAGATCATAATGGGGGAGCGGGGGGGGGGGTTAGGAGATCATAATGGGGGAGCTCAGCTCAGAGTTCCGAGAAAAACAGTTATTACACTGCATTCTGGGAAGCTGAACTGGGACATGCAAATGTGCCCACAAATGCCTTGCTCTTCAATCCATAGCCATTATCCCGCTCCATGCTGATGATAGCCAGTAAGCTTGAAACAGCTGTACATGTATAGGATTCTCAGCTTGTGTATAATCCAACCTTGGCTTTGCATTAAAGCGGTGTAATACAGCATGCATAAGCTTAAAAGGAAGTGTTTGATAATGGCTACGGATTGAAGAGCGAGGCATTTGTGGGCACATTTGCAGGTCCCAGCTCAGCTTCCCAGAGTGCAGTGTAATAACTATCTCCGAACTCTGAGCTGGAAGCAGGTTTTAAACTTGTTTTAGACGCTCAAATGTGAGCACAGATGTACTTTTTATTATATATATATATATATATATATATATTGCACTCAGAGACATACAGTACACACTGTGCGCTTCATGTGTATACCGGCAGGTTATTCCCACACATATATAGTACATGTGAGCGTGTGTATACTGTACATACAGAGGCAGCCCGTACATGCCGGGTACATATACATCCCGTATCACACACAGTATATAAGTGTACAAATATATTACATACAGAGACAGAGAGTTTATGACAGAGGTGGGCAAGTCCCACACAGGCCTGGATTTGAGGATTTCCTTTCTGTGCTCAGGCGAGTCATCAGGATGTCTGAAGAAGTGATAGCCACATCAGTGAGGATATAGCCCGCGTGGGGCCCTTCCTATATACATTATTACCAGATGCTGTGCCGTATCGTGTGAGTTAGTAATATAATATACATGTCACTGGTGGCAATGCCCGGGCTCCTGTGTATATGTGGGTACTGCAGGATTAGTACCCGGCCTGAATACTCTAGGGCCAGTACAAGGCATCCCTCACAGGGCCCCCCGCCTGTACCCTACAGGGCCCCCAGCCTGTACCCTACAGGGCATACAGCCAGTGTGGGTGAGATAGGGGTGGGGGCCCCAGGAGACTAGCAGGGCAAGCACTGGAAGGGTTAATAATCTGCACAACAACATGCAGAGAGTACCCTGGTACTAATACTCCCAAATACTCACATTACGGCGGTCGCTGTGCAAATCCCAGCCGGTCAGTGCAGCTGTCCGTGTCAGTCCTTGCTCCCCCGGGGCCGCCGCAGAGCTGTGTATATATATATATATGTGTGTGTGTATATATATTGATATTATTTATCAGACAGTTCGTTACTTCCCCAGCCCCGGCCACCTCCCTCACTCAGCCCGGCCCAGCGTTCCTGGAGGGGATGTGGTTCATTCGGTAGTGGGGGTGGGGGCATGACTGGGCTGGGTTGGTCTCTTAAAGACACAGTCACACTCACTGCAGCTGCATGTTGTGCTAGAGCAGGGCTGCATGTCTATATAGAGGCATGGGGGGCATCCCCTCGCTATAAGGGCAGGGGGTCCTCCTCATATACGGGGTATGTGTCCTTTTATATCTATTGGACACTCAGCAGAGCTTTCAAATGAAATCTGGGGATGATTTATGATGCAACATTTTGGGGGCAAAACCAGATTTTCGGTCACTTTTTCTCACGTTATGTTGCAGATAATAAGCTAAAAACAATTATCCAGCAGCAGCGAGCTGCGCCCGGGGTCTGGGGCACCATTAATGGGACATGGCGGGTCCCCGGGTGTTACTAGGTATATAATACCCCTGGGGATATATTTACTGTTATATATTTATGTTATTAAGAAGTTCTTATAAACTTTGTATTTACTGCATAAAATTACACAAATAGTCCCTGTATGGGTCTGCCCTCTGCAGCATATGCAGACACAGGCTCTGTACGGCTGGTTGTGCAGTCTAGTGTCCTAGCCTATCAGGGCCCATTTCACAGTGGATATTATACAGAATACACTGTGTCTATCTGCAATTTATTGGAAGGAAATCAGCAGAGATTAAGGTAACATTGTGTATCGCTTTATGCCATTATATTAAAATGTATCAATGTGTAACAATCCATTATTATCTTGGCAGTGGCGGGCTAGTGAAGGAAGGGCCCCGGTGCAAAAAACATATCCAGGGACCCATCTGAATCCCCCTCCCCCTTGAGATATCCATGCCTCCCCCCCCCCCCCAGGTCAGCCTCTCCTTCTCTCTCTCTCCCCCTCCTTCTCTCCCTCTCCTTCTCTCGCCCCCCTCTCCTTCTCTCGCCCCCCTCTCCTTCTCTCGCCCCCTCTCCTTCTCTCTCGCCCCCTCTCCTTCTCTCGCCCCCCTCTCCTTCTCTCTCCCCCCCTCTCCTTCTCTCTCCCCCTCTCCTTCTCTCTCTCCCCCTCTCCTTCTCTCTCTCCCCCTCTCCTTCTCTCTCTCCCCCTCTCCTTCTCTCTCTCCCCCTCTCCTTCTCTCTCTCCCCCATCCTTTTCCCACCCCAGCTCTCCTTCCCCAGTCTCTCTATTTGCCCCCCCTCTCCCTCCCCTGTGTCTCTGCACCCCATCTCTCCTTCCCCCTCTCTCTTTACCCCCTCTCTCCCTCCCCTGTCTCTCTCTCTGCCCCCTCTCTCCCTCCCCTGTCTCTCTTTGCCCCCCTCTCTCCCTCCACTTTCTTTCTCTGCCCCCTCTCTCCCTCCCCAATCTCTCTCTCTCTCTCTCTCTCTCTTTGCCTCCTCTCTCCCTCCCCTGTCTTTCTCTGTCCCCTCTCTCCCTCCGCTTTCTGTCCTTGCCCCTCTCTCCCTCCCCGTCTCTCTTTGCCCCCTCTCTCCCCTTTCTCTCTCTGTCCCCTCTCTCCCTCCCCTGTCTCTCTCTCTTTGCCCCCTCTCTCCCTCCCCTGTCTCTCTCTCTTTGCCCCCTCTCTCCCTCCCCGTCTCTCTCTTTGCCCCCTCTTTGCCCCCTCTCTCCCTCCCCCTGTCTCTCTTTGCCCCCTCTCTCCCTCCCCTGTCTCTCTTTGCCCCCTCTCTCCCTCACCTGTCTCTCTTTGCCCCCTCTCTGCCACCCCATCTCTCTTTGCCCCCTCTCCTCCTCCCCTGTCTCTCTCTTCCCCTTCTCTCCCTCCCCTTTCTCTCTCTGCCCCCTCTCTCCCTCCCCTTTCTCTCTCTGCCCCTTCTCTCCCTCCCCTGTCTCTCTCTGCCCCTTCTCTCCCTCCCCTGTCTCTCTTTGCCCCCTCTCCCACTCCCCTTTCTCTCTTTACCCCTCTCTCCCTCCCTCCCCTGTCTCTCTCTGCTCCTTCTCTCCCTCCCCTGTCTCTCTTTGCCCCCTCTCCCTCCCCTATATCTCTCTGCCCCCTCTCTCCCTACCCTGTCTCTCTTTGCCCCTCTCTCCCTCCCCTATCTTTCTCTGCCCCCTCTCTCCCTCCCCTATCTCTCTTTGCCCCCTCTCTCCCTCCCCTATCTCTCTTTGACCCCTCTCTCCCTCCCCTATCTCTCTTTGCCCCCTCTCTCCCTCCCTCCACTTTCTCTCTTTACCCCCCTCTCTCTCTGCCCCTCTCTCTCTCCCCTGTCTCTCTTTACCTCCCTCTCCCTCTCCCCCCACTCTTCCTCCCCTTTCTCTCTTTGCCCCCTCTCTCTCTTTTGTCCCCTCACCCCCTCCCCTGTCTCTCTTTGTCCCCTCTCTCCCTCCCCTGTCTCTCTCTGCCCCCTCTCTCCCTCCCTCCCCTTTCTCTCTTTAACCCCCTCTCCCTCTGCCCCCACTCTTCCTCCCCTTTCTCTATTTGCCCCCTCTCTCTTTGCCCCCTCTCTCCCTCCCCTGTCTCTCTTTACCCCCTCTCCCTCTGCCCCCTCTCACTCCCTTTCCTGTCTCTCTTTGCCCCTTCTCTCCCTCCCCGTCTCTCTTTGCCCCCTCTTTCCCTCCCCTATCTTTCTCTGGCCCCTCTCTCCCTCCCCAATCTCTCTCTCTCTCTCTCTTTGCCCCCTCTCTCCCTCCCCTGTCTTTCTCTGCCCCCTCTCTCCCTCCCCTTTCTCTCTTTGCTCCTCTCTTCCGCCCCTGTCTCTCTTTACCCCCTCTCCCTCTGCCCCCTCTCTCCCTCCCCGTCTCTCTTTGCCCCCTCTCTCCCTCCCCTTTCTCTCTCTGCCCCCTCTCTCCCTCCCCTGTCTCTCTTTGCCCCTCTCTCCCTTCCCTGTGTTTCTCTGCCCCCTCTCTCCCTCCCCAATCTCTCTCTCTCTTTGCCTCCTCTCTCCCTCCCCAGTCTCTCTTTACCTCTCTCTGCCTCTGTCCCCTCTCTCCCTCCCCTCTCTCTCTTTGCCCCTCTTTCCCTCCCCCGTCTTTCTCTGCCCCCTCCCCAATCTCTCTCTCTCTCTTTGGTCCCTCTCTCCCTCCCCAGTCTCTCTTTGCCCCCTCTCCCTCCCCTGTCTCTCTTTGCCCCTCTCTCCCTCCCCAGTCTCTATTTGCCCCCTCTTCCTCCCCTGTCTCTCTTTGCCCCTCTCTCCCTCCCCAGTCTCTATTTGCCCCCTCTCCCTCCCCTGTCTCTCTTTGCCCCTCTCTCCCTCCCCTGTCTTTCTCTGCCCCCTCCCCAATCTCTCTCTCTCTCTTTGGCCCCTCTCTCCCTCCCCAGTCTCTCTTTGCCCACTCTCCCTCCCCTGTCTCTCTTTGCCCCTCTCTCCCTCCCCAGTCTCTCTTTGCCCCCTCTCCCTCCCCCAGTCTCTCTTTGCCCCCTCTCCCTCCCCTGTGTCTCTTTGCCCCTCTCTCCCTCCCCAGTCTCTCTTTGCCCCTCTCTCCCTCCCCAGTCTCTCTTTGCCCCCTCTCCCTCCCCTGTCCCCCACCCCCAGCACTAATTGCAGCCTAAGTGATGCGAGCCTCGCGCGTGGGACCTGCAATGAGCGCCTTCGGGGCCCGCAATGCGTGACGACATCTCACAGTACCACAACTATTATATGTGATATATATATATTTTAGTAGATACATTTGTGTTGAGCTTGGAGTATTTTCTTAACCCCTTCAGTGAACATAGGTTTTCATTTCTGGTACCAACCTGCCAGGTAGGATCAGCAAAGTATTAATGCCCCTTGGCTGCACACATGGAGGGCAGCCTTGTATTCCCTGCCTCGCCCACCTCACCCCATGGAGGGCAGCCTTGTATTCCCTGCCTCGCCCACCTCACCCCATGGAGGGCAGCCTTGTATTCCCTGCCTCGCCCACCTCACCCCATGGAGGGCAGCCTTGTATTCCCTGCCTCGCCCACCTCACCCCATGGAGGGCAGCCTTGTATTCCCTGCCTCGCCCACCTCACCCCATGGAGGGCAGCCTTGTATTCCCTGCCTCGCCCACCTCACCCCATGGAGGGCAGCCTTGTATTCCCTGCCTCGCCCACCTCACCCCATGGAGGGCAGCCTTGTATTCCCTGCCTCGCCCACCTCACCTCATGGAGGGCAGCCTTGTATCCCCTGCCTCGCTCACCTCACCCCATGGAGGGCAGCCTTGTATTCCCTGCCTCGCCCACCTCACCCCATGGAGGGCAGCCTTGTATTCCCTGCCTCGCCCACCTCACCCCATGGAGGGCAGCCTTGTATCCCCTGCCTCGCCCACCTCACCCCATGGAGGGCAGCCTTGTATTCCCTGCCTCGCCCACCTCACCCCATGGAGGGCAGCCTTGTATTCCCTGCCTCGCCCACCTCACCTCATGGAGGGCAGCCTTGTATCCCCTGCCTCGCTCACCTCACCCCATGGAGGGCAGCCTTGTATTCCCTGCCTCGCCCACCTCACCCCATGGAGGGCAGCCTTGTATTCCCTGCCTCGCCCACCTCACCTCATGGAGGGCAGCCTTGTATCCCCTGCCTCGCTCACCTCACCCCATGGAGGGCAGCCTTGTATTCCCTGCCTCGCCCACCTCACCTCATGGAGGGCAGCCTTGTATCCCCTGCCTCGCTCACCTCACCCCATGGAGGGCAGCCTTGTATTCCCTGCCTCGCTCACCTCACCCCATGGAGGGCAGCCTTGTATTCCCTGCCTCGCCCACCTCACCCCATGGAGGGCAGCCTTGTATTCCCTGCCTCGCCCACCTCACCTCATGGAGGGCAGCCTTGTATCCCCTGCCTCGCTCACCTCACCCCATGGAGGGCAGCCTTGTATTCCCTGCCTCGCCCACCTCACCCCATGGAGGGCAGCCTTGTATTCCCTGCCTCGCCCACCTCACCCCATGGAGGGCAGCCTTGTATTCCCTGCCTCGCCCACCTCACCCCAGGGAGGGCAGCCTTGTATTCCCTGCCTCGCCCACCTCACCCCATGGAGGGCAGCCTTGTATTCCCTGCCTCGCCCACCTCACCCCATGGAGGGCAGCCTTGTATTCCCCTGCCTCGCCCACCTCACCCCATGGAGGGCAGCCTTGTATTCCCTGCCTCGCCCACCTCACCCCATGGAGGGCAGCCTTGTATTCCCTGCCTCGCCCACCTCACCCCATGGAGGGCAGCCTTGTATTCCCTGCCTCGCCCACCTCACCCCATGGAGAGCAGCCTTGTATTCCCTGCTTCGCTCACCTCACCCCATGGAGGGCAGCCTTGTATTCCCTGCCTCGCCCACCTCACCCCATGGAGGGCAGCCTTGTATTCCCTGCCTCGCCCACCTCACCCCTTGGAGGGCAGCCTTGTATCCCCTGCCTCGCCCACCTCACCCCATGGAGGGCAGCCTTGTATCCCCTGTCTTGCCCACCTCACCCCATGGAGGGCAGCCTTGTATTCCCTGCCTCGCCCACCTCACCCCATGGAGGGCAGCCTTGTATTCCCTGCCTCGCCCACCTCACCCCTTGGAGGGCAGCCTTGTATCCCCTGCCTCGCCCACCTCACCCCATGGAGGGCAGCCTTGTATCCCCTGCCTCGCCCACCTCACCCCATGGAGGGCAGCCTTGTATTCCCTGCCTCGCTCATCTGTAGCACCTCATTAACCCTTGGATTGCTGTCTCTACAATGTGTCAGCTCCTTGGGCAGGTCTAAGCATTGGGACAGGAGCCTGGAATGTCGCCCCAGGGTGGCTCCTCCACGCTGCGGCTCATAAGAACTGGTTTGCTCCTCTCCCCTCCAGTATAATGGCAGGTCATACGGGAATTAACTTGTTCATGCCTGGTATGGCTCAGAGTAAACGCAGAGTGACTCCACTCATCTTAATATTGTATATCTCAGAATATCCTGGAATAGTGGTGGAGCTTGTGAGTGGGGGTCCCCTCCCACATAATATTATTGGGGGGGCCGGGGTCCCCTCCCACATTGTATTATTGGGGGGGCCGGGGTCCCCTCCCACATTGTATTATTGGGGGGCCGGGGTCCCCTCCCACATTGTATTATTGGGGGGGCCGGGGTCCCTTCCCACATTGTATTATTGGGGGCCCCTCCCACATTGTATTATTGGGGGGCCCCTCCCACATTGTATTATTGGGGGGGCCGGGGTCCCCTCCCACATTGTATTATTGGGGGGGCCGGGGTCCCTTCCCACATTGTATTATTGGGGGGCCGGGGTCCCTTCCCACATTGTATTATTGGGGGCCCCTCCCACATTGTATTATTGGGGGGCCCCTCCCACATTGTATTATTGGGGGGCCGGGGGGCCCTCCCACATTGTATTATAGGGGGGCCGGGGTCCCCTCCCACATTGTATTATTAGGGGTTGGGGTCCCCTCCCACATTGTATCCTCTCACCACTTTTACATCCCAATCACCCCCTCCCACATTGTATTAATATATATATAATAACCAATTGGATTTCCTTTATGTCACGTGCACTTATATTGTCATGTGTTGGGTTTGAATCTGCGCACATTGATGAAGCAATACAAACAACAAAACATACAAGCAAGGAGTGAAAAACATACATGTGATGTGTGAAAAACATACATGCAAGGTGTGAAAAACATACATGTGAGGTGTGAAATACATACAAGCGAGGTGTGAAAAACATACATGCGAGGTGTGAAACATACATGCAAGGGGTGTAAAGAAAAGCTCAAAGATAAGATCGGATTTCCTACTTCTTAGAAAGTTCTCAAGATGAAGGCCGAATGCAAAGGGCAATCCAACCAAACCAAGAATTAATGTGTTAGATAAATAGACATTTATTATATCAGGCCCTGACCGGTCAGTCTTTGTGCTGAGATCTCCAGAATGATTGTCCCACCGCAACCCATTGGTTTTTGGCCAAACCAGTCCATATAAAAACATGCAAAGATGTAGAGGAGTCACTGCTACAGGAGTAATGCCCTCATCCAGTTCACCTTTATAGTCACTGTCAGATGGGTTGGACACATAGTACATTGGTAGATGTCCCATGTTTGCCCATGAGAGGAGATGCCCTTCTTGGGTTGGCTATGTGTGTACAGACCTGGGTGTGATGTGGGCTGGCATTCTGCAGAAGGAAGTGGCTTGTGACTCACTGCTAAGCATACTGGGCAATGTAAAGAAGTTGTGCGTGAGTCAGTGAGAGCATGGATACTGCCAAGTGATATTGTTACCCCAAGAAATGGTCTTGTTTACAGGATTTAAGCAGAAATATCTGCTTATCTGATTAAAGTCTAATATGTGCTTGTTACTTGCTCTTCACCTCAATTTCTACTAAGCACCACCACCTTCCAATATCCACCAATCACCTCCACTCATCACCTTCACCTTCCAATATCCACCAATCACCTCCACTCATCACCTTCACCTTCCAATATCCACCAATCACCTCCACTCATCACCTTCACCTTCCAATATCCACCAATCACCTCCACTCATCACCTTCACCTTCCAATATCCACCAATCACCTCCTCTCACCACTTTTACATCCCAATCACCTCCTCTCACCACTTTTACATCCCAATCACCTCCTCTCACCACTTTTACATCCCAAACACCTCCTCTCAACCACTTTTACATCCCAATCACTAGGAACTCACACTCCTCTCACCTTTTACATCCCAAACACCTCCTCTCACCACTTTTACATCCCTATCACCTCCTCTCACCACTTTTACATCCCAAACACCTCCTCTCACCACTTTTACATCCCAATCACGACCTCTCACCACTTTTACATCCCAATCACGACCTCTCACCACTTTTAAATCCCAATCACCTCCTCTCACCACTTTTACATCCCAATCACGACCTCTCACCACTTTTAAATCCCAATCACCTCTTCTTACCACTTTTACATCCCAATCACCTCTCTTACCACTTTTACATTCCAATCACCTCCTCTCACCACTTTTACATCCCAAACACCTCCTCTCACCACTTTTACATCCCAATCACCTCCTCTCACTACTTTTACATCCGAATCACCACCTCTCATCACTTTTACATCCGAATCACCACCTCTCACCACTTTTACATCCCAATCACCTCCTCTCACCACTTTTACATCCCAATCACCTCCTCTCATCACTTTTACATCCCAAACACCTCCTCTCACCACTTTTACATCCCAATCACCTCCTCTCACCACTTTTACATCCCAAACACCTCCTCTCACCACTTTTACATCCCAAACACCTCCTCTCACCACTTTTACATCCGAATCACCTCCTCTCATCACTTTTACATCCGAATCACCTCCTCTCATCACTTTTACATCCCAATCACCTCCTCTCACCACTTTTACATCCCAATCACCTCCTCTCACCACTTTTACATCCCAATCACCTCCTCTCACCAATTTTACATCCCAATCACCTCCTCTCACCACTTTTACATCCCAATCACCTCCTCTCACCACTTTTACATCCCAAACACCTCCTCTCACCACTTTTACATCCAATCACGACCTCTCACCACTTTTAAATCCCAATCACCTCCTCTCACCACTTTTACATCCCAATCACCGTCCTCTCACCACTTTTACATTCCAATCACCCCCTCTCACCACTTTTACATCCGAATCACCTCCTCTAACCACTTTTACATCCCAATTACCTTCTCTCACCACTTTTACATCCCAATCACCACCTCTCGCTAATTTTACATCCCAATCACCACCTCTCATCACTTTTACATCCCAATAACCTCCTCTCACCACTTTTACATCCCAATAACCTCCTCTCAGTACTTTTACATCCGAATCACCTCCTCTCGCTATTTTTACATCCCTATCACCTCCTCTCATCACTTTTACATCCCAAACACCTCCTCTCACCACTTTTACATCCCAATCACCTCCTCTCGCTACTTTTACATCCCTATCACCTCCTCTCATCACTTTTACATCCCAAACACCTCCTCTCACCACTTTTACATCCCAATCACCTCCTCTCACTACTTTTACATCCGAATCACCACCTCTCATCACTTTTACATCCCAAACACCTCCTCTTACCACTTTTACATCCCAATCACCTCCTCTCATCACTTTTACATCCCAAACACCTCCTCTCACCACTTTTACATCCCAAACACCTCCTCTCACCACTTTTACATCCCAAACACCTCCTCTCACTACTTTTACATCCGAATCACCACCTCTCATCACTTTTACATCCCAATCACCACCTCTCATCACTTTTACATCCCAATCACCTCCTCTCACCACTTTTACATCCCAATCACCTCCTCTCACCACTTTTACATCCCAAACACCTCCTCTCACCACTTTTACATCCCAATCACCTCCTCTCGCTACTTTTACATCCCTATCACCTCCTCTCATCACTTTTACATCCCAAACACCTCCTCTCACCACTTTTACATCCCAATCACCTCCTCTCACTACTTTTACATCCGAATCACCACCTCTCATCACTTTTACATCCCAATCACCTCCTCTCACCACTTTTACATCCCAATCACCTCCTCTCATCACTTTTACATCCCAAACACCTCCTCTCACCACTTTTACATCCCAATCACCTCCTCTCATCACTTTTACTTCCCAAACACCTCCTCTCACCACTTTTACATCCCAAACACCTCCTCTCACCACTTTTACATCCCAAACACCTCCTCTCACCACTTTTACATCCCAAACACCTCCTCTCACTACTTTTACATCCGAATCACCACCTCTCATCACTTTTACATCCGAATCACCACCTCTCACCACTTTTACATCCCAATCACCTCCTCTCACCACTTTTACATGCCAATCACCTCCTCTTACCACTTTTACATCCCAATCACCACCTCTCACCACTTTTACATCCCAATCACCTCCTCTCACTACTTTTACATCTGAATCACCACCTCTCATCACTTTTACATCCCAATCACCTCCTCTCACCACTTTTACATCCCAAACACCTCCTCTCACCACTTTTACATCCCAAACACCTCCTCTCACCACTTTTACATCCCAATCACCTCCTCTCACCACTTTTACATCCCAAACACCTCCTCTCACCACTTTTACATCCCAATCACCTCCTCTCATCACTTTTACATCCCAAACACCTCCTCTCACCACTTTTACATCCCAATCACCTCCTCTCACCACTTTTACATCCCAAACACCTCCTCTCACCACTTTTAAATCCCAATCACGACCTCTCACTACTTTTACATCCCAATCACGACCTCTCACCACTTTTAAATCCCAATCACCTCCTCTCACCACTTTTACATCCCAATCACGACCTCTCACCACTTTTAAATCCCTATCACCTCTTCTTACCACTTTTACATCCCAATCACCTCTTCTTACCACTTTTACATTCCAATCACCCCCTCTCACCACTTTTACATCCCAAACACCTCCTCTCACCACTTTTACATCCCAAACACCTCCTCTCACTACTTTTACATCCGAATCACCACCTCTCATCACTTTTACATCCGAATCACCACCTCTCATCACTTTTACATCCCAATCACCTCCTCTCACCACTTTTACATCCCAAACACCTCCTCTCACCACTTTTACATCCCATCACCTCCTCTCACTACTTTTACATCCGAATCACCACCTCTCATCACTTTTACATCCGAATCACCACCTCTCATCACTTTTACATCCCAATCACCTCCTCTCACCACTTTTACATCCCAATCACCTCCTCTTACCACTTTTACATCCCAATCACCTCCTCTCACCACTTTTACATCCCAATCACCTCCTCTCACCACTTTTACATCCCAAACACCTCCTCTCACCACTTTTACATCCCAATCACCTCCTCTCATCACTTTTACATCCCAAACACCTCCTCTCACCACTTTTACATCCCAATCACCTCCTCTCACCACTTTTACATCCCAAACACCTCCTCTCACCACTTTTACATCCCAATCACGACCTCTCACCACTTTTACATCCCAATCACGACCTCTCACCACTTTTAAATCCCAATCACCTCCTCTCACCACTTTTACATCCCAATCACGACCTCTCACCACTTTTAAATCCCAATCACCTCTTCTTACCACTTTTACATCCCAATCACCTCTTCTTACCACTTTTACATTCCAATCACCCCCTCTCACCACTTTTACATCCCAAACACCTCCTCTCACCACTTTTACATCCCAAACACCTCCTCTCACTACTTTTACATCCGAATCACCACCTCTCATCACTTTTACATCCGAATCACCACCTCTCATCACTTTTACATCCCAATCACCTCCTCTCACCACTTTTACATCCCAAACACCTCCTCTCACCACTTTTACATCCCAAACACCTCCTCTCACTACTTTTACATCCGAATCACCACCTCTCATCACTTTTACATCCCAATCACCTCCTCTCACCACTTTTACATCCCAATCACCTCCTCTTACCACTTTTACATCCCAATCACCTCCTCTCACCACTTTTACATCCCAATCACCTCCTCTCACCACTTTTACATCCCAAACACCTCCTCTCACCACTTTTACATCCCAATCACCTCCTCTCATCACTTTTACATCCCAAACACCTCCTCTCACCACTTTTACATCCCAATCACCTCCTCTCACCACTTTTACATCCCAAACACCTCCTCTCACCACTTTTACATCCCAATCACCTCCTCTCACCACTTTTACATCCCAAACACCTCCTCTCACCACTTTTACATCCCAATCACGACCTCTCACCACTTTTAAATCCCAATCACCACCTCTCATCACTTTTACATCCGAATCACCACCTCTCATCACTTTTACATCCCAATCACCTCCTCTCACCACTTTTACATCCCAAAC
This sequence comes from Discoglossus pictus, assembly GCA_027410445.1. Classification (NCBI taxonomy): domain Eukaryota; kingdom Metazoa; phylum Chordata; class Amphibia; order Anura; family Alytidae; genus Discoglossus; species Discoglossus pictus. The sequence continues at coordinate 7,623,783 of CM050165.1, read as the reverse complement.
ACCTCCTCTCACCACTTTTACATCCCAAACACCTCCTCTCACTACTTTTACATCCGAATCACCACCTCTCATCACTTTTACATCCCAATCACCTCCTCTCACCACTTTTACATCCCAATCACCTCCTCTCACCACTTTTACATCCCAAACACCTCCTCTCACCACTTTTACATCCCAATCACCTCCTCTCATCACTTTTACATCCCAAACACCTCCTCTCACCACTTTTACATCCCAATCACCTCCTCTCACCACTTTTACATCCCAAACACCTCCTCTCACCACTTTTACATCCCAATCACGACCTCTCACCACTTTTACATCCCAATCACGACCTCTCACCACTTTTAAATCCCAATCACCTCCTCTCACCACTTTTACATCCCAATCACGACCTCTCACCACTTTTAAATCCCAATCACCTCTTCTTACCACTTTTACATCCCAATCACCTCTACTTACCACTTTTACATTCCAATCACCCCCTCTCACCACTTTTACATCCCAAACACCTCCTCTCACCACTTTTACATCCCAAACACCTCCTCTCACTACTTTTACATCCGAATCACCACCTCTCATCACTTTTACATCCGAATCACCACCTCTCATCACTTTTACATCCCAATTACCTCCTCTCACCACTTTTACATCCCAATCACCTCCTCTTACCACTTTTACATCCCAATCACCACCTCTCACCACTTTTACATCCCAATCACCTCCTCTCACTACTTTTACATCCTAATCACCACCTCTCATCACTTTTACATCCCAATCAACTCCTCTCACCACTTTTACATCCCAAACACCTCCTCTCACCACTTTTACATCCCAAACACCTCCTCTCACCACTTTTACATCCCAATCACCTCCTCTCACCACTTTTACATCCCAAACACCTCCTCTCACCACTTTTACATCCCAATCACCTCCTCTCATCACTTTTACATCCCAAACACCTCCTCTCACCACTTTTACATCCCAATCACCTCCTCTCACCACTTTTACATCCCAAACACCTCCTCTCACCACTTTTACATCCCAATGACGACCTCTCACCACTTTTACATCCCAATCACGACCTCTCACCACTTTTAAATCCCAATCACCTCCTCTCACCACTTTTACATCCCAATCACCTCTTCTTACCACTTTTACATCCCAAGCACCTCTTCTTACCACTTTTACATTCCAATCACCCCCTCTCACCACTTTTACATCCCAATCACCTCCTCTAACCAATTTTACATCCCAATTACCTTCTCTCACCACTTTTACATCCCAATTACCTTCTCTCGCTAATTTTACATTCCAATCACCACCTCTCATCACTTTTACATCCCAATAACCTCCTCTCACCACTTTAACATCCCAATCACCTCCTCTCACCACTTTTACATCCCAATCACCTCCTCTCATCACTTTTAGATCCCAAACACCTCCTCTCATCACTTTTACATCCCAATCACCTCTTCTCACCACTTCTACATCACAATCACCTCCTCTCACCACTTTTACATCCTAATCATGACCTCTCACCACTTTTACATCCCAATCACCTCCTTTCACCACTTTTACATCCCAATCACCTCCTCTCACCACTTTTACATCCCAATCACCTCTTCTTACCACTTTTACATCCCAATCACTTCTTCTTACCAGTTTTACATTCCAATCACCCCCTCTCACCACTTTTACATCCCAATCACCTCCTCTAACAAATTTTACATCCCAATCACCTCCTCTCACCACTTTTACATCCCAATCACCTCCTCTCACCACTTTTACATCCCAAACACCTACTCTCACCACTTTTACATTCCAATCACCTCCTCTCACCACTTTTACATTCCAATCACCCCCTCTCACCACTTTTAAATCCCAATCACCTCCTCTCAACCCTTTTCACATCCCAATCACCTCCTCTCACCACTTTTACATCCCAATCACCTCCTCTCACCACTTTTACATCCCAATCACCTCCTCTCACCACTTTTACATCCCAATCACGACCTCTCACCACTTTTACATCCCAATCACCTCCTCTCATCACTTTTACATCCCAATCACCTCCTCTCACCACTTTTACATCCCAATCACCACCTCTCACCACTTTTACATCCCAATCACCTCCTCTCACCACTTTTACATCCCAATCACCTCCTCTCACCAATTTTACATCCCAATCACCTCCTCTCACCACTTTTACATCCCAATCACCTCCTCTCACCACTTTTACATCCCAATTACCTTCTCTCACCACTTTTACATCCTAATCACCTCCTCTCACCACTTTTACATCCCAATCTCCACCTCTCACTACTTTTACATCCCAATAACCTCCTCTCATCACTTTTAGATCCCAATCACCTCCTCTCATCCCTTTCTTCATCCCAATCACCTTCTCTCACCACTTTTACATCCCAATCACCTTCTCTCACCACTTTTACATCCCAATCACCTCCTCTCACCACTTTTACATCCCAATCTCTTCCTCTCATCACTTTTATATCCCAATCACCTCCTCTCATCCCTTTCTTCATCCCAATCACCTTCTCTCACCACTTTTACATCCCAATCACCTTCTCTCACCACTTTTACATCCCAATCACCTCCTCTCATCACTTTTACATCCCAATCACCTCCTCTCACCACTTTTACATCCCAATCTCTTCCTCTCATCACTTTTAGATCCCAATTACCTCCTCTCATCCCTTTCTTCATCCCAATCACCTTCTCTCCCCACTTTTACATCCCAATCACCTCCTCTCACCACTTTTACATCCCAATCACCTTCTCTCACCACTTTTACATCCCAATCACCTCCTCTCACCACTTTTACATCCCAATCTCTTCCTCTCATCACTTTTAGATCCCAATTACCTCCTCTCATCCCTTTCTTCATCCCAATCACCTTCTCTCACCACTTTTACATCCCAATCACCTCCTCTCACCACTTTTACATCCCAATCACCTTCTCTCACCACTTTTACATCCCAATCACCTCCTCTCACCACTTTTACATCCAATCACCTCCTCTCATCACTTTTACATCCCAATCACCCCCTCTCACCACTTTTGCATCCCAATCACCTCCTCTCATCACTTTTACATCCCAATCACCTCCTCTCACTACTTTTACATCCCAATCACCTCCTCTCACCACTTTTACATCCCAATCACCACCTCTCATCACTTTTACATCCCAATCACCTCCTCTTACCACTTTTACATCCCTATCACCTCCTCTCATCACTTTTACATCCCAAACACCTCCTCTCACCACTTTTACATCCCAATCACCTCCACTCACCACGTTTACATCCCAATCACCTCCTCTCACCACTTTTCATGCAACAAGTTTCCTCTATCAATTAATTTATTTTTATTATGGGACTGTTAAAAATGAAAAAAATATGCCACTACTTCAGTGAGTTAAAATTGATATTTGAGGATATATTTGATACTGAAATTATCAACTGCAAGGAAATTATAACATCTGATTATCTCACATTTATGCTGCTTACAAAACATGCATTATTATGGTATATAATCCAGATTTTCAATATGTCCTATTCACAGACAATGTGATCATATTCTAAAGATAATCCTCATACAGTATGTGCAGAAACTGTTAAGTAATTTAAGTATCCTCTCTCACCAACTTTACTTCTCTTTATATGAGAGTGACAGAGAAGGCAGGTGATGTGAAATGAGTTGCCATCCAGGCTTTGTGTCACTCTATGTAAATAGTTTGGACTAGCAGTCCGGTTACCTTCCATAAAGCACGCACAGGGATGAGCACTTGGTTTTGCCCCTACTGTCATGGTCAAGGAACATTTTTACTTCAATGAAGCTGTGAGCTATACCATGCAGGTTCACCAAAGATGAGGAAGTAATAGCAGAGAGGTCAAACAAATCACAGGACACTGGAAAAGGAACTGGCAAATCATTCCAATATCATTGCCAAGATAACTTGATGGATCAGCACAACCAGAGACATAACAAAAGGGCACTGGAAGATGATCTCCTCTGGTGGGAAGGTGCCTACAACATCCCTGGGGAAGAGCAGAGAACAAGTAGCATCAGATCTAATGAAGTAATTGGGCAAAAGTTGAGAGGACTCCATGCTGCGGACCTGTCTGGAGGGGAAGTCCTCTGCTGCAATGAATCCAGCAACCTAGAACATTAGAGATATAAACCAAGGCAAACTGGACCGGGTCACACATGAGATGACAAGATTAAACCAAACATTGAGAAAATGTCTCAAACTTCTGTCCAAAGCCAAAGCCGCCATTCTGTCTACAAGGTCTAGTCGCTTAAATCTAAAATCTTTACCACCACTGTATATTAAAAGCTACCCCTTTTAGAGCTGATTCGCTATAGAGCTGTCCCCTTTTCACGCTCTGATCCTCTATAACTTTGCCCCACTATAACGCTGTATTTTTGATCCAAAGTAAACAGAATCCAGGATGACCCAGAAGTTCCAGCATCAATAATTTAAAGTTTATATTTCTGCTAATGATCATTTTGTGTTAGTGTTATGTTTGCTGTTTCTTTGAAGTTCATTTAAAACCAAAAAATGGTGTGTTTTTGTCATGAGTTCCCCTGACCCGATCCTCCCCAGGCTACACTGCTCCGTTTAGAGCTGTTTCGCTTACACTCCTATTTCCTGGGACCATCTATACCATTAAACGGGGTATTCCTGTACTTGGTCTGATGGTTTTCCCTCTTTTCTTCAGTTTAATTCTGGACTTTGCGATAAGAAGCTCATGGTCTGAGCCGCAGTCATCTCCAGGTCTTGGACAACTTCAGCCTCCTCAGCTTCCATGGTTGGAGCATAGACTTGGATCCCTGTGATAGCCAATGGTTTGCTTTGAATTTTGTCATTTATTGGGTCATAACCAAGCACTGCATTGGCCACTCTTTGATTGACTATGAGGGCGACTCCATTTCTTCTGCGGGATTCTTGACCACAGTAGAAGATCTGGTGGTTGTCCCATTCCAGTCCATTTAAGTTCACTAATTCCCAGGATATGGATGTCTCACCTTGTCATCTCATGTTTGGTTCATAGTTCTAACGTTCCAGGTTCCTATTCTGAATTGATCTTTGCAGCATCGGACTTTCCTTTCCCCTCCAGACACATCCGCGGTTGGGTGTCCTTTCGTCTTTGGCCCAACCACTTCTTTAGATCTGGTGCTACTTGCGCTCGCCCTCAGCTCCTCCTCAGTAACCTGGCGGCACCTTCTGACCTGAGGAGCTCATCTTCTGGTGTGCAGACGTTGTCCCTCTAACATGGGAGATGCTTCTTGCTACACTTTGATACATGTAACTCTTATAGAAACATTAACCCTGTGTGTGTCTGAAGTGATTTCACTTTGATTCTACTCTTTATTTTTTTAAATGACACCACGGACTCATCAGTGATCTAAACTATCTGAATATTGTTCTCAAAACTATACAAACATTTGTGTGGGCCCTTTGAATAAGGAGACGTCAGAGGTGAAGATGGATAGATGAGGTCATTGAAGCAATTAACATGAGCTTTATGGAGCTCAGAAGGACAAGTTGGTTTCAAGTTGATACTTTAGTAGATAATTTCAGTGATATAAACACAAAATAATAATTTAGTTTTTCTGCTGCATTTATTGTTCATTTAGGTATCCCACCAGTAAATGTATATAACTGGCACATTTCTTCAGCTTTAAAATAACATTTGCACTATATATATATATATATTATTTATTTTAGAATCAATAAAGGTTATGTTTTAAACATTAATGTCACTATTTATTTAGAGGCATTTGTTGTTTAGTTTTTCAGTTGGGTCAGACTCTCCATGACCCTTTGGACCACAGTGTATGCAGTCCATTGGGTTGGACCGGACTGAATGGCTGAACAACTACATAATATTCATCGCACTGTATTCCTTCTATCATCTCACTGTTTGTCCATGACATTTAACCCTTCCTTCCTTCTCAGTACTTTCCTTATCTCGGCCTTGCTTACCTTGCACTTTCCTTCCTGGAAGCTTTGCTTATCTTTAGTTCTCTGCACACAATATCAGAAGGAAAAGCCCAGAGGGACAGGCTCCTAATTACAGTAATTAGTGGTTTAGCTCAAGAAAGATAAGTTTGTATTAAAGAACATTTTTGTACAGTTTATTGGTTACAAAATATCATTATGTGGAAGAGGAATAAAAGAGAAGCACGATAAGACATCACATAATATCTAAGTGCTCTCAGAGGGGTTATCAGGTCCATAGAAGTCACCTATTAAGGTCCGGCCATTCTCTGATTGGGGGCCTCTGACTCTGCAGTTTATGCAATGATGGGGGCTCCAGACGTGGACCCCGTGCTCACTGTACATTAGGGAGTTCAGCAACATCTCACTGGTGAGGCCCAAGAGAGGCCCAAACATATGTCTGGGGTTTGCTGTGTTCCTGTTCAGGGTAGCATTGCCTGGTATTTCGGGGCTGGGTCACTTTTGACTGAGACCAGACTGATATACTACAGCATATTTCTCCCTGTGAAGGGCACAAGTGAGATATAAGACGCTGCTCTCAGAGTGGGTTATCAACCTCATTTTTTTGTTATTTATCTTAAGATATCTTACATGAGATCACAGACCCAAATATTTACTAGACTCATCCCATCTCTTTGAGAACGAACCTAAGTTGCCCTTTAATAATAATAATTCCTTCAGTTTTCCTTTAATTTGCTTAGGGAGAGTTTGTTGGTTCCAGACCTCGGGCAACCCGTTTTATTTGGGATCAGGTCATTTTTTTTGTAACATTTCCAATAAAAAAAAATGTTTGTATCTAATGTATTATGATGTATCACATGAATAAGGTTTTATACCCTAGTATGTCATCTGCATGATAGGTTTCTACATGGTGTACAGTGCCTTGCAAAAGTATTCACCCCCCTTGGCATTTTTCGTGTTTTGTTGCCTCACAACCTGGAATTAACATGGATTGTTTGAGGATTTGCATCATTTCATTTACAGAACATGCCACAACTTTGAAGATGTTTTTTTTTTTTTATTGTGAAGCAAAAGACAAATAGGACAAAATAACAGAACAAGTCCCTGTGCATAACTATTCACCCCCCTAAAGTCAATACTTTGTAGAGCCACCTTCTGCGGCAGTCACAGCTCCAAGTCGCTTTGGATAAGTCTCTATGAGCTTGCCACATCTTACCACTGGGATTTTTGCCCATTCCTCCTTGCAAAACTGCTCCAGCTCCTTCAAGTTGGATGGTTTGCGCTTGTGAACAGCAATCTTTAAGTCTGACCACATATTTTCTATTGGATTGAGGTCTGGGCTGTGACTAGGCCATTCCAACACATTTACATGTTTCCTCTTAAACCCCCCAAGTGTTGCTTTAGCCGTGTGTTTGGGGTCATTGTCCTGCTGGAAGGTGACCCTCCGTCCTAGCCTCAAATCACTCACAGAGTGGTACAGGTTTTGCTCATGAATATCCCTGTATTTAGCACCATCCATCTTTCCCTCAACTCTGACCAGTTTCCCAGTCCCGGCTGCTGAAAAACATCCCCCCCGCATGATGCTGCCACCGCCATGTTTCACTGTGGGGATGGTGCTCTTTGGGTGATGTGATGTGTTGGGTTTGCGCCAGACATAGCGTTTTCTTTGACGTCTGAAAAGTTCAATTTTAGTCTCATCAGACCAGAGCACCTTCCTCCATACATTTTGGGAGTCTCCCACATGCCTTTTCGCAAACGCAAAAAGTGCCATTTTGTTTTTTGCTGAAAGTAATGGCTTTCTTCTGGCCACTCTGCCATAAAGCCCAACTCTATGGAGCGTACGGCTTATTGTCGCCCTATGTACAGATACTCCAGTCTCTGCTGTGGATCTCTGCAGCTCCTCCAGGGTTACCTTAGGTCTCTGTGCTGCCTCTTTGATTAATGCCCACCTTGCCCGGTCCGTGAGTTTTGGTGGGCAGCCGTCTCTTGGCAGCTTTGATGTTGTGCCATGTTCTTTCCATTTGGTTATGATAGATTTGATGGTGCTCCTGGGGATCATCAAAGATTTGGATATTTTTTTTTTATAACCTAACCCTGACTTGTACTTCTCTACTACATTGTCCCTTACTTGTTTGGAGAGTTCCTTGGTCTTCATGGCAGTGTTTGGTTAGTTGTGCCTCTTGCTTAGTTGTTGCAGCCTCTGGGGCCTTTCAAAAAAGGTGTGTATATGTAATGACAGATCATGGACATCATTTCACTAATTATGTGACTCCTGAAGGTAATTGGTTGCACCAGAGCTTTTTATGGGCTTCATAACAAAGGGGGTGAATACATACGCACAAGCCAATTTTCTGTTTTCCACTTCTAAAATAGTTTTATGTATATATTTTTCTCATTTCACCTATTTTGTTCTGATCCATCACATAAAATTCAGATTAACAAAAAAATAAACTTAAGCTGTAATGTAACAAAATAAGTAAAAAGTCAAGGGGGGTGAATACTCTTACAAGGCACTGTATGCTTCTCTTTTTTTAGATCCTTTTTGCCATTTTGCTCTTGACCAAGGAGTGCGGTAGAGGTCTGGTTCAAATATTTTATTGACAACTTATAAGTGAGGTTGTACAAATGTCAGTACTTGAGTAGAGGGATATGATTATACAGATATGATCAGACTCTCTTCCTGCCCCCACTAAGCCAGTCACATGACACAAATCCTACTAAGGGGGAATCCTCTGAACAGTATTCAGACCCAGTATGCACCGTGCTCTTATGAGGATATTCATTTACTTGACACTCATTGGTGGAATCTAATTCCAGTACGGATCGTCATTTTTACACCACATTGGGCATTCTAATTTGTGATGGAGCCCATTTGTTGTTGGAGATGAGTCTCCCTCCACCCCATCACTGCAGGTTAGGACTTCCTTTTCCTCTACTCCTGATTTTCTACCTCTATGTCATAGCAAGCATCAAATCGTAGTTTTGATATCATTTGAAGCTCTTTTACTGCCTGAATATAGTCACAATTTGGTCTTCTAGATGAAGCACCATATGTGTACATTATATCGCCTTCATACGAGTAGCTGCAAGTTTACGTTCCTGCCAGCACCTCCTGTTTGTAGCCATAATCATGGAAGAAATTGCCTAATATGTAATATAATTTAGCTAAATCCTAAAGACTTGGGTTAAAACAAGTGCAAGAAACATAAAAAGTGAATATCTAAAGATGAGATAAAGGTGGAAATCTTTTATGGGTCGGCCTTAGTGCCTGGATCCATAGGAGAGATTAGAGAATAATAAGTCCATTCATTGTGGAGATTTTTGGCGCTTCATCCCGGATTGTGCTTGTTTTTTTTAACATACCGAGAGTGTATCACAATTTAGAAGTTAACCTAATATACATTTTAACAACTGGCTTGTTTGTAAAAAAAAAAATTGAATAAAATATTAAGAAAGAAAAAGAAAAAAGAAACGGAAAAAAAAAGGTTGTAGTAGCCTGATCCCTACTTAGGGCCTCATTCAAATGTGATTTGGCCAATTGAATAGGGCTCTATATAAGCACAGAGCATATTTTTGTTACAGAAATTTTTAGTTAGTGAAGACCTCACTTTTGGAAAGAAGATCACCAACTAAGAACTTCTGTAAAAAATATGCTCTGTGCTTATATAGAGCCCTATTTAATTGGCCGAATCACATTTGAATGAGGCCCTTAGAGTCCCTTGGACTGCATTAAGATCACCCAATCAATAGTAGAGGAAATGAAGCCAAACTGTTCACTGGAAGGTTTGATCAGGAGGCTGAAACTTAAATATCTTGTCACTTTAATATATATAAATCAAACATTAATACTCAGTGATCTGGATACTGAACGAGTGGACTGTTTCGGCACAGTATGTGAGCTGTGCTGGGGGTCTCAGTAGTATTGAACTGTGGGCTCAGCACCACTACCTCATAGCCAGTCTCAAAAGTTACTACACAATACAATGTATATGAGCTGTGTACTATTCCATTATGGGCTCAGCACCATTGCCTCATAGCCAGGCCCATTTGGTGGTCTTTATTTCTGTCTTTGATCACAGATCGCATAAAACGTGTGAACAAACGAGACATGTTCCTGCAGGGCACAAACCAACACAAAAGCCATGATTCTTCATGAGAACATGCACAGCTCTCGTGATTTTACCACTTTTTCTATAAATAAAGATATACTGACCACAATACAAAAGGACATTCAATCATAATCACACAGACAATACGGACATAAAAAGACTCAAAGATACTTGTTGCATCGCTCAAGACAAACACAAAAAGAAATACAGTCCTTAAGATTTATATCTCTCTCTCTCTCTCTCTCTCTCTCTCTCTCTCTCTCTCTCTCCCTCTCTCTCTCCCTCTCCCTCTCCCTCTCCCTCTCCCTCTCCCTCTCTCTCTCCCTCTCTCTCTCCCTCTCTCCCTCTCCCTCTCCCTCTCCCTCTCCCTCCCTCTCCCTCTCCCTCCCTCCCTCCCTCCTTTTCTCTCTCTCTCTTTCTATCCAAATCTTCGATGATCCCCAGGAGCACCATCAAATCTATCATAACCAAATGGAAAGAACATGGCACAACAGCAAACCTGCCAAGAGACAGCCGACAACCAAAACTCACGGACCGGGCAAGGAGGGCATTAATCAGAGAGGCAGCACAGAGACCTAAGGTAACCCTGGAGGAGCTGCAGAGATCCACAGCAGAGACTGGAGTATCTGTACATAGGACGACAATAAGCGGTATGCTCCAAGACCTCAATCCAATAGAAAATCTGTGGTCAGACTTAAAGATTGCTGGTCACAAGTGCAAACCATCCAACTTTAAGGAGCTGGAGCAGTTTTGCAAGGAGGAATGGGCAAAAATCCCAGTGGTAAGATGTGGCAAGCTCAGAGACACTTATCCAAAGCGACTTGGAGCTGTGATTGCCACAAAAGGTAGCTCTACAAAGTATTGACTTTAGGGGGGTGAATAGTTATGCACAGTGACTTTTTCTGTTATTTTCTATTTGTTGTTTGCTTCACAATAAAAAAAAAAAAAAAAAACATCTTCAAAGTTGTGGCATGTTCTGTAAATTAAATGATGCCAATCCTCAAACAATCCATGTTAATTCCAGGTTGTGAGGCAACAAAACACAAAAATATATATAACTAGCGACTTGCCCGTCAAAAAATGACGGCAATGTGATGTATATGTTTGTCAAGTTGTTTAGTTATTAACATATATTTTTGACCCTTGTAAGTATTTTAATATGAACGTGTATTTTTGTAAAATGTTGATGTAATGGTTTTTTAAAATGTAATTAGTATCTGAAGAATTGTTAACTTTAATATACATTGAATGAATAGGAAAGCAAAAAGTAAAAACCCTTCTTTAAACGTCACGAATTTTAACATGAAGTTTAAACTATATGTAAGCAATAACCATCAAAGTATATATTTTTAAACTTGAACTTTATTTTTTATGTAAGTTTAGAAGTTGACAAAACATTGGTATAATTTTGAACATTATAAACAGGAACATAGTGAATACATTTTGTAACCTAATTTTTTATTAAAAGTATTAACATTTGAATGTAAAAACAATTGACATTTAAATTAATCAGTATTAAAATTCAATTTCTATCACAATAATTGTTAACTTGAATATACATTGAATGTAGAGGAAGGCATACAGTAAAACTCTTCTTAAAACGTACGTAATTAAAGTAATTTATTACTGAGCACATAAACTGGCGATAAACATTAATGTAGGTAGTAATCTTAAGATAACAGACAATATTTACATTGTGACTTAAAAGGTGCTTGACCTCTTAACATCCACTTTGTAATCTGTTAAATGAAATAACTTGAAAATATATTTTTTAAACTTGTAACATTAGAAACATTAACATAGTGACTTAACATTTTAACATAATTTTTACTAACAATGCAAGGCAAGTATTTTGTGAGGCAAATCATTCATAAACATGACTTCCATTAATTATGACTGAATTAAACAACCAATTGTTATGTATTTTGCAATGCTTTAAAAAAATCTTGGCATCTTTAATTTGTATCCTTCAAAGTTATAGTACTTCATAGTAGACAATGTTTTTAGTAAAAATACGTCCATCTTCTAATAAATCACCTTGACTTTCATTGTTTTCAATGTAAACTTTAATAGCCTGTGGATTTTTGCACCGTGACAACGCAACGTACAATTGACCATGTGCAAAAACTGGTTCTTCCAAGAAAATACCCACAGATTTGAAAGTTTGACCTTGTGATTTATTAATGGTCATGGCAAATGCCATAATAATGGGAAATTGTCTTCTTTGAAGTATAAAAGGGAGACTACTTTCACTTGGTGCTAAATCTATTCTTGGTATGAAAACTCTCTCTCCTTTATGGGTCCCAGTTAAAATATCAGCATCTATAAAATGGTCCTTTAATTGTTGAACAATTAATCTTGTGCCATTGCATAGGCCTTTTTTGGGGTTCATATTTCGCAGTAACATGATAATTGCACCTTTCTTTAGCTGCAAAATATGTGGTGGCATTCCAGAAGGAGTTAAAGAGTTTATGAATTCAGTCGAAAAGTTAGCCTGACTTTCATTGTCATCAGCAAGTACAGAATCAGCACTGTGATAATTTCTTTGTGGTGCATAATTTTTTTTAAAGATTTCATTATTGAGTATTAATGCATCTTTATTTTTACACGTCAGTATGACTTGGTTGGCAAGCTCGGAATATTCTTCGTTATTTATGCTCCCTTCAAATATAGCCGATATAATATCTTGTTGACAAATCATATGAGGTGGGATCTCTACAGTGTCATCAGGTAAATGTAGTATTTTTTCTGTTCTGCCTTCTCCAATTTTAATAAGCCAATCATTGAAATCAGTTTGGCCTTCTGATCTCATATTTTGTTGCAGTTGAAGATGGGTAAAATGTTTCCATACTGTACTTGACTTTATACATGTTTCGATAATGTCAGTTCGATTTCCATGTACAACGACAGGTAATGTTTGTCTGAAATCGCCACCCAACAACATTACCTTTCCACCAAATGGAAAAATATTCTCCATGACTTCACGAAGCAAACGGTCAATACATTGGAGGGCATAGCATGACATCATTGTGGCCTCATCTATTATAATTAATTTACATTTCTTCAATTTCTTCAATTTCTTCTCTCTCTCTCTCTCTCTCTCTCTCTCTCTCTCTCTCTCTCTCTCTCTCCCTCTCCCTCTCCCTCTCTCTCTCCCTCTCCCTCTCCCTCTCCCTCTCCCTCTCCCTCTCCCTCTCCCTCTCCCTCTCCCTCCCTCCCTCCCTCCTTTTCTCTCTCTCTCTTTCTATCCAAATCTTCGATGATCCCCAGGAGCACCATCAAATCTATCATAACCAAATGGAAAGAACATGGCACAACAGCAAACCTGCCAAGAGACAGCCGACAACCAAAACTCACGGACCGGGCAAGGAGGGCATTAATCAGAGAGGCAGCACAGAGACCTAAGGTAACCCTGGAGGAGCTGCAGAGATCCACAGCAGAGACTGGAGTATCTGTACATAGGACGACAATAAGCGGTATGCTCCAAGACCTCAATCCAATAGAAAATCTGTGGTCAGACTTAAAGATTGCTGGTCACAAGTGCAAACCATCCAACTTTAAGGAGCTGGAGCAGTTTTGCAAGGAGGAATGGGCAAAAATCCCAGTGGTAAGATGTGGCAAGCTCAGAGACACTTATCCAAAGCGACTTGGAGCTGTGATTGCCACAAAAGGTAGCTCTACAAAGTATTGACTTTAGGGGGGTGAATAGTTATGCACAGTGACTTTTTCTGTTATTTTCTATTTGTTGTTTGCTTCACAATAAAAATAAAAAAAAAAAAACATCTTCAAAGTTGTGGCATGTTCTGTAAATTAAATGATGCCAATCCTCAAACAATCCATGTTAATTCCAGGTTGTGAGGCAACAAAACACAAAAATATATATAACTAGCGACTTGCCCGTCAAAAAATGACGGCAATGTGATGTATATGTTTGTCAAGTTGTTTAGTTATTAACATATATTTTTGACCCTTGTAAGTATTTTAATATGAACGTGTATTTTTGTAAAATGTTGATGTAATGGTTTTTTAAAATGTAATTAGTATCTGAAGAATTGTTAACTTTAATATACATTGAATGAATAGGAAAGCAAAAAGTAAAAACCCTTCTTTAAACGTCACGAATTTTAACATGAAGTTTAAACTATATGTAAGCAATAACCATCAAAGTATATATTTTTAAACTTGAACTTTATTTTTTATGTAAGTTTAGAAGTTGACAAAACATTGGTATAATTTTGAACATTATAAACAGGAACATAGTGAATACATTTTGTAACCTAATTTTTTATTAAAAGTATTAACATTTGAATGTAAAAACAATTGACATTTAAATTAATCAGTATTAAAATTCAATTTCTATCACAATAATTGTTAACTTGAATATACATTGAATGTAGAGGAAGGCATACAGTAAAACTCTTCTTAAAACGTACGTAATTAAAGTAATTTATTACTGAGCACATAAACTGGCGATAAACATTAATGTAGGTAGTAATCTTAAGATAACAGACAATATTTACATTGTGACTTAAAAGGTGCTTGACCTCTTAACATCCACTTTGTAATCTGTTAAATGAAATAACTTGAAAATATATTTTTTAAACTTGTAACATTAGAAACATTAACATAGTGACTTAACATTTTAACATAATTTTTACTAACAATGCAAGGCAAGTATTTTGTGAGGCAAATCATTCATAAACATGACTTCCATTAATTATGACTGAATTAAACAACCAATTGTTATGTATTTTGCAATGCTTTAAAAAAATCTTGGCATCTTTAATTTGTATCCTTCAAAGTTATAGTACTTCATAGTAGACAATGTTTTTAGTAAAAATACGTCCATCTTCTAATAAATCACCTTGACTTTCATTGTTTTCAATGTAAACTTTAATAGCCTGTGGATTTTTGCACCGTGACAACGCAACGTACAATTGACCATGTGCAAAAACTGGTTCTTCCAAGAAAATACCCACAGATTTGAAAGTTTGACCTTGTGATTTATTAATGGTCATGGCAAATGCCATAATAATGGGAAATTGTCTTCTTTGAAGTATAAAAGGGAGACTACTTTCACTTGGTGCTAAATCTATTCTTGGTATGAAAACTCTCTCTCCTTTATGGGTCCCAGTTAAAATATCAGCATCTATAAAATGGTCCTTTAATTGTTGAACAATTAATCTTGTGCCATTGCATAGGCCTTTTTTGGGGTTCATATTTCGCAGTAACATGATAATTGCACCTTTCTTTAGCTGCAAAATATGTGGTGGCATTCCAGAAGGAGTTAAAGAGTTTATGAATTCAGTCGAAAAGTTAGCCTGACTTTCATTGTCATCAGCAAGTACAGAATCAGCACTGTGATAATTTCTTTGTGGTGCATAATTTTTTTTAAAGATTTCATTATTGAGTATTAATGCATCTTTATTTTTACACGTCAGTATGACTTGGTTGGCAAGCTCGGAATATTCTTCGTTATTTATGCTCCCTTCAAATATAGCCGATATAATATCTTGTTGACAAATCATATGAGGTGGGATCTCTACAGTGTCATCAGGTAAATGTAGTATTTTTTCTGTTCTGCCTTCTCCAATTTTAATAAGCCAATCATTGAAATCAGTTTGGCCTTCTGATCTCATATTTTGTTGCAGTTGAAGATGGGTAAAATGTTTCCATACTGTACTTGACTTTATACATGTTTCGATAATGTCAGTTCGATTTCCATGTACAACGACAGGTAATGTTTGTCTGAAATCGCCACCCAACAACATTACCTTTCCACCAAATGGAAAAATATTCTCCATGACTTCACGAAGCAAACGGTCAATACATTGGAGGGCATAGCATGACATCATTGTGGCCTCATCTATTATAATTAATTTACATTTCTTCAATTTCTTGAATTTTCTAAAATAGGCCCTGGCAGTTTAAATCCACTATGAATAGTTCTTCCACCTTCTAATAAAAGTGCAGCAATTCCAGTAGTGGCAAACGCCATTGCTATTTTTCCTTGTGCTCGTACTGAACTCATTAATAAATTGTACAAATATGTTTTTCCTGATCCGCCAGGTCCATCAAGATAGAAATAACGCTCTGTCACCATGTCATCATCTATAGCATTTTTAATGGCATGAAATGCTTGCAATTGTAGTGTATTTAAAGTTGCAAGTCTTTCTTCTGTTCTTTCTGCTTGTAGTTGAATGTCATAGTCTTCAAAGTTAATGTCATCTATAAGACCTGGATCAGGCAAATTAAAACTTGCACAACTTAATCCATGAGTTAAAAAGACTTCTTGGATTTCCATTAACGCTTTTAAGTGTGCAATGGGTTCATTGTATCGTCGCATAAAGTCTTCAGCCATATTACTTTTAAAAGTCTCCCACAAAGCGAATGCATTTGGAGCATTTGAGAAGATACAAATAAAAGCAAATTGTTCTCTCATCTGTCATGGCATTTGACATTGTGCTGCTTCTTCTAAACATCTTTCCCACTCTGTATCATCAGCGAGTAAGTTTCTATGTCTTGCAGCTAAATGGAAGGATTCATATACAATGTCATTAACAGTTCTTAAGTGTTCAAAACTTTGTGCTCCAGGAACATTTAAAAGTAATATCCGTAAGCAAAAACGTTCCACATCTCTTGGACTGACTGTGTAAATTCTTGGAATTATTTTATTGCCTCTGGTTTTTCTTGGTCTCCATAATCCATTCACAAAAACATAGTGATATGGAATTTCAATATATAAGTATTGTGTTGCTTCAGCATCAGTGGAATTTAATGCAAACCATGCAGTTAGTGTAGTGTGACGATCTTCACTTTGGGCCAATGCATTCATTTCATTTCCAGCATGGAAATAGACTAAATGTCGTTGTGGCAAATGTACTGCTAAACTATATACTGCATGTGATCTATCATGCATTTCAAATTTTAAAAGCCGCCACATAGCTTCCGGCGCACTGACATAGCGAGCATATACATGAGATGCAAGTTCATCATGTACTAACTCACTACTTTCAGGGTTGTCTGCACTTTTGACGACTACAGTAGCTGCATCGTAACCTTTGTAAATATATTTGTAGACATATTTAATGGATTTGATGGAAGTGCAGGCTTCTACGTTGATGTGGGCGTTGTACTTCATGAGTAAATGTGGATTGTAGGGTACTACATATCTATTGTCCACTTTTTTTCCACGAATAATGGCACTATCTCCTTCTCTTCTTTTATAAAGTGGATATCCATCACAATTGGCATAGGTTTTGTCTCTATAATCTTTTGGAAATTCTTTGGAACATTTATTATTTTCCATACATGGTGATTGTGGATTAAGGTCACCACAGGGTCCATGAATCATGCAATGAGTAACAATCTCATATAGTCTACCATATAGTTCTGGATATGGTAGTTCAGCAACAATGACTGCATCCACTTTGTCTGAAGTATCTAATTTATCTTTGTCTTGAAGTATTATTAGAAGATGTGCATGTGGAAGGCCTCTTTTTTGAAATTCAATGGTATATACATAAGCAAGACATTTGCCAAATAACTGATTTATAGTGAAGTCACGTATTAATTCATTTAATTTAATCTTAAAAACTCTGGCTACTAAATCTGGTCGATCTGAAGCAGTTTGTCCAAGAAGTAGATTTAGTGTAATTTCTGGCCATTGTGGATTACATGTAAATGTCACAAATAGATCGGGTTTGCCAAATTTTGTCACAATAGCCATAGCATCATTGTATCTTTCTCTCATATTCCGAGGAGATCCTTGAAAGGAAGATGGTAAAATGATGGCTTTGCCAGCTGTCATGTCTCTGCTTGTAGCCACGTCAGCAACATAGTCCATGAGTCCAGAATATTGTTCTACACGGAGTTTATCTTGTTGATATTTGATAAAGTTTAAATTATTTGCCTCAACTTGCAAATATGAATCAATAATCCATTGTTGTGTTAGTTTCCCACCACATAAAATTGGATTAAATACATTGCGAATGGCAATTTGAGCTACTTTAAATTCAAGCATAGAAACATTATTTCGGATTCTGGCTTTAGCATTTGGGTAACTGGGAAGAGTTAATTTTGGTTGCCAACCTGCTTCTCCGTGTGGGAAAAAGATGGGATATGTCATTGGATCTAAATTTGGACTTAAGATACTCATATTAATAAACGGTTGGTCCTCATTTCTAGGATATATTCGAATGTCTCTTTGAAATGGTGGTTCTCCTTCATCATTCTGAAACACCATTGCAACCTCATTTGTTGTTGGCAAGTTATAACGACGTTTATCAGTATGTCTGTCTCTTTTAAGCACCATATTAACCTTCGGCATTGGTAATTGATGTGTTTGTGCATGAAGTAGTTGTTCATTTTCTACTTCTGCCAATTTTTTATAAGCTTTACTGTAGGGATTGTTGTCCATAATGTTATTTAGCTCTATGAAAACAGTGGGTAAGCATTTTTTATTTTCTTCCATCTGCATACGTTGGTCAACAGCTTCCATTGTATCTAGGACATATAGTTGAGCGAATTTTCTTTTATTTCCTTCCTCTGGATGTAAATGGGAAGTGCGATGATAAATTTGTCCTTGGACTTTAAAACAGTAAGGACCATGTCCTGGTACATTAGCAGCTAATGTTGCCCCCATGGATGCAAAGGATATGGCACTATTGTAGGATCTTATGTTTGTCTTAAAATTTTTGTAGTTTGGAAAAGTAGGTTCAGTCATAATATTTTGTAAATAAATTGGAAATTCTTTCCTTTCTGGAAGTTTGAACTTGCCTTTTTGACAACAACTAATAAATTGTCCATCTCTGGGTCTCTCCTGTTTAAAATAATAAGCCTCACAAAACTGACATTGAGTAGTCATGTCCCCACAACTATGAACCTCTACTGCTAAAGACTTGAGTAGAGGACAATTTGCAAAGCATATAGGATTTTGACTTTCATATTCATCAGGTGAAATGTCATATAATGTTTCAACAACAGGTTCTAAATGTTTTGTTTTTTTCGTTGCTTTTCTTGGTATATGTTGTATTGTTTGAGGTAAAATGTCATGTAATGTTTCATGAAACGGTTCTAAATGCTTTGTTTTCTTTGTTGCTTTTTTTGGTATCTCTTGTATTTTTTCTGGTAAAATGTCATCTGATGTTTGAGCAACAGGTTGTAAATGCTTTATTTTCTTTGTTGCTTTTTTTGACATATCTTTAATTTCTGCAAGTGACAGTCTTTTGCTTGCAATTCTTTTGCGTTCTTTTTCTCGTCGAATTTCCTTCTTCTCCGGTGTCTGCTGGCTGTCTGCTCTCTGTCGTCGTTCTCTAGCTTGGCGTCTTTTCTTTTCTTGTTTACTCTCTTTATCAGCCATGTTAATCTGTAAAAATAAAATAATGTACCATTAGTTTATTTTGAGATGTTAAGTTGTTTTTCATGACAAATAGTTATCAATAGTGTGTTAACATTTTATACTTAATCAATTTCAATGCGGTCAATTGAATAAAAGTCTAAATAAGGCCATCAGATAATTATTTAAAGAAATTTTTATTTATTAAACATGTATCCAAAAGCAAGTGTTTCAGTAACTAAAAAGGTATTTTCGATAAGATGTTATGTCCTTATTTACAGCACTATTCAATTTGTCAAATGGCAATTAAATTAGGGTTTAGGACTGGAATGTTACAATGACAAATTGTATAGATTCTGTGTTTTTAGACTTTTTTGGACTATGCCAATTTATTTTTTAAGTTTACATTAAAGTTTGTATTTACTGTTAAAGATTATTGGCCCTAAAAGACAAATAAGAGATAGATGATAGATATTACTTTTTATACTGTACCTTGGTTGAAGTTTGATTTCAAGCAAAATTCTTTGTTGGTCCTGTGTTGAAAGCCTTCGTCCGATGGTCTGGTCCTGTGTTGAAAGTCCTTGTCCGATGGTGTAGTCCTCTGTTGAAAGTCCTCGTCCTCTGGTGTGGTCCTCAGTTCCAACTCCTGTTCCGATGTTCTTGACGCAGTATCTGTTATAAAATAAAAATGAAAATGTTATGTTATTTGAATGTCTTTGTATTAATGAAAAAATGGCATTATTTCTGTGTTTTTCTACAATCCTTTTTGGTGCGCCGCAATTTTGGTATGCTTCTGTAGGCTTTTTTCTAAGGCTTATAGGTGGTTAAACATTAAAGAATAATATTAATTAATTTTTCTCTTTTTTTACTTGTTATACTGTACCTTGGTTGAAGTTTGATTTGAAGCAGAATCTTTGTTGGTCCTGTGTTGAAAGCCTTCGTCTGATGGTCTGGTCCTGTGTTGAAAGTCCTCGTCCAATCGTCTGGTCCTCTGTTGAAAGTCCTCGTCCGATGGTGTAGTCCTCTGTTGAAAGTCCTCGTCCAATGGTCTGGTCCTCTGTTGAAAGTCCTCGTCCAATGGTCTGGTCCTCTGTTGAAAGTCCTCGTCCGCTGGTCTGGTCCTCAGTTGAAACTCCTGGTCCGATGTTCTTGACGCAGTATCTGATATAAAATAAAAATGAAAATGTAATTTTATTTGAATGTATTTGTATGAACTAAAAAATGACATTATTTCTTTGTTTTTCAACAATCCCGTTTGGTGCCCACCACTTTTGGTATGCTTATTTAGGCCTTTTTCTAAGGCTTATAGATTGTTAAACATAAAATAAGAATCTAAATGTAGTTTGGTATGTGTTTGTGTGAGTTTTTATACAATCCTGTTTGGTGCGCACCACTGTTGGTATGCTTATTAATGTTGTTTTGTAATGCTTATAGGTTGTTAAACATAAATAAGAATGTAAATGTAGTTTGCTATGTGTTTGTGTGAGTTTTCATACAATCCTGTTTGGTGCGCACCACTGTTGGTATGCTTATTTAGGCTTCTTTCTAAGGCTTATAGGTTGTTAAACATTAAATAAGAATGTAAATGTAGTTTGCTATGTGTTTGTGTGAGTTTTCATACAATCCTATTTGGTGCGCACCACTGTTGGTATGCTTATTTAGGCTTCTTTCTAAGGCTTATAGGTTGTTAAACATTAAATAAGAATCTAAATGTAGTTTGCTATGTGTTTGTGTGAGTTTTCGTACAATCCTGTTTGATGGGCACCACTTTTGTTATACTTATGTAGTGTTTTTTCTAATGGTTATAGGTTGTTAAACAAAAAGAATATGAATTTAGTTTGCTATGTGTTTGTTACAATCCTGTTTTGTGTGTACCAGTTTGTGTGTACCATATGTTGCATCCTTTGGCCCTCATTCAATTGCAGTTTGGCCAATTCAATAGGGTTCTAAATGTGCTTATTTCGAGCCCTATTGAATTGTCCAAAATATCAATTGAATGAGGGCCTTTGGTTGCTGGATTTGTTATATTGTGAGGGCCTCATTGAATTTGGTTTTTCGCAATGGAATTTGGCTTAATATGAGCACAGAGCATCTTTTTTTACAGAAGTTTTTAACTAAAAACTTCAGTTCAAAAATATGCTCTGTGCTTATATAGAGCCCTATTGAAATGGGCAAATCACATTTGAATGAGGCCCTCGCCCATTAAACATATTTAGGTCCTGAATCAATTGCGTTTTGACCAATTGAATAGGGCTCTATATAAGCACATAAAACATTTTTTGACAGAAGTTTTTAGTTAGTGAAGACCTTGATTGTGGTTAGAAGTTCAGTAACTAAAAATGTCTGTCTAAAAAATCTATTATGTGCTTATATAAAGCCCCATTCAATTGGCCAACTCACAATTGAATAAGGCTCATGGTTCGGTTCTTTTTTATACTTAATACTTTACCTTGATTGAAGTGTGGAATGACAGAGGGTCCCCTCTTGCCAATCTTAATCCGCCGGTCTTCTTGTAGTGTCTGTTTGAAAAATAAAGTGAAATAGTGAATTATAGAATTTTTTATTTGTATTTAACAAAGCATGGCCTTTTCAGCATTTAAAGTATTTTTGTATCTTACCTCTTCTTCTTTGTTGGTGTTCTTTAAAAGGGATTGTGCTTCACAATGCACGGTGCAAATTGTTGAGAGACGCTGTTGATGCAGAGTCTGTTTGAATATGAAAAAAAGTAGAAAGATTGAGCTTTAGGTGATCTATTGAATTGCAGTAAATTAATTTCATTGAAATATACTTCTGTAATTATTTTGAATTTACATTATTTTTTGGTGGGGGCTACACACATATGTCACATACATGAAGCACATTTCCATAGTTGAAAGTAATTTTTTTTGTGCGTGTGACATATCAGTATACATGAATCATATTTTAATTGTTAAATTAACCTTATTTGTATTTTTGGCCAACATACATAAATGTGTGTGTGACATGTGACTATAGATGATACACATATATGTGCGTGTCACATATCAGTATACATGACTCATATTTTAATAGTCCCAACTTATTTTTTTCTAATGTAATTTAAATGTAGTTGTTTAATTAGTTTGTTTTAAGATAATTTTGTTGCAGGGGCAATACACATAAATGTGCGTGTCACATGTCACTATACATTATACACATAAATGTGCGTGTCACATGTCACTATACATTATACGCATAAATGTGCGTGTCATATGTCACTATACATTATACGCATAAATGTGCGTGTCATATGTCACTATACATTATACGCATAAATGTGCGTGTCATATGTCACTATACATTATACACATAAATGTGCGTGTCACATGTCAGTATACATTATACACATAAATGTGCGTGTCACATGTCAGTATACATTATACACATAAATGTGCGTGTCACATGTCACTATACATTATACGCATAAATGTGCGTGTCATATGTCACTATACATTATACGCATAAATGTGCGTGTCATATGTCACTATACATTATACGCATAAATGTGCATGTCATATGTCACTATACATTATACGCATAAATGTGCGTGTCATATGTCACTATACATTATACGCATAAATGTGCGTGTCACATGTCACTATACATTATACACATAAATGTGCGTGTCACATGTCAGTATACATTATACACATAAATGTGCGTGTCACATGTCAGTATACATTATACACATAAATGTGCGTGTCACATGTCAGTATACATTATACACATATATGTGCGTGTCAGTATACATAAACCTCTTTTTCTTATTTAATTTTTTTTTTTTATGTCCTGTCTTGATAATAAAATGTAATATATTATAGCTTACCTCTCAGTTGTAATTTGCACAATGTAAAGTAGTAAATTATCTTCTCAAGTTTTAGCAGCAGTTATGTCTGAAGTCACTCTCTTCATCACCTGAGGAGAAATGTATTTTTCTCTGTCAAATAGGCAGTATTTATAAACTTGTAGAACATTCTGGAAAGTTAGACCGTTAGAACGCAATACGCATGCGCTATTTGCGTTCCAGCTTCCAATTTGCGTTCCATCCGCCATTTTGTACGTAGTAGTGGTTAAAATGGTGTTTAATATGAGTGTGATCCGTTCCGCATAGTATGTGTTTCATTATTGCAAGTAAGTGTAGTGTAGTTACGTCTGGAGCCTCGTTTTCGTTTTGTTCGGCGGCCATTTTTTCTCTCGCTTAGCCGATTTTCGGCCGTTTAAACTCTTTGTTTTGGACTTAAATGGACGTGTAAATGAACTTTTGGAGGTGCCGGATGCCCCCCCGTGCTGTAAGTAAGCTTTTTATGTGTTTGTTGTGTTTGTTGTGTTTATTTCTTGTGTTTGTGATGTTTTGATGCGCGGCGGTTGGAATGGGTCTTTCGCGGCCGTATTTTTTTCCGATGCGGCCGTATTTTGTTGCGATGTTGCCGTATTTTTTTTCGATATACGCAGTTAGCTTTTACGTGTACGACGCAGTGTATTTGTTTCTAAGTCGTGCGTATGTGTGTTAAGAGCGTGTGAAGGGCCTTTTTTACTGTTTTTTTGTTAAGTCTTGCGTCTGTGTGTCTGGGTGTAAGCGGGTGTGAGGCGACTTTGAGTTTTTTTTTGTTATGAAGTTGTGTGTGTGTGTATGTGTGTGTTAACACAGCCGATGTTGGGATGCTCCCACCACCGCAAATGTGGACCCTCGCTTCGCGAGGATCCGCATTTGCGGGGACGTTGTTGGGTTTTTGTTGGCTGGGCGGTTGGGTTTATTCTGTTAAAAAGTCGTGTGTGTGTATGTGTGTGTTAACACAGCCGACGTTGAGCCTCCACCACCGCAAATGCGGGCCCTCGCTTCGCGAGGACCCGCATTTGCGGGGAACTGCGTCCCTCGCTTCGCGAGGGACGCAGTTCTTGCGGGCTCGCTACGCGAGCCCGCAAGCGTGAGCAACGACTCGTACGCTCACAACTATATATGTGATTGTCCGGTTTCACCTAAATAATGTCCTGTGTTTGGACATTTCACATATATGATAAGATATCTGTGTGTGTGTGCAGGTGGCGCATCTCTTTTGTAGGCATGGAGATGTACCCTCTGTTATGGCAACGGTAAGGCCAGTCCTAACCATCAGCTGATCAGGTTATGGGGTAGTATGTAGGATAGTAGAGAAGGTTCTGGAATCAACCATCTGTGTGTAGTATTGTTTGCTGCTGTTTTGATATCCTTCGCAGAGTCTACAAGAGGAACCAGCTCCCGTTTTGTGGCTATTTATCTTCCAGTAGGTTTCCTCTGTGGATGTTGGTCGCTCTCTGTATTTGGGGGTCTGTAACCCGGGCATTGTACCCAATTGATAAAGTCTCTCATTACGTTTTGGAGGTGTTTATCTTGGTCTTGTAGCTGATGACCTAGCTGTATTGTATAGACTTTGTGGTTGGTCATGCATGGTAGATATTTTTAACACGTGTGTGTGTGTGAGTGTGGTTGTAGGAAGCTAATTTCTGTGCGCGAGTGAGTGATTTTGGGGTTGATGTTTGGGCATTAGTTTTTATTGCATTACAGATTTGATTATTAACAAGAAGAGAATATAAACTAAAGTGGGATCCCATTGTTGTCCAAATAGACACAGCGTCAAAGATTTGAGATTCACTCTTTAACTCATGGATTAAATTGCATCAAGGAATTCCGGTCACATTATACCATATAAGTTTAGAACGTCCTCACTGGGTATTCGTAAATAACAACCTGTCAATGAGCCCAACAAATAAGTCCGACATTTTGTTTTTCCAACTTTGAATGAGCTGTGTTGATCATTGGATGTCCGTGTGAATCTCATCTCCTCGCACCATTACTGTGATGTTCATCCTATATGTCTTTGCACTGTAAGGCTCGATCTATACATCATAGGAGATTTTATTTTAGTTCAGGCCTTGCCAAAAAATCAGATCATGACATCCCGAAAGTAATCCCTCGTAGTTGGCCATTAAAGGTTTCACATTCTACTCCACTTAGTTTCCGGTTTTATTTCCCACAGCGAACACAGGATGACGATTGGCTAAAGAGCTCTACCCCCATAGCTAGAGGAAAGACTGGAAGCAATGGAGACCTTCAACATAAGATAACTCTGCTAAAAATAAACATTAGGTGGGCTTGGTGTAAAAAAGTCAAAGCCATGCAGGAAAGATCCCAATCCACACCGTGAGGCAAGATGGCGGACCTGTGATTTTGTGTTACTCTTAATTAACAAAATAAGAGACGGAATCTGTGATTTCAGGTTAATATTTTTGTTGTTTTATTTTTATACAAATGTACAGAGTTGTGGGTCTGTGCAGAGAGAAGCACACAAACACATAAAATACATTGCAAGGGACAAATTCTGTTAACCCCTCCAGCACTAGAGGGACATAAAAGCTGTGGGATGCTGAAGGGGTTAAGGTCTCTCACAGATGTATTTCTGAAAAGCTCACACTGCTCCAAAAGATCCCTTTAAAAGTGTAATATGTAAAATGAATGTCACAACTCAACAGCAGATATAGACAGCATGTCACAGGACGGTATACTACATTCCCTAAATGGGTATTCTCTCTGACCGTATAAAGATGGCGTCTCATTTGGTCTGTGCTAAAGCAAAAATAAAAACACCCCCCCTTTTAAACAAACATTCCCTTTCTCACGATTAAAATTAAAAAATATATATATATATATAATGGGGTGTAAAAAAAAATGGGTGTTCTCCAACGGTTTGTACATGTGCATGTAGGCATGTCGCAGTCATGGTAGGACATGCGCAGAATTGAACGTGTTAAACACATTTAGCTTTTAGTTGCCGAGAGGTGGAAGTCAACGTTGTTATAAATAAGATGTAAGTCACATCATGTGGCTTCACCTCACCTGCTAGGACACAAACCATCCAGTACAACCAGACATGGCCAGGGGCCGCAACGTCATTGGGTTGGGAAAAAATCCACAAAAAAACATAACTTTTTGATACGCTCTGGTTCTCCAGCACAATTTTTAGTTGATTAACAAAAACAAACAAAAATCCAGTGTTAAGTCAGTTATAGCTCATATAAAAGGGTCAGTTGATCCTGACGAAAGTGCATCAATAGAATTGAAATGTGTAAGGTTGTACAGCTCTGATATATATGTATGACTTGTGGTGGCTAATCTACTCATGTCTAAGATATCCCACGGTCTATAGCCCATGTCTTGTGGTAAATTCAAGGTAATCCCAGTGTCTATGGCTCTGGCCTCAAAATGGTGGCTCTACTAGTAATGTTTACCTAATACCAGTGTCTATGACTCTGGCCTCATAATGGTGGCTCGACTAGTAAGGTCTACATATTTACAGTATCTATGGCTATGGCCTCATAATGGTGGCTCTACTAGTAATCCCAATGTTTATAGCCCTAGTCTTGTGGCGGTGGCTCTACTAGTAAGATAATCCTAGTGGCAATGGCTCTAGCCTCGTAATGGTGGCTCTACTGGTAACTTCTAGGTAATCCCAGTCTCTATGGCTCTGGCCTCATAATGGTGGCTCTACTAGTAAGGTCTACATATTTCCAGTATCTATGGCTCTGGTCTCATAATGGTGGCTCTACTAGTAATCCCAATGTCTATCGCCCTAGTCTTATGGTGGTGGCTCTACTAGTAAGATAATCCTAGTGGCGATGGCTCTAGCCTCGTAATTGTGGCTCTACTGGTAACTTCTAGGTAATCCCAGTCTCTATGGCTCTGGCCTTATAATGGTGGCTCTGCTAATCAAGGCTATGATATCCTGGCCTAACTTTTCAGCATTACAAGTTAGACCTAACAATCTACACCATAGGCTTTATTGTTGTGGTTCTACTATTTCAGCCTAGAACATCCTTACAAGCATCATGGTGGCTCTGCTAGTTTAGTTTTAAATATCCCACACAATGCATAAAGTCTAACCCAATGGTCTCCGAAATGTAGCTCTGAAACTAATGGAAGCTCTCCCCATGCTTCCCAGCAGCACACTGCCAAATGGTGGTCTACCAAACACGATACAATAACATATGCCACTATAGAGAGAAAATAAACTTGCTTTCTCGTTTACTTGATGCATGATACCCTAAGATCTGTTACTTCTTGCAATGCTTTCATGTGTTCTTAACTCTAACTAATGTAACAGAAGTACTACAAACATGATTGAAGAACCTACATCTTAACACTGCTAATTAGGTCATTATAATAAATTGATGCTGTACCAACATATTCCCCTCCTCCTTTAGATGCAGGAGTGCCATAAATCTTTATAAAACAAATACACGCCAGTGTCATCATGTCGTACCAGTCCATGTTCTTTAGATCAACGTCAAAATACACAGTAGAATATGTCCCTGCCTAGGATTCTCACGTTGTGTCTTAATGTTGCAGTTGGCTCTTCATCCCTTCCAGACAAAGACTTGCTACAGAACTCAATGGAAGTGCAAACACGATCATGTTTTTCAGAGCTTTGTCCCCAATTTACTAATCTGATGTACGTTTTCATATGAATTAATCCAGTAAAGCTGTGTCAGGCCATCCAGTGAGTAAGAAAGTTCCTCTCCACACCCTCCCGATGTGGCGCATGGACTCAAATGGAGGGCAGAAATTCTCTATAGTAGCCCAACACAACTCATATAATGTGTGGTCTCATTCAGATGGTCCCATACATGTAACCGGGATCTTGAGTAATGTTACAAGTGTAATGGTCGCATGCCAACAATTGAAAAAGGAAAGGTCACAAACCACAAGCACTAATGGGAATTCCCAAGAAGCATAGAACCAAAAGATAGAGGTTCATGTGACCCATCGAGAGTGCCCCAACGTTATTATGGTTCCTCTCGTGCCAACATAATGGCCAACAACGTTCTGCGCACGACAAACGTACTGCAACGAACTGCATGAACTTAGTTCTAGTCTAGAAATCTCTAACGTACATCAATGTCCTCAAAGATTAAAAGTGGTCCTAAAGTGCCGTAACTTGTCAACGCATCACAGAAGCAAAAACCCACCGCTTTTCACTAAATTTCTCCCCTGAACAAGAACATGTTATCTGCGCCTGGCAGCATGAGTTCCCGGTCAGTATTTACAGCAGAGTTGTGTTCAGCTCCAGGCACCCACGGGGGCTCAGTACAAGGGAAGCTTAGAAAATATTGATAAAAAGTTTAAACCCTCAAGGAGTCATGACAAGATCCAGATAAATACAAAGGATGGAGGCTCACACATTGCACAAGAAGACTGGGAATCAGACTGTGGTAGATATTAATCATTAGTGTATTAGTGTAAATTAGTGTCTCATGTAGTGGCAGGTTATGCTCTTTGCTGGTTCCTCTCTCAAACATTTTACTTTACAAGTGTAATATTAGATCATCTGGCAGTGAAAAATGTAACAGACCTCAGCCCAGGATATGGGCACAGCATTGGGGTGGTACAGACAAAAGAGCTCAGCCTGATGCGAAACGTAGGTATCTGGGCAGCATTTAGTCAAACAGAGGCAGGGTAGGTGAAGGCTAAAGAGGGCCTGGAGACGCAGCCTCCTCAGGAGCCTCCGAAGTCCAAACTCAGGTTATCCAAGAAAGGATTAATATAATGCTGAGATGATAGGAATAAACCGAGCACACTGCTACATCAAATCATATATATCCAGTACAGACAGCGGCAGTGCCAGTATCATCCTCACACACCTCTATATCAAGTCATGTATACATAGTGGAGACAGCAGCGGTGCCAGCCTCACCCACTGCTGCGTCAATAAGGTAATCAGTAGCAGCAGCTACCTCACAGGATGGTATGATGACAACAGTACACAGGAGGGCAGACAACAGCAGTACCCACCAAATAACATCACAGACACAGGGTGCACACGGCACTGCTCTCCTATGGACATACACATCACAGGTATAGTACCAGCCTCCTCACACACAGCATAGGTATAAGTGCGGGCAGTAGCAGTACCAGCCTCCCCGTACCCATGACATGTATATACAGAGCAACACAGATCCAGGTCCAGCCTCTCCCATACACACTTCATTCACTTCAGTTATGTAGTGCCAGTCTCCCTACACATGTGCAACGCTACCCTTTTATTTACAGACTGCAGCCAGTGGCAGTACCAGCCTTCCACAGACAGACTGCAAGACATGGCATCTACACAAACAGTAACAGTGCCAGCATCACACTGGCTCTCACACAGTGCCAGCCTCCCTCAACTGAAAACATGGTAAAGGAGCAGTGGCAGCTTCCCACGCACAGCGCCAGGCTATCAGCTTAACCACAAAAACATTTATAGCACGGGTAGCAGGAGTGCAAAGAATCCGCTAACACAACACGAATTGCAGGCAGCATCTGTGCAAACACACACATACAAAGTCTGTATACTGTACAGCGGGCAAGGGATGTGCGAGCTCCCCCTGCACACACCGGGACTTTGTCCAAACTGCTCTCGCCAGGCTCCCCCCAGTGCACAGGGTGAGGGGGGCAGAGGGATAGGTGCCATATAGCCAAACATGCTCTTGAGAGTCCAGCAGGCAGCACCTCCAATGCATGGCGGAGAAGGGTGTGTGTGATGTGAATCTTCCTGTGCTTCCCGCTCCTCGTCAGGGGGGAGTCACTGGTGGATCTCATTCTCAATTAGACTGTCTTCGCAGGACTGGAACTCTGCATCTTGAGTGTTGTCTGCATTAATCATTTCCTCATCCTGTGAGCCAGGCTCTTCCGTATCCTCGCTGTCTGCTGCTGGCTCGATGTCCGCAGTGGAGTCTTGGAGCACCTGCGCAATGTACTTCTAAGGAAGGAAAGGGAAGATTGAGAGCTTAGTACCTGCACATCTTATATACACAGAACAGGAGAAGAGGGGCCAGAGAGAGCCCTAAACACACAGGAGAAGAGTGGACACAGAGTCTTAAAACACAAACATGTGTTCATAAGGAATTCGGAGGGGCTGACAGTATATATATATATTGTGAGGAATATAGAAATACAACTCCTACACCATGTTACAGATGTGAGTGTGAGACGTGGATGTCATGCACCTAATTACATCTAGAAAGAAAAGAGTCTCACCGCTGACTTCTGTGACGAGGCGTTAGAAGGGGGGCGGCCATTCTGTGTTACATCCACAGCGATCACCTCTGCATGGTCAGCCTGATGAGAGAAAACAGGACGAAAGAACAGAAAACACATGAAAGAGAGAGCAGAGAAGGGACAAGACAGCACAATAAGTTCCTGCATCTGATACACACTATATATAACACTGTGAATATTTAACACATCTTCTTTCCATTGCTCCCTATTTCTCTAGATTAATTGCAGATTAGCACAAATGCTGACACTGCACATTCATTAGGGAGACAATGGGTTAATTGGGGTAAGATGCTACCCTCATTTGCCTATTGTTTAATGGCCACTGTAGATTAGGGAAAACATTCACATCTATGAAGTATGCAATAAACTATCAGAAGTATGCAATAAAGACGTGGACATAGAATCATCATTTTAGTGCATAGAAGCTGCCTTGTCAGTAAGGCTTCACTTTCAAGGCATGATGGTGGGGCTTACAGGTACAATTTGGGCTTGCAAGGATACTAGTGAATCCCCCTGTAGGAAGTGGGGAAGATGGAGTCCAAGCACGCTCTGAAAATGTGCACAACTCTCTCGAATGCAGTAACGACCTCCATTATATCCTGGTAGTTGTTCAGACCATCGTCAATCTTAATCTGCTATCCCAATGAGTTATCAGGAGCAGGGCCCTCAGCTCCAGCTGTGTATAAACCTGGCACAACTGTCAGCCACTGCCCCTCTGAGCCATCTAAAGCTCATGTTCATTGCTTCAATGCCCCCTTCTTAATGTGCTTTCAATCTTTCCCAGCATTAGATTCCTCTCTAAGGAGTCCTGTCTTCTCATTAAATAGACAAAATATATTTCTTACAAAGCATGATTCGCTCCACATCCATGCTGGAAAACACTGACGCTGCATACATAAAATGTGATTATAATTAGGGGGCTCACCGATTTGTGGGATGCGGATGTCGGTCGGCCATTCTGTGTCCCGTCCACAGCATTTACCTCGGTGTGATCAATCTGAAAAGACAGCGGCAGTGGGGGAGAGAGGTAAGGACACGGACAGAAAGATAGACAGAGAGACACACACACACATCAGTGAGATATAGACAGACAGATACTGTGTTGGTGTCTTCACTGAACGTTACCCTGTAATTGTGAGCACTGAGGTATTTGAAATGTCCAAAGCAGACGTGGCACAAACAGATCACAATGGTAATTATCAGTACCACAAAGGTAAACATGGACGTGGGCGCCAAGAAGCCTGGAGAGAGGGAGAGAGAAGCAGTAAGAACCAGGAGAATATAATATAGTTTGTTATCTTAATACATCCCACACAACAGTTGGCAGAAATGCAAGCCTGCCCCTTTCTTGAAGCAGTGGATATATTTGGACTGAGACTTATTACATTGCACACTTCCAAATGTCTTAGCCATCCTGCAAAAGTTCCCACCATGTACCCCTTTCACCCTCCCCACTTACCGGTCCTCATGGTGGAGAAGAACAGCAGCCAAAAGAGGCAGAGGATGGGAGCTGCCACCACTTGACTGACGGCCGCAGAGTGGATCTTCTTGTCTAGCTTGGCTGGTAGGTAGGCATAGTACAGGTTGTACCGGTCAGCGAGGTGTTTGAGGAGCATGTACATCAGACCTATATGTGGAGGGAAGGGGAGAGTGATTAGCACATAGCCCACCAGAGCCAGCTGTCCACGTCTTGGGTAATGCAGCTAACACTGGGACTCTCCCCTTTCTGTCGTTCTTCTCTGTCCCCAAATTTGCCATTTTCTTGCCAAGAGGCAAGTCTTTCCTAACTTTTGCAATACAGGTCATATAAAATGTCTAGGCTTGGTCCTATCCAATATACATTTTGTGTTATCCCCCTGCTCTTAGTACTCTCTCATGCCTTTCCATGTCTTATGCTGCCATTCACCATTAAAACATACCTCAATCTGCCTGAGGCCCCCACCCCTTTTTTTGCCCTAGACCTATTGTTTGCAGTATGGATAAAAAGATATCTATTACCTCAGCTCTTTCCATGCACTGATATTGCTTTCTAGGTCCCTCTTCATATTCTTTTTGTTGTCTTTCTCTGCTTTCTTGTTTTAGGTCTCCCTTGCACTTGTCTCATGCTCTTGAATGTTAACTAGACTAAAGCCATTTCTTTTTCTGCTTTATTCTGTTCTAGGTCTGCTTCCATTGAATGTGTGTCATGCTGTTGGATACTCTTCAGTTTTGATATTGCAAGTTCTAGGCACATCTTTGTCTCTCACTTTCTGTCTGTCGCTTGGTCTCCCTTGGACTCGTCCAATGCTCAAGTGGCCTGTTTGCTCTAGGTCTGCTCTGCTTCCCTTGGATTTGTTTCAGGCTCTTCAGTTTCTCTATTGGCTGCTCTAGGCACAGCTTTGTCTCTCACTCTCTGCCATTTGTTCTAGTTCTCTCTTGCACACATTTTACGCTCTTGAATCCTATCTAGACTCGTACAACGTCTTTGTCGGCTTGTTTGCTCTAGGTCTGCTTCCCTTCTATTTGTTTTATGCTCTTGAATTCTCTGTCTCTTTCTCTAGATTTCTATCACTCTGAAGTCTGCTCTCGGTTGGTCTCTGTTGCTCACACTTGTACGTTGATACTTTCTGCATGAAAAAAATCATATCAGAATTCTAAAAGAGAGACAATATTTTCATACCTTAGTGAGCAAGTACTCATGTGTGTTATGTTGGGCTCACTGGATTATAGGTTGTTATGATGAGGAGTAGAGGGATATAGCCAGAACAAAAACACAATCTGTGACTGCACAAATTATTAAACTAAAGCTCCTGTTATTATCTAGTCCTGCTTCGCTTCCACTTGTCTCACATTATACAGGTTCTTAGTGCTGGTAACACACGGCGAATTAAGGAGCACTCTGCTGTGACTCAGAAAGGACAGTTCAGATCACTCACCAAACGGGACAATAATGGGACAGGTGATACTGTAAGTCATCACCACAGTGAAGATACACATCATCCAAGCATAGGCTGCCCCAAATTGGAACTCATAGGCCTGGTGCTGAGAAGAGAAAAATTAGAGGGTGAGAGAGTGGAAGACATACATAGAAAGACAAGAAAGTGGAAAGAGACAAAAGAACATCGGTATAGGGGAATGAGAGGGGCAAACAAAAAAGGGTGACGGTGAGATATAGGTGGAATAAGGAAGAGTTTGTCATTTTTATCACAAGTTTTTGCAGT
Source organism: Discoglossus pictus (assembly GCA_027410445.1). Lineage (NCBI taxonomy): Eukaryota > Metazoa > Chordata > Amphibia > Anura > Alytidae > Discoglossus > Discoglossus pictus. The sequence continues at coordinate 7,590,059 of CM050165.1, read as the reverse complement.
AATTATTTCTGAATATAAATGAAGGAGTGTATATATGTGGAAAAACAAGTGAGAGATCAGACTAGAGCCCTGAAGACAGTCACAAGGTCACATGGACAACATTCTCCAATACTTTAGTTCATGTTCAATTTTTGTGTTATATGGATCACAGCAACCAATGTGAAGTCCTATGGGCGTCAACCTCCAAGCCCGTAGGACTGCTGAACATCTCTTCATACCCTTTTGACGTTCTTGCGCTCAGCAGCGGATCTAGCCAGACACAGGCGGATCATGTACATGAGGAGACCTGGAATCCGAAGCAAGTCCATGGCATTCCCAATGAAGGCAGAGGCAATGACATAGTTGACAAAGAATGCTCCGTTATCTGGTAGGAACACACACCTGTGGAGAGCAAGATGGTAAACTTATTGGTGGAAGTAGACAATAGGACAACTACAACAACAACAACTCAAGGATTCGGTGTATGAAATGGAAACTCTTCATGTATCGATACAGATAATACATTGCAGGAGATGCCTCTAATGTTTTAGAAGGGTATGCTGTTACAGTAACTACAGCAAAAATTAGGTTTTACATTAAAAGGGGAAGTTTTACGTAATATAATAATAATGATGGGACTTGTTTTCTGGAGTTGGGCCGTGAAGTCATCAAAATATCAATATTTTCAGGACATAAGTTGCCATAAATACTTCAATAATAGCCACAATTTCAACGGTGAGTGCAAATCCATAAACTAAAAATGAAATAAAAAAGACAGAAAGGACACTCAATTGACCCACTGAGGTTAACCTACTAGAGAGAGACAAAATTATGTAATCAAGCTAGAATTAAATAAAACACAGCCTTTATTAAGAACAAAAAATTAAACCAAAACTATGTTAAAGCACAGCTAAAAACAATCAGCTGACCCCATTCCCATATCATTTCAAATATATTTCCATGTTTTAATATATACACACACACACACACATAAATATATACACACACACATACAATATTAGTAAAAACAATAATTAGTCTAAAAAAAACAGACTAATTATGTGAAGTCTATAGTATATCACTAATAACATGCAATCAGCAAGATTTTATTGGTCTATAAAAACAAATATAAATCACTTGCTTTTACATTTTACTTACTCAAACCTGATGGCTGCCTCTGCAAGGAATTTCTTGTCAAACAGCCATCGGAAAAACAGGTCCAAACTGTGGGGAAAAAACATCTCTGAGAACTGGAGGGAGACTCATATTATTCTTATTTACACAAATATAAAAAATGCTACATTTACACTGTCGAGTGACATTATTATGACCACCAGCTACTATCCCAAATAACCGCTGTGTGCAGCACAGACAGCAGCTAGACAGTATGATAGTGAGTCAATAAGATGCTGGAAGGTTGGCAAGGGTATCTGGAGCCATGTAGATTGCATCCCACAGCTGCTGAAGAGTTGGTGGTGGAGGATTCATATGGTGAACATGGCGATTGAGGTGGTCCCACAGATGCTCGATGGGTTTCACGTCCGGGGAATTTGGAGTCTTCGTTGTGCTCCTCCAACCACTCCCGGACCATTCTAGCTGTATGACATGTTGCACTGTCCTGCTGGAAGATCCCATCTGCTCCAGGGAAGACATGTATGGGTGTACTTGCTCTGCAAGAAGGGATAGATAATCCAATCGGATGAGAGTGCCTTCCAGAGATGAGTGGACACGACCACGCAAAGAAAACATTCCCCAGACCATAACGCTGCTGCCACCAGCTTGTGTTCTTCCAACAATGGTTGCAGAGTGTTTGTTCACTGAGGTTTCGCTACTGACACACCAACATCTGTCCAGTCAATGGAGAAGAAAATGTGAATCATCAGAAAAGGCAACCCTCTGCCAGTCAGAAGAGGTCCAATTTTGTTACTGTCCTGCAAATTGAAGCAGTTTTTGACGATGAACCCTTAGCAGCATGGGTGCAGTGACCAGTAATTTGCTTCCGAGACGCATATGGAACTGGGTTGGCTGTATTGTCGTTTTAGACAAAAGTCTGATAGCCGCCTGGTTCGTTTGGATGGTGAGTTGCTCAACTGTAATGTGTCGATTGGTCCTCACACACCTTCACAGCCAATGTTCACCTCTGACATTAATGGCACGGGGTGCTCCGCAGCTTGCACACGGTTTATTTGTCCAGTCACGATACACTTTAACCAGTTTCATTGGGCAATCACACACTGGTGATCTTCTGCCCCACAACACAGTTATCTGCACTCAACACTACTGGTCCAACACACAAAAAAGACTCCAGCACAACCTGACAGACCACACCTCGAAGTTACCTGCTTAGTCCCAAGGAAGGCAGCAGTAGGACCATGAAGATGAGGAAGGTGTAACATTTGTGCATGGTGGTTCTGTTCTCCCCTGACCTATGAAAAGAGAAAGATCTTAAAGTTCTCCTGAATAGTAAGTTGAGAACCTATCACACAATAGTGAGAGACCAGCCGCCCCCAATGTGAAGAAAAACAGAATGACATGATAGACAAAGGAAGGAAGCCATACCTGGTCCAATGGGCCTCAAAGAATGCAGAGTAATACACAATTGTTGGTAGTAGCGCTGAAAAAGCCCAGAGCAACAGAGTGGGGAAGAACTGGGTAATGATGGGATTCTGTACAGAGGGAAAACAAACATCTGGTTGAATAAGCAGCCTGTGAGATGAACATGTTTCCCCAATACCATTCACTTTGGCACTTTCAACGGCCATGCTTTTCTTATTTATTGGATACATTATTTAAGACCTACGGGCTCACGCACCACCTTTTCTTCTGACTCTAAACAAATATAACATGCCCTCCCTCCTACCACCTATGACTTGTGTTACTTTATAGTGCAGGTTTCTGCACTATCATCTGCATTTTTCCCCATCTGATATACCCACAGACTTAGACTTAATCAATAATTACTCTACTCTTCCCAAGCCCTTGTTTCTAACTTTTAATTACTTCCCCTTTTGTTTCATTAATACCTATATGTTCTAAATTTGCAAGTTTTAAATCTTGTAAAGTGCTTTTTGACATGTGTTTAATTCTGTATTTTCCTTCTTTGTACTTAACCCCTGTTTAACCCTACAGAATATGTTGGCGAATTACAAAAAAGCAAAAAAATAAAATAAATACCTAATACAGTGGAACGTCTACACTTATTATTATTCTGTTCCGGAGTGATGGATATATATGTTTTCGTAGCGAACAATGGACTTTTGGATGAATACTGGATTTTTTGTGACGAATATTGGATTCTACTGACAAATATCTGTGCATTTTTTAGCAATATTGGATTTGACGGATAAAGGGTGCACTGTAATAATGTCCCATCTGACCTACCTGGGCCACTATTGTGTAGGTCAATCATGGATATACAATTTGATGTGGTCCTAAAGGATGTCACACACTGGAGGTTAAGAGTATGTGAATATATGCACGTGTTTTCTTTTTAAGATGGTTTTAAATTACAATTATGGTAATAAACATATACTTTTAATCTATATTTTGTGCTACTTGGAGAGACCAAGAGAAAAAAAATACAAATATGTGCAAGCCTAGGTTTTAAAGAACAGGACTTTATATGTCACGATGTAGTCAATGTGGATTAATCATGCATTGATAATATTCAACAATTGACAAACGATAAAACTATCAAATAAGAGAGAGAACCAAACCTGGTGTGTGCATGTGGGACTTGTGCGCGCGTGGGACTTGTGCGCGCGTGGGACTTGTGCGCGCGTGGGACTTGTGCGCGCGTGGGACTTGTGCGCGCGTGGGACTTGTGCGCGCGTGGGACTTGTGCGCGCGTGGGACTTGTGCGCGCGTGGGACTTGTGCGCGCGTGGGACTTGTGCGCGCGTGGGACTTGTGCGCGCGTGGGACCACATATCATTGCAGTGTATTTTATTGAATCACGAGTGCCTGACATTGCTACACTATAACAAATAAAACGCATGCTTAAGATTCCAGTTCCTTCAGGCCAGCGACTCACGTTTAGATACTCTACAGGTTTGGTCACATTGAACTTGTCCATGGTGGTGATGATTATGGCCGGAGTTGTGAGGAAGAAGAGGAGGAGGAATAGTATGACATTGATGACCAGGCAGCGGATCCACCAGACAAAGCCTCGTGTGGAGAGGTGCTCCCTAGTGAGAGAGAGAGGACATACAGAGTGACCTCATGACCAAGCTCACATGGGGGGGACACATCAAGTTACAGCACATTTACAGGTGGGGGGAAAAAGTCCAGTTCAGGGGTGTCCAATTATTACTGGCCCAGAATCCATTTCTTACCACTCTATGGCAAATATCCCCCACTGTTAACATGAGAATTATTACTAAACATATGATCCGTCGTAAGATCTTAAAGGTATATGCAGTTTGTGTGATATCCTGTGTGCAAGTTTGTTTGAGCCGGCGTCTCATATCAAATCATTTTATTGAGGAATTCTGTATTTTTAATTGAAAGTACATTTTCCATTTCTTGTGTGAGCTTCACTCCCAAGGCACCTATGTAGGCAGAGAGTCCTAGCCAATCAGCTGCGTGGAGTATCCTAGCGAATCAGCTGCAGCTTTGTCTCAGCCAATATGAGGGAAACGGATACATTGTTGTACCTGCCTCGGATTGGCCACAACTAAATGTGAATTTTAAGCTAATTTAGCTTGGATTTTCGAGGGCATTCCTTCTTAAAATAAAATTAAAAAGTACTGTAAAATTTAGGGTAAGTTTATTCATTATTATTTGGGAATTTTTTTCATGAAAAACATGTTTTCATACACTACTGCTTCTCCTCTATCACATGCATTCATAATCCAGGAAACTGCCATATACCTTTAACACCAATCAGCATTGAGATTTAACTCTACCTGACAGCATTGTTATAGCCAGCACTTTATGATTATAACCCCACTCCCCACTCTCACCAGTAGATGTTCTGTGGGTCCGGGGCGTAGCTCACAGTCCAGTTTCCGACATGTAAAGACTCACTGCAGGAAGAGAACTTGGGCTCCCCACGACAGATGCAGCCATGACACTTACACGCGTTGAAATCTTTCAGAATCCTGCAGGGGAGAGGCAGAGAAACGCCGTAATTAATGGCTCCCTCAATAGTTCATCATTTAATGAGGCAGACTGAACGTGTAATTCAGCATGGAAAAGACATAAATATAGATTTCAATTAGAAGGAAATGAATGTTGATGCATCTGCTGAAACCTATAGGCATCCATAAAACTTTGGAAGTTATGTGTGTGTGAGGGGGGTGTCTATTTCCCATTTCCTGATGCAAGCAGCCTACTTCTAGACCTGTTACGGGGAAGGCAGGTGGTGGCAATTTCAATGTAATCCAATTAAGGTATCCAAAAGCCACTTTACTTTTGCCCCAACCCATAGCTCCACTGAAAGTGTAAGATATAAACACACCCAGATGACCCATTTCTCAGGAATCGATGCAAAGACAATAGACTATATGTAAAAATTTGTCTTCAAAAATTCTTATTTTGTCTAAATATATGTTTGATGTCCCTGGCAGTGCAGCTGCTGTGGTGCTTTAAATGGACACTGGAATATCATATTGTCCTGCTTGAGAGGGCACTGTCCTTATGTGGCTCTGACCTTCAGCTGATTACCTATTACACCCAGGGTGGGGGGGTTAAACTCACATTGCGGTGATAGCCTCGTTATGAAAAGTAACAAACGCCATCCCGAGCGGCTTCTCATTCACTTTCTCCTTCTCTTTCTTATATTCCTCCTTAAGACGCTGCTCCAGTCGTGTGTAATACTCGATAGCCTCCACCTGGCAGAGACAAGCAGATAAAGGAATACTGAACAATCTGTAAAATCTAACTGTACCCTTGCAGGGTCTCACCTAGTGTGAAGATCGCCGCCCCAGAGCCAGGAGTTCCCATTCCGCCAGGAGTTCCCATTCCGCTGGTCCCTCCAATAGCTCCCACTCCACCTCCCCGGCGCCAGCCGCCCCCACTCCACCTCCCCGGCGCCAGCCGCTCCCACTCCACCTCCTTTTAGTTACACCACTTGTGGACATTCTCAATGCACCTCCCCAGTCTCTCTCCGTACCTGCTCACACCCTTTGATGACGCAGCAGCACAGGTGTCCACATGGCTTAGGGTTGATCATGGATGTCATATTCTCTTTGTTCTTTAGGTGAGTGAAATACACCCGGCCTCGCTCAGCTTTCTTCCTGTAGAGTGAGGAGGGAGCGGAGGAATCAGACAAAAGGCAACAAGATTAGACAAAGATCTTCTACAACTCACTCTATATAACAAGCTTACAGCAGATTTAGTTCCTGCGATATATTTTGGTGCACAGATTAATATCTGACCTACGACTCCTCTATTTGGATCAGATAGAAAATAAGTGAACTAAAGTTTATAAAACTTACAAGAGCTGTACTAAAATTGCATTGTGGGAGTGAGCACAAACTGAGCAATAAACCACGACTACCAGAACGCACTCCCATGGTTTGACAGGTGAGGAGCAAAAAGCAGCTTTTCCGTTATCCAGTTTTTTAGGGCGATATGGGGAGAGATATCTAAAGCTCATAGAAGATAAGTCATTTATTTGTTATATGAAATATCTTAAAGGATATGGGAGGATCTTTGATGTTACTGGGTATATAATATATGTGTTTTTACTTTTATGTACTTTATTTTATTAAGAAGTATGTTTTACTGCTTAAAATCTAACACATAGTCCCTGCTTGGATCTGCCCTCTGCAACTCACAAAGACACAGACTCTGTAGTACTTCTTGTCCTGCGAGTTATACAAACTAATCCAGTGGCCATCTCTCAGCAAGATTCTGCAAAATGCTGCCGAGACATGGTCCCTGATAGGCTAGGACACCACACTGCACACCCAGCCCATAAATGTGCATCTAGATCTTACCTCTCTGCATCCAGAAACATGAGTCTGGCCACATTATAGCACGGCCGAGCCTCCAGCACCGTACAGTTGAGGTACGCTTCCCTGAAACGGACAAAGAGCAGCGTGAGCATCAACCCACACGTGGTATAGACCACCAGCAGTAATTCCATATCTGACAACTAATCACATCCCATTCTGCTTGAGGAGCATGTGAGGACCTGAGTTGATATAGACCACCAGCAGGAATCCCATAGTCATAATCACCCTCACTCCGTTCTGCTTGAGGAGCATGTGAGGGCCTGGATTGCTACAGACCACCAGCAGTAGCCCCATAATCTGATAACCACATCTCGTTCTGCTTGAGGAGCATGTGAGGACCTGAGTTGCTATAGACCACCAGCAGTAACCCCATAATCTGATAATCACCCTCACTCCGTTCTGCTTGAGGAGCATGTGAGGACCTGAGTTGATAGACCACCAGCAGTAATTCCATATTCTGATAATCACATCTCGTTCTGCTTGAGGAGCATGTGAGGGCCTGGATTGCTATACACCACCAGCAGTAGCCCCATAATCTGATAACCACACCACGTTCACCAATCTTTACATGTAACTTTTAGAAGCGGCCCTGGTTTTGTTCTCCAGATGCTGAATATACTGCTCTTAAAGCTGAAGAAGCAGATAACACGAAATTACAGAGAGGGAGGAGGAGCGATGAATGTCAGGACTCACTCAAAATGCTTCTTGATTTTCTCTGGCTCTGCGTACTTGGAGATGCCGTTAATAAAGAGGGTGCGCTTCACCTGGAAGAGAGAACAAGACTGTTAGACGGACCCCAACACCAGCAGTAATAGAGACACGGACAGAACTGATAAAAGGCATGAATAATGATGGGGTGAGTGTACCTTTAAATTCACAAGGCATTTAGGGGCAGCAAATCATCCTTCATCTCCCTCTCCCTCGCTCCTCTCCCTATGCCCCCCCCCCCCCCATATTAAATCCAAAACAATAATTAAAATCCTTTAAAGAGGGAGAGATGTACAAAAGTGCGTGTTTATTTTGTATACATACTTGATGAAATTAAGGAAAATGTTTTAATTCTAACTCAATATTTGTGTGTGTGGGGGGGGGGGGGGCATTCACTTTATTCAGGTCTGGGACAGCAAAAACCTAAACACACCACTTTTTAAATTACAACTTCTCTATGGCAAAACAATCGCAGCATGTGGGAAGTGAGCTGCCATACCCCTGCTAACCACTAGGGGCTCCCAACTGTACACAGCTTGCTGGAGAACTGCAACAGAGACTGACGCTACTCGAAAAACGCCTAAGCGAGGAAAAAAATGGCCGCCGAAGAAAATGAAAACGAGGCTACACGACCATGGACCGCGCAAAATACTGCCAAACGCGTAGCACTTTACACATCACACTACAAAATACACTATTACAAAAGCCGGAACATGCTCACGAGACGCGTACCACATTAATAACATTACGACTATACAATGCGCTTTACACAATAAACCAACGGCCTTACCTCGCGCACGCGGCCTATTTATAATACACACTTGGAACACTCATTACACTTTATAAGCCGAGCACAAACACTCACAATGTATATTGTATGCAGACGCAAAATACAAACAGATTGTTAGCTCTTCAGCCTATTGCTCGCTGCATATATCAATTACAACTAATTAAACTATATTAACTTATTTAATAAATAATTTATTATTACTTAACTACATATATATAGAAATATATATCTCTCAGAGGACCAAAAGTACACGACAGGAGAGGCTAGCAATGAGCGCCGAAGGCTCAGCGCAAGCATTGCAATGGGCGCCGAAGGTCCTCACAGTACAAAACGATTTACATTCAAACAGTATTCCTATGGCTTTAAATGTTATTGCCCGGTCATTTGACGGGCGAGTCGCTAGTGTACAATAATAAGTCACCTAACAAACTACTTCCATATCATTTTATTATTCTTTATATAAGTGCCATAATACGGAGGCAGCCATTCAAAAGAACCAAATATCTGCGCCAGAGTCTCTCCCAGGTAACTAAAAATTAAACGCTGTATTTTTTTCTTTAACCAATAATTAAATGTTATTGTAAATTGTACCAATGTGGTCATATTTTTCACATTTACTTCACTCGAAAATGTGCTAAATGTAAAATAAAATACACAGCCTCTACGTTATTACTTATTATCGCATTTATGCTTCTAAAATCAAACAAATAGTTCCCACCGCAGTGTATGCAGACACAGACTCTGTAGGGCTGGGTGTGCTGTGTAGTGTTCTAGCCTATCAGGCATGTTGCTGAGAAATGGTCACTGGTTAGTATGAGACAAGTACAGCAGAGTATGCGTCTTTATGAGCTGCAGAGAGCTCATTAACGATATCTGTCAGTCTGCGCGATCTCCAGTGTGTCCGATTGGACGTCTCACATCAAATCATTTCATTGAGGAATTCTGTATATATGTAATCCAAAGTACATTGGAAATCTCCTGTGTGAACGCCACCTCCGAGGAACCTATGTAAGCAGAGCGCCCTAGCCAATGAGCTGTGCAGAGTTGTGTCCTAGCCAACAGTTACATCTTTTTCTCAGCCAGTGAGAGGGAAACAGATACATTGTTGTACCCTGATTGGCCACAACTAATTATGAACGTTACGCTACTTTAGGAGGCGTTTCTTCTCAAAACTGAATACATTATGTGAATGTCGGTTATACAAGCAGACTAAGATTGTACAGATAGCAGCGCCCGGACCAAGCCCCGCCCAGTATTACCAGCTCATCCTCCTTGTAGCGCATCCTGGACGTGTGGCGCCTCATACTGTACACAGTGAGCAGCAGGTACAGGAACGCGAAGGTGGTGTGTAACCAGAGCAGATTATTCCTGGGAGGGAGGGGACACAATGGCAGGTATAAGACCCTCTAGTTGGATCCACACATACAAACACTACTAGTTACACTCATCATGCTAATTACATACAAATAAACAAACATTACTAAACACACACATACGACAATTTGCGGTCACGTACACGCCCGCACAGTTCTTACCCAGAGTTCAGGTTTGCTATGGTGGTCCTTCCGAAGCTGTATGCGTTGTTTTCTGAAAGGAAGAAAGCAGTGACTCAATAGAACAGAAAAGAGATCTTATCTACATCCAAAGTCGCTTCCAGGTAACTAAAAAATATAGAGGATGGAGATGTGACACCCCAAGGAAGGAGGATCTCGGGGGGGACACAACACTTATTGTTGGAGGGGGGTTAAGGCCATCAAATCAGGAAAACAAAATCTCGATTTTAATTTTAAGGGACATTTTTTGTTATTTGAGGGCGTTATGAGGAGTAACGAGTATCACCCAGGGAGGGCACAGAGACATAGGCTATGAGAAGCGGTTAGTCTTACCCAGCAGGTCCCCAGAGAAGTTGACTGGCAGCACGATGCCCACAGAGAGGACCCCGACTGCCACCAGGAGCCCGATGATGTGGCGCTGGAAGGACAGATAATGCACGGCATCTGCGCCGCACTTTTCACGGATCTCATCATCTCTGTACAGAAAATAGGGCAATTAAAGAATCAATGGAGATTAAAAAATGTTTTGGTTTCTGGGGTAACACCGGGAACCGGCCACTAGTATTACAATGTGGCTGTGGGGTGCAGGGGCAGATGTTTATCAGACACTCACTTTATCCTGAAGATTGCAGTCAGCCACGAGCAGAATCCCTGAGGAGAAAGCAGGAATCATTTTACACTCTTAACAATAGTCTCTAAAAACTCCCCAAACTGCTCCCTGCACCTCTCAGAATATCTGCTCCCACTTACAAACTAGACTTATTTTCTAGATTTCCCAGTGTGACCACTACCCCAAGGTGAAGATGAAACCTCCGGGTGAGTATGGGCCAAACAAACCAATGGACATGGGCTCAGGTCCCCGACGCACCGAGGCAGGGCAGGGTCCCCGACGCACCGAGGCAGGACAGGGTCCCCGACGCACCGAGGCAGGACAGGGTCCCCGACGCACCGAGGCAGGACAGGGTCCCCGACGCACCGAGGCAGGACAGGGTCCCCGACGCACCGAGGCAGGACAGGGTCCCCGACGCACCGAGGCAGGACAGGGTCCCCGACGCACCGAGGCAGGACAGGGTCCCCGACGCACCGAGGCAGGACAGGGTCCCCGACGCAGAGGTAGGACAGGGTCCCCGACGCAGAGGCAGGACAGGGTCCCCGACGCAGAGGCAGGACAGGGTCCCCGACGCAGAGGTAGGACAGGGTCCCCGACACAGAGGTAGGACAGGGTCCCCGACACAGAGGTAGGACAGGGTCCCCGACACAGAGGTAGGACAGGGTCCCCGACACAGAGGTAGGACAGGGTCCCCGACGCAGAGGCAGGACAGGGTCCCCGACACACAGAGGTAGGACAGGGTCCCCGACACACAGAGGTAGGACAGGGTCCCCGACACACAGAGGTAGGACAGGGTCCCCGACACACAGAGGTAGGACAGGGTCCCCGACACAGAGGTAGGACAGGGTCCCCGACACAGAGGTAGGACAGGGTCCCGACACAGAGGTAGGACAGGGTCCCGACACAGAGGTAGGACAGGGTCCCCGACGCAGAGGCAGGACAGGGTCCCCGACACACAGAGGTAGGACAGGGTCCCCGACACACAGAGGTAGGACAGGGTCCCCGACACACAGAGGTAGGACAGGGTCCCCGACACACAGAGGTAGGACAGGGTCCCCGACACAGAGGTAGGACAGGGTCCCCGACACAGAGGTAGGACAGGGTCCCGACACAGAGGTAGGACAGGGTCCCGACACAGAGGTAGGACAGGGTCCCCGACGCAGAGGCAGGACAGGGTCCCCGACGCAGAGGTAGGACAGGGTCCCCGACGCAGAGGTAGGACAGGGTCCCGACACAGAGGTAGGACAGGGTCCCCGACACAGAGGTAGGACAGGGTCCCCGACACAGAGGTAGGACAGGGTCCCGACACAGAGGTAGGACAGGGTCCCCGACACAGAGGTAGGACAGGGTCCCCGACACAGAGGTAGGACAGGGTCCCCGACACAGAGGTAGGACAGGGTCCCCGACACAGAGGCAGGACAGGGTCCCGACACAGAGGTAGGACAGGGTCCCGACACAGAGGTAGGACAGGGTCCCCGACACAGAGGCAGGACAGGGTCCCCGACGCAGAGGTAGGACAGGGTCCCCGACGCAGAGGTAGGACAGGGTCCCGACACAGAGGTAGGACAGGGTCCCGACACAGAGGTAGGACAGGGTCCCCGACACAGAGGCAGGACAGGGTCCCCGACGCAGAGGTAGGACAGGGTCCCCGACGCAGAGGTAGGACAGGGTCCCGACACAGAGAGAAGATAATCCTTTCACAGCAAAACTCACATTGTCACGTTGGTCAAAGTCAACAGAGCTGGAGACAGAGGTCAGGCGTTCATAGCGGTCATGGCTATCGGAGTGCATTTCTGAGGCCACACTGCAGGGAAGAGAGAGGACAGGGTCATAAAGAGACAGTCGCAGTGGGCAGGGTTACCAGCTTCAAGAAGAAAGATTATTAATCAATTTGTGAACCGTGATTCAGGAAGAAAAGATGAAAAGTTATGAATTCATAACAAAACAGCAGTGGTGTATAAAACTTCAGAACTAATTAAGCACCAGATCCACTTAATGAGGGACACGGAGAAAGCAGAAAAAAAGGACTCATTTGAATATTGCTATTATTAATCAATAATGAATGAATTATTAATGAGCAAAGCATAATTAAGACAATTAGCTCATCTTTCTAGGACATTACAATGACACTGGGGGCTGTGTAGTTGTCACACCATAACATGCTCGATCATTTACAAATCACAGTTGTGCATTATCTGCAGTGTATACAAAAATATACACACCCTACAATTGCACTCCTCTGTCACCCAGTAATTGGCACTGGCGCTTTAACCCCAATAAGTATTCCCCAGAAATCACCATGCCATCAGAGAGGTGGTTAGGTTAGAGTTACAGGTTACAGCCATCACCAAGACACCTGAACACTGGATTAGTCTGCTGGGTGTTAGAGAAGTCAGGAGAGCTGTGCAAACACTCAACATACTATTCCTGCTCCACTCGAAACCTCCTCCGACGTTCTCTGGAATTGGGGACAGAAAACAAAAAGGACGAGGGGAGTGAGAGGCTGCGATCATGGTCCTGGAAGGACAAAACATACACAGGACAACCAAAAAGGGGGAGAACACAATAATGGAAGAATTATCAGAATATCTTTGAAGTTTGTTTATGATCTCATTTAAATATGGCGGAGGTAGTGACCTTATCTCCTGGAAACCGTGATCATTCAGACACTCGTGTCACGATATACAACATTATCAGACACTCGTGTCACGATATACAACTAGCAGGACGGCATGCTCTGGAACTCTTGCCGGTTAGGTTCTCATATTGGGTGGGTATGACTGGCATGTTACAGGACGGCATGCTCTGGAGCGCTCCCTGATTAGGTTCTCATATTGGGTGGGTATGACTGGCATGTTACAGGACGGCATGCTCTGGAGCGCTCCCTGATTAGGTTCTCATATTGGGTGGGTATGACTGGCATGTTACAGGACGGCATGCTCTGGAGCGCTCCCCGATTAGGTTCTCATATTGGGTGGGTATGACTGGCATGTTACAGGACGGCATGCTCTGGAGCTCTCACCTGTTAGGTTCTCATATTGGGTGGGTATGACTGTCATGTTACAGGACGGCATGCTCTGGAACTCCCACCTGTTAGGTTCTCATATTGGGTGGGTATGACTGCCATGTTACAGGATGGCATGCTCTGGAGCGCTCCCTGATTAGGTTCTCATATTGGGTGGGTATGACTGTCATGTTACAGGAGGCATGCTCTGGAACTCCCACCTGTTAGGTTCTCATATTGGGTGGGTATGACTGCCATGTTTCAGGATGGCATGCTCTGGAACTCTTGCCGGCTAGGTATGACTGTCATGTTACAGGACGGCATGCTCTGGAACTCTCGCTGGTTAGGTTCTCATATTGGGTGGGTATGACTGGCATGTTACAGGATGGCATGCTCTGGAACTCTTGCCGGCTAGGTATGACTGTCATGTTACAGGATAGCATGCTCTGGAGCGCTCGCCGGTTAGGTTCTCATATTGGGTGGGTATGATGGTCATGTTACAGGATAGCATGCTCTGGAACTCCCACCTGTTAGGTTCTCATATTGGGTGGGTATGACTGTCATGTTACAGGATGGCATGCTCTGGAACGCCCATCTGTTAGGTTCTCATATTGGGTGGGTATGACTGTCATGTTACAGGACGGCATGCTCTGGAACTCCCACCTGTTAGGTTCTCATATTGGGTGGGTATGACTGCCATGTTACAGGACGGCATGCTCTGGAACGCTCGCGGATTAGGTTCTCATATTGGGTGGGTATGACTGCCATGTTACAGGACGGCATGCTCTGGAGCTCCCACCTGCTAGGTTCTCATATTGGGTGGGTATGACTGGCATGTTACAGGACGGCATGCTCTGGAATTCTCACCGGTTAGGTTCTCATATTGGGTGGGTATGACTGCCATGTTTCAGAATGGCATGCTCTGGAACTCTTGCCGGCTAGGTATGACTGTCATGTTACAGGATGGCATGCTCTGGAACTCTTGCCGGTTAGGTTCTCATATTGGGTGGGTATGACTGTCATGTTACAGGACGGCATGCTCTGGAGCGCTCCCTGATTAGGTTCTCATATTGGGTGGGTATGACTGTCATGTTACAGGACGGCATGCTCTGGAACTCTCGTTGGTTAGGTTCTCATATTGGGTGGGTATGACTGTCATGTTACAGGATAGCATGCTCTGGAACTCTCGTTTGTTAGGTTCTCATATTGGGTGGGTATGACTGGCATGTTACAGGACGGCATGCTCTGGAGCGCTCGCCGGTTAGGTTCTCATATTGGGTGGGTATGACTGTCATGTTTCAGGATGGCATGCTCTGGAACTCCCTGTTAATCATACCCACCAAATGTGAGAGCCTGACATGATACAGTACAAGCAGGATGGCATGCTCTGAAACTCCTCATATAGGTTGGGTATGACCATCTTCAGCGACCGCAGACAGTACAGAGAGTTTCTTTAGAAAAATAACGTAACTGTTTATAAAACTGTTTCCATGAGCCAACGAAGTATAGCATTAATGCTAGCCAATGTTGACCAGAAGGGACTTTATTGGGGATGGGTGAGGACTTTTAAAGGGGACTGAACATAGGGCCAGTTAGGTCTGAGTTGGGACATTTTCTTTGTTTCCTCTCTCCGCCGTTCTCCACTGATCAAGGCACCAGGTCCAGGATGCGGATATCAGCAGGGGAAATATCCAGGTATGGCCTTGGTGCCAGCAAGTCTCATCCAATATCTTAATTTCCCCCAGTATATGTAGCCTGCACATGGGGTGCACAAGGGGAACATCCTAGGCACTGTGTCTGATATCATGTCCATTGTCACAACTCACCACAACTATGATAAACGTGCACCTCTATGTATATAATAGGTATTCACGTTACGCTAAATAATCGCAGCACTTGAGCTGCTTGGCCTCTCATTTCTACTCACCTGTCGGCGTCAGTGACTAGAGCCAGTCTCCCGTAATCCCACGCCAACTTGCGGAGGACAGAAAACACAAACAGCAGTACCTGCGGGTGAAAGTAAAAATGACATGAGTGACGGGGAAAATAGAATATAGACAGGCCACTAAAAGAGAGGCATAGGAAGGAGAGGCTGGAGATGGACTATGAAGAAGCAGGCATACATACAACAGGATGGAGATAGATTATGAAGAGGGAGAACTAGGTAGGAGAGTCTGGAGATGGGCTAGGAAGAGATAGGCATATATATTCTAGAGATGTGTTGTAAAGGCAAACAATGTACATTACTAAATATTAAGAAAAGGCAATGGGAGTTGGGGGAGAAAAGAGTAGAACATGATGCAGAGAGAGGGAGACATAGGTAGGGGAGAAAGAGGTAGATGTGAGTGGAGATGTGTCGGGAGGTTGAAGATGTTGACAGGATGAAGAAAGGGAGATGTAGAGAGATCAGTCTGGAGAACGGTCATGATCTTTATTATTGGAATAGTTTTTTCTTGATCTGGTTTAATACTTTAAAATATTTTTTTATTGATCAGAAGTAATTAATAGTGTATGTTATATTGAAAAGCAAGTGTTCAGTACATCTATGGGTCATAATTACATACCTAGATTTAAGAAGGTTCTCTCCAAATTTGTATGTCCCAATTTAATAAAACATTCGGATGTCATAGATATGAGAATCCGTTATGGACGACAGCCGCTGCCCTCTGAGCTCCATCACAAGCATGCTCATTGCTTCAATCACCTTATTTCCCATTTCCACCTCACATCCGTACGTTACTACTGGGAATACCAGATTACTAAATATGTGGACATTTGATGGTAGTGATATATTTTTGCTTTTTAATAGCTTGTCCAGACATAGCTTTCCTCCCCAGAATCAAACATCTTTTAATTTCATGGCCAAAGTCTTATCTGAAGAGACCTTGGAGCCCAGGAAATTGGTCACTGCCTCCACTTCTTCCACATCTATTTGCTAGGAACTGAGATTGCCGTTTGCCATGATCTTGATCTTGACCCATTACCAATAAGGAATACAGCAATGACATAATACCACAATGAAGTCTCACTACGGGTTAATGCTGGTCAGCAAGGTCAGCTAGATGTTCTACGCCCAACCGAATAAGGACACTACATTAGTATCTCAGTATCGATCTTGAGAGCCATTTAAACATGAGGTTTAGCATTTTAAAATGGAAGCTTAATAAATGTGTGCGTTTGTAAGACAAGCATCCCGTATAAGTCTTGTGTCCATCAAGTCCTGTACTAAAGACAATCTTTTAATATCTCTGATGTCAGATTAAGGGAGATTTACCATTTCACAACAGGTACTTTTTCCCTGCAACAGTAAACCAATGATAAAAGTTATTTCAGCCGTTGACTCATGGCAACCTGATGTCACTACATGGAGAGTCCATGATGACCACCGAGGCAGCTGTTCCTGGACCTTATGAGCAGTTACTATTAGTCATGTGAGATGTTAAATTAAGCAGATGCCTACATACTATGGAAACCCAATGGCGGAGGAGGCATCGCGTGTGCCAATGTCTGGATGCACCTGTTGTCTCTCTCCTGGGCATCTTCACTGGCAGCAATCTGGGTTGGACGAGCCATAATCTCTTCATGACTCATCCTGGTGATGTCACTAGATGGAGGGTACAAGATGGAGGCAGCTGTTCCTGCACCATATACGCAACCACTGTTAGTCATGTCAGATGTGCAAATTAAGAAGATGCCTACAAACGAAGGAAACCCGACTGCACGTCTCTCCTGAACATCTTCACTGGCCGCAATCTGAGATGGATCTGCTGATCCTAACACTCTAGCAGGAGTTACAACATGGCGCTAGGACTCAGCTGCCGCCACATTACTGAAGTTCAGGTTTCCATCCATTTTGTGATGTGGGAGAGCGCTTTGCAAACTAAATAAAAATCAATCAGCTGTGTAATAATGTAGAACAAATCGAGCAATGTGGCAAACCAGTCTGCCAACGGCTATAGAGATAAGACGAAGAGCGCTCCATGTCTTATTTGCAGAAACAAGAGGAAGAAACTCAAAGAAGGACCCATTTCTTGCCCATACCTGGCATCGAGCTACATCTAAAGACGGCCATTGACTCAAACTTCTAAAACTATTGAGGTCTTTTCCTTATTTTCAGCACCACACAAGTCCTTATACTGGAACACGTCACCCTCCTTCAGACAAATGGCACCAGCTGCCTAAATCTGACTAATGAAAGACCCAGTAAAGCTACGCGACTTGGAAACTGTAGTGTTTGTTTCCCTTTAAGAAAGTTGTATATGGAAGTAGAGCTACAATTAACTACTCAAGGAAATTTGGAAAAGAACAGTTCCTTGAAAGGGAGTATTGTGGAGAGTAAAATAAAAAAATAACAATAGGTGGATTCAACAAACTGGCAAACCCACAAGAACATTGTATGGGACTAATGGAAAGCTACAATACACAAACGTATAGGTAGTAGGTCATACACAGTTACAATTTCTTGCTACAATTGATAATATATTTTTAGAAATCCCTTTAAATCTTGGATTATTATTAGGTAGCACTAGCAGATCTGGGCTGTCTGTAAATGTAAACTTCAAGACTCTTTTCTATGTTATAAGAGAGATAAAGATAAAAGGACACGGAAGCGCAACATCAGATAGGGGCGAAAAACAATGTGGAAAAATAGTACATTATCTGAGTTATAAGCAATTAAGGACACAATAAAATGTTTCTGTTAATATATTGTAAAGCCTTCCTATATGTTCTTTAAGAAGCTTGTTCCTCGTGGCGGACTCCTCTCTGGTTACCCCACAAAGATACCTCGGTAGATACAAATTCCCAATTATATTGGTGTATTATCAGAAACAGAACCATCTCTGCAGATAAACTAAAGTCCAACACTGGACTTACAAGAAACACCACCTGCCGCTCAAGACGGATTTGATTCACTCCAATCTAGATAATTTCTTAAGAGATAATAAGCCAGATAATAAAACCCTTTTTGAAAAAAGTGTTGCATATACAATTCAAATGGTACAACAAATATATAATTATTTCATTGACCAGGCCACATATATTACATTTCCTTACAAAACTTCTTGGGAAGTTGAACTGCGTATTACTTTATACGACGCACAAACGAGCAAAAACGTACTGAAACGCGGCAGCTACCAAAAACGTACTGAAACGCGGCAGCTACCAAAAACGTACTGAAACGCGGCAGCTACCAAAAACGTACTGAAACGCAGCAGCTACCAAAAACGTACTGAAACGCAGCAGCTACCAAAAATGTACTGAAACGCAGCAGATACCTGAATGTAATTTTGAGAGAGAACGCCTAAAAAACTATTATGAGATGGTATCTCACCCCAGTCAGATCACTACTCACAGACTCATCTGCCACAGGAACACAGAGACATATGCTGTGGGATGGCCATAAAACAGCCCATACTTTATTTGAAATCTATGCCATTGTGTCTCGTTAGGGGAGCCTGTGTCCCTCCCCGTTAGGGGAGCCTGTGTCCCTCCCCGTTAGGGGAGCCTGTGTCCCTCCCCGTTAGGGGAGCCTGTGTCCCTCCCCGTTAGGGGAGCCTGTGTCCCTCCCCGTTAGGGGAGCCTGTGTCCCTCCCCGTTAGGGGAGCCTGTGTCCCTCCCCGTTAGGGGAGCCTGTGTCCCTCCCCGTTAGGGGAGCCTGTGTCCCTCCCCGTTAGGGGAGCCTGTGTCCCTCCCCGTTAGGGGAGCCTGTGTCCCTCCCCGTTAGGGGAGCCTGTGTCCCTCCCTATTGGGCCTCCCTAGGTCTTTCTCAAACGAAACACAATTTTTGTCAAACCAGATTTTTTTTAGCCTCCAGAATCATCAATGCCAAAAACTGGAAGGCAGCTACACCTGCATTTGGAGAAGTCTTGAGGAAAATTAAATACGTATTTACTAGAGTAGAAGCCGACCCAAACATAAGCCGAGGCACCTAATTTTACCACAAAAAAAATGGAAAAACTTATTTACTCGAGTATAAGCCTACGGTGGGAAATGCAGCAGCTACTGAGAAATTTTAAAAATAAAAATAGATACCAATAAAATTACATCAATTGAGGCATCAGTAGGTTAAATGTTTTTGAATATTTATTTAAAAGAAAAACATTAAACTAGCTGTGTAAGTGGAAAATAAGGTCAACAAAAACATATATTATGAGCCCTAAGCCCCCTTATTACCCCCCCATCCTCCTCTCCCCCCCTTTCCTCCTCCTCTCCCCCCCTTTTCTCCTCCTCCTCCTCCTCTCCCCCCCCTTTCCTCCTCCTCCTCTCCCCCCCTTTCCTCCTCCTCCTCCTCCTCTCCCCCCCTTTCCTCCTCCTCCTCCTCTCCCCCCCCCTTTCCTCCTCCTCCTCCTCTCCCCCCCCCCTTTCCTCCTCCTCCTCCTCTCCCCCCCCCTTTCCTCCTCCTCCTCTCCCCCCCTTTCCTCCTCCTCCTATCCCCCCCTTTCCTCCTCCTCCTCTCCCCCCCTTTCCTCCTCCTCTCCCCCCTTTCCTCCTCCTCCTCCTCCTCTCCCCCCTTTCCTCCTCCTCCTCCTCCTCTCCCCCCTTTCCTCCTCCTCCTCCTCCTCCCCCCCTTTCCTCCTCCTCTCCCCCCCTTTCCTCCTCTCCCCCCCTTTCCTCCTCCTCTCCCCCCCCTTTCCTCCTCCTCCTCCTCTCCCCCCCTTTCCTCCTCCTCCTCCTCTCCCCCCCTTTCCTCCTCCTCCTCCTCTCCCCCCCTTTCCTCCTCCTCCTCCTCTCCCCCCCTTTCCTCCTCCTCCTCCTCTCCCCCCCTTTCCTCCTCCTCCTCCTCTCCCCCCCTTTCCTCCTCCTCCTCCTCTCCCCCCCTTTCCTCCTCCTCCTCCTCTCCCCCCCTTTCCTCCTCCTCCTCCTCTCCCCCCCTTTCACCTCCTCCTCTCCCCCCCTTTCACCTCCTCCTCTCCCCCCCTTTCCTCCTCCTCCTCCTCTCCCCCCCTTTCCTCCTCCTCCTCCTCTCCCCCCCCTTTCCTCCTCCTCCTCCTCTCCCCCCCCTTTCCTCCTCCTCCTCTCCCCCCCTTTCCTCCTCCTCTCCCCCCCCTTTCCTCCTCCTCTCCCCCCCTTTCCTCCTCCTCTCCCCCCCTTTCTTCCTCCTCTCCCCCCCCTTTCTTCCTCCTCTCCCCCCCTTTCTTCCTCCTCTCCCCCCCTTTCTTCCTCCTCTCCCCCCCTTCCTCCTCCTCCTACTCTTTCCGCCCCCCTTCCTCCTCCTCTCCCCCCCTTCCTCCTCCTCTCCCCCCCTTCCTCCTCCTCTCCCCCCCTTCCTCCTCCTCTCCCCCCCACCTTCCGAAAACGAGGCTACTTTCCCCACCCGCCCACTTGTCTCTTTCCACAGTTACACAACAAACTAATATAATAATATTTTAGATCCTTTTTAAAAGCATTTTGAACAGGATGCAATTTTAATTGTTAGTTATGTGCTTTATAAGAATGAATGTGTGGTTGAGAGCTGCTCGATTTGACTTAAAAATAAAATAATTTAAAAAATAAATAAAAATGTCCATTTTATTAATTAAAAATAAATGGCAAAGAGAGGAATCATACTCAGGGCTGCAACAACATAACTTCTTGGGCTCCCCCCTGGACTAAACATCTACAGACTTTCCAAAGTGAAAAACAACAATATATCTAATAAAAATCTAATTCTTGAGAGACACTACTAACCCCACATGGACTGGCACACATGGTTTTATTAGGATTTGTGGTTCTGCCTTTTAAACAGTAAAGGGTGATGTAAGACAAATAGAGTAGTTGCAATGCTATTAAAAAAAAAAAAAAAAAAATAAACCACACAAAACAGTAGGAAAGTTGCTCACCAGGAAGCACATGAAGTCCAGCGCCAGGACAGTTGGCACCCCTCCGAAAGGAAGGCCCTGCAGCACTGTGCTGCGGATGCGGGCACTGTAGCAGTAGTCCTTGGTGGTGACATTGCTGCAGGAGGAGCCCGTGCAGGATGCGGCCGCCGTCGTACCCATGGAGGCCAGGGTGCCCAAGACGAAAGGAGTCATAGTTACTTCATCTTTCTCTGACCTAGAAGAAAAGCAGAGAGAGAAGTTAGTGAATCTGACCATACCGACGCGCGTTTCGCTGGATTCCATGCTCAAGGAACCTAGAGCTGCTTCATATGTTACAGCAGCTCTATAGAAAATGAATTATCACTTTGTGTGCCAGCAGTATCAAAGGCTCACGAAGAAGGACTACTAAAGGAGAGAGATTGTACCACAGCTGGCAATGCCAGGGTTAAAGGCGTGTGGCCCCATTTCTTCCCTGGGTAGCACTCTCCTTATGCTCAGGACTACCGGATCTCTGCTTAATATTCAGGGCGGCCAGTGACCATGGCACAGTGACTGCTCTGTGTCCCCACAGCGGGTGAACAGGCCCCTATTGTGGAACCGCAGCTGACAGACTTAACCCATTGCTTGCCATGGGAATCAGCACCGAGATTAACCCCAAGCTGGAAAAATGCCAGTCACCAGGATCTTATAACGATTTTTGGAAAACATTGGTTGGTGCTGTAGTTTTGTATCTTTATATATAGATTCAATAGGGTAAAAAATATCCTTTAAACCATAGCTACTAAAATATGTTATCTCCTAATCATGTATTGATCCCTTACAAAGTATTTTTATGTCCTTTATTTTATTAAGTGCTTATGTGCCTAAAATCAGACCAATAGTCCCTGTATGGCTCTGCCCACTGCAGCATATGCAGACACAGACTCTGCTGTACTGACCATCTCTCAGCAATATGCTGCAACATGAGATCTTCCATGTGGACCATGCCAGGTGATACTCTGCCAGGTAGCGCACCAGCGCCAGGAACATGGCTGAACATGGTAGTAGAACCTCCTCAGCCAGACACGGCTACCTGGACGTATAGACAGCTTGGCTAATGTCAGGAGCCTCTCTCAGCAACATGCTGCTGAGACGTGTTCCCTGATAGGCTAGGACACTACACTGCACATCCAGCCTTACAGAGTCTGTGTCTGCATATACTGCAGAGGGCAGACCCATACAGAGACTATTTGGTTGTTAAATCAATAACGTACATAAAAGTAAATGGATACCCAGGGATATAATATACCTAGTAACACCCAGGAACCTGCCGTGTCCCTTTAAAATGCAAACTTCCCTATACAGTGTATTAGTTTTATGCAGTGCCAGGCGCAGCATTCACACAGGAGATGTAGGGTATGGATGGGGCTCACTGGTAGTACTAGGATAGACATACCTCGACTCCATGCCCAGAGTCCTGGGGGTCACACGGATGGAGGGTAACACTCAGCAATCAGAGCTCATCACATGGGATGGGTCAGGAACTGGAGCCTATACAAGGATGAGGATGCAAACAGAGCTCCACTCATAAATAATGCTCACATACTACAGTTTGGTGGGGAAATAGCAATATGGAAATATACAGCAACATAAAAAGCAACTAATGCTGAAAGGAGCACTTGGGTAGGTGGGGCTGGATAAGAAAGAAGCTTTATTACACTTTCACTGTGCCTTTAATTATGGAATGAAGTATTGTGTCTGGAGTGGAGTCACCCAGAGGAGAGGGCTATCTAAACTGCTGTATGATCGCGGGTAGTGGCTACAAAGTGTTTGTACAAGCTCCAGATCTCTCCACTCCCTGAATGAAGTATTGTGTCCAGATCTATTTCTACCGGGCGGCTTCATCCCAAACTGGCACACCACAAAGGCAATATGGTAGTGAGCGGAGACTAGAAGGTGTGTATGTGCATGGCCATCACGGCAGGCGACACTGCTCCCTGCCACGAATGTGTTTCAGAGAATGATTTTTAATTTGTCACTTTCTCCACCCCAGCCACAATACTTCATTGGATAGATCTGGAGCTTATACAGCCTGGGGAAATCACTGAAAAAAATAGGAAGTAAAAACGTGGTAATTCTATAGAGACCCCTTTAGGACACCTATAAAGGAACACTGCACTAGTTGTATAATAGGGTGGTATATTTGAAGAAAACAGATGCAATGTAAACTTACAATGGAACTTAGCATTGCAGCTTCTAACAGACATGATTATTTGTTCCACCCCAGCTGGATGTGCAGGAGTGAATAGGATCTGCCCAGGAGGCTGTGCTATTTTTTATTGACCATGGAGGTCTGCCTTGAATAGCTACTGCAGGTAAATAAAGACTGTTATCAGGACAATAACTCCTAGAAGTGCAGCGTCCTGGGCAGATCTTTCCCATACCACTAGGAGAAAAGCAGAGTAAACGCTCAACTTTAAAATTATATTAAAAATGTCACTGATTATTTTGGGATCTGCCAGAGATAAATTGGATGGCGGCAAATCAGCCGCTGCACGTAGAAAGATACAGATAATATATAGATTGAAATGTCACTTTGTACACTGCATATGAGCCATGGAGTACAGACAAATTAGTCTACGTGGTTTATTATTTTTATTTTCTACAAACCAGATCACTCATATTTTGGTTTCATGAATGCCACCAATCAGAGGCGTCCCCAGTGGAGTCCTAAACACTTACATGGCTTCCCAGACTGCTCCGCGTTACCATTCTACTACATCTGTGAGCATGTCAGACATCTTTTATTTAGAAGTCAGGAAATAAAGTATGTATCTAGATATACAGGGAGTGCAGAATTATTAGGCAAATGAGTATTTTGACCACATCATCCTCTTTATGCATGTTGTCTTACTCCAAGCTGTATAGGCTCGAAAGCCTACTACCAATTAAGCATATTAGGTGATGTGCATCTCTGTAATGAGAAGGGGTGTGGTCTAATGACATCAACACCCTATATCAGGTGTGCATAATTATTAGGCAACTTCCTTTCCTTTGGCAAAATGGGTCAAAAGAAGGACTTGACAGGCTCAGAAAAGTCAAAAATAGTGAGATATCTTGCAGAGGGATGCAGCACTCTTAAAATTGCAAAGCTTCTGAAGCGTGATCATCGAACAATCAAGCGTTTCATTCAAAATAGTCAACAGGGTCGCAAGAAGCGTGTGGAAAAACCAAGGCGCAAAATAACTGCCCATGAACTGAGAAAAGTCAAGCGTGCAGCTGCCACGATGCCACTTGCCACCAGTTTGGCCATATTTCAGAGCTGCAACATCACTGGAGTGCCCAAAAGCACAAGGTGTGCAATACTCAGAGACATGGCCAAGGTAAGAAAGGCTGAAAGACGACCACCACTGAACAAGACACACAAGCTGAAACGTCAAGACTGGGACAAGAAATATCTCAAGACTTTTTCTAAGGTTTTATGGACTGATGAAATGAGAGTGAGTCTTGATGGGCCAGATGGATGGGCCCGTGGCTGGATTGGTAAAGGGCAGAGAGCTCCAGTCAGACTCAGACGCCAGCAAGGTGGAGGTGGAGTACTGGTTTGGGCTGGTATCATCAAAGATGAGCTTGTGGGGCCTTTTCGGGTTGAGGATGGAGTCAAGCTCAACTCCCAGTCCTACTGCCAGTTCCTGGAAGACACCTTCTTCAAGCAGTGGTACAGGAAGAAGTCTGCATCCTTCAAGAAAAACATGATTTTCATGCAGGACAATGCTCCATCACACGCGTCCAAGTACTCCACAGCGTGGCTGGCAAGAAAGGGTAGAAAAGAAGAAAATCTAATGACATGGCCTCCTTGTTCACCTGATCTGAACCCCATTGAGAACCTGTGGTCCATCATCAAATGTGAGATTTACAAGGAGGGAAAACAGTACACCTCTCTGAACAGTGTCTGGGAGGCTGTGGTTGCTGCTGCACGCAATGTTGATGGTGAACAGATCAAAACACTGACAGAATCCATGGATGGCAGGCTTTTGAGTGTCCTTGCAAAGAAAGGTGGCTATATTGGTCACTGATTTGTTTTTGAATGTCAGAAATGTATATTTGTTAATGTTGAGATGTTATATTGGTTTCACTGGTAAAAATAAATAATTGAAATGGGTATATATTTGTTTTTTGTTAAGTTGCCTAATAATTATGCACAGTAATAGTCACCTGCACACACAGATATCCCCCTAAAATAGCTAAAACTAAAAACAAACTAAAAACTACTTCCAAAAATATTCAGCTTTGATATTAATGAGTTTTTTGGGTTCATTAAGAACATGGTTGTTGTTCAATAATAAAATTAATCCTCAAAAATACAACTTGCCTAATAATTCTGCACTCCCTGTATATAGAATTATCCCAAATGTTAGGAGCCAGATGGACATTTTTAGTAGCCACGACCAAGTGAATCAACAGCTCTTTTTCATATTTCTATTTGGTATTGCTCTGCTGTCAAGTGTTTAGGGCGTTGCGTTTCTCACGATGTCCAGATATGTCAGGGCCTGGACTGGTTTATCTATTAGGTCAAGCTTATGAAACTTTATGACCCACATGGGAGGATTGCGAGGGAGGTTGGGGATTCGCCGCTATTCCTGGAAAACGTAACACAGCGGTGCCTCGGCATTAGTCTACCAAGAAACCCATCAAATTTGGTATTCAACATATTTTGAAAAGGAAAAAATACCTCAGTACTCGTCACACTTGTATGTGTCAATTTACATTACTCCTTATGGGAATTTTGGTACTTGTTCTTTTCGCCACTAGTCATGGCTTCTTGAACCAGTTAGCGACGAGTACCAAGGGTGCTCCCCAATATATTGTATAACTATTTTTTATCCTCTATCAGCAACAGATGGTAAAGATCCCATCCCATAGTAAACCAAAGAGTTTTTTAAGGGAAAGAAGTGGAATGTTATGCAATGGCCAAGTCAATCACCTGATCTGAATCCGATTGAGCATGCATTTCACTTGCTGAAGAAAAAACTGAAGGGAAAATGCCCCAAGAACAAGCAGGAACTGAAGACAGTTGCAATAGAGGTCTGGCAGAGCATCACCAGGGATAAAACCCAGCGTCTGGTGATGTCTAAGCGTTCCAGACTTCAGGCTGTAATTGACTGCACAGGATTTGCAACCAAGTATTACAAAGTGAAAGTTTGATTTATGACTGTTAATCTGTCCCATTACTTTTGGTCCCTTAAAAAGTGGGAGGGACATATACAAACTGTTGTAATTCCTACACCGTTCACCTGATTTGGATGTAAATACCCTCAAATTAAAGCTGAAAGTCTGCAGTTAAAGCACATCTTGTTAGTTTAATTTCAAATCCATTGTGGTGGTGTATAGAGCCAAAAAGATTAGAATTGTGTCGATGTCCCAATATTTATGGACCTGACTGTATATAATACATTTGTGTACAAAGTAATTGGAAGATATGGTGAGGGCATCAAGTCTCCGAACAGGACCAGATCTGCACTGTGTGAAGTGGGAACCAACTTACGAAGCGCTCCATCAGGAGTGTCACATTCTGCACAATATGTGCGCATCAGAGCAAACCTGTCCGTCCTGTAGTGGTCATGTGACGTATTGTTACTCTGGCCTTTGGCCGACATCTCATTGTCTTTGCTTCGGCTATTTTATGTTATTGAGGGCAATGTCTAAGGTCTCACCAAGGAAGCCAAGAGCAGCTTAAGCCAGCCCTGTCCTCAAATATGTAAATGGCTACACATGTCCTATAATCATGGAGTGACAAATCCAAGGGGTTCTAGGATCTTTCTTCCGGCTCCTAGAGTTTTTTTTGCGCGCACACACATTCTTGGGCTCCTAAGAAAAAAACAACTGGCTAATCAGTAGTCTGGCTGGCTCCTAAGTTTGGAATTAAGCAGCAGAGACAGGACTGACATTATCACAGTTATATCTGAGGTTTCTCCGTACAAAGCACAGCCAGGTCTAAACTGAATCCTTTATTAGCCAGCAGCAACAAAGACCCATCCAATGTGTACAGCAGTGTGGCAGGGGTGGGCTAGTGCAGTCCTGAAAAGACCATCACATGCCAGGATTTGATTATATCCCTGCTGCATACAGGTGAGTGAATTGTTTCTTCAGTCGTCCCGATTGACTCACCACCTGTGCGCAGAAAGGATATCCACAAACACAGGCCTGTGTGGGGCTCACCAGGACCGGACTTGGACAGCCCTGACCTATGGGATCTAAGAAGGACATTACCTATGGGATCTAAGTGTGCTCAGCTATATTATTCACCACATCACTGTTTAAATATGTGCTATACCCCATAGTGTTCACCACACGCCCCATAGTGTTCACCCCACCCCTCCTGCGTCCCATCCCCTGCGCTACATCCCCCAGCTCTCCTGCACTGCATCCCATACGCTGTTCCAGGATACTCCGACACCCCCTGCACTACAAACCTGGGGCTCATCCTACACAAGCCTTCCCCTTCTCCCTTGACTTGAGCAGCATGGCTTCTTCAGCATCCCATTCATACACCATGCAAACCTGGCTCTCGGCCCTTTAAGCCTAAGGATAAGAAATACCTTAACCCTAGTTTCCATCTTGACACGGCACACCCTTAAAACAATTTCACCAAGTGCTTGTAAAGTAACCATAAAAATAAATGAAATTGGTCATAACAATGAGTGCAAGCGTAAATATAATTGAGCTTGAAAGTTAGTGATTTTTACGCATTACTTATACATACAGGGTCCTCCCCACCAGGCAAAAGTATTTAAATACAAACAATTAAATGCAATAATATCTATTACGGTAATTGATGTACTTTTCATTTCTGCAATAAATAGGACCTTTGCTGTGTCAATGAAAATTCAAGTAGGAATACGAGTACATCGACACACAGGGAAATTCCCATGTACAGGGGTCAGTATCATCTTGTCAGGCCCATCTCACCCCCTCCCACCACAGCCAAGACTCCTTGTGCTAAGCTTAATAGGATCAGGAAGTGCTTACACTGCAAACATGGACCTAACAAGCCCTGCACGACAAAATCATCACCTGGAAAGACCTGTTACACATCAAGGAGTTTTATACAATCACACACAGCACAATAACACATCACAATATGGGTCTGGCTCTCGCAACCGTCCGCCCCTTAGCCCCGCCGCACCCGTCCACCCCTTAGCCCCGCCGCACCCGTCCGCCTATCGCCCCGCCGCACCCGTCCGCCTATCGCCCCGCCGCACCCGTCCGCCTATCGCCAAAATAACAGAAAAAGTCCCTGTGCACAACTATTCACCCCCCTAAAGTCAATACTTTGTAGAGCCACCTTTTGCGGCAATCACATCTCCAAGTCGCTTTGGATAAGTCTCTATGAGCTTGCCACATCTTACCACTGGGATTTTTGCCCATTCCTCCTTGCAAAACTGCTCCAGCTCCTTCAAGTTGGATGGTTTGCGCTTGTGACCAGCAATCTTTAAGTCTGACCACAGATTTCCTATTGGATTGAGGTCTGGGCAGTGACTCGGCCATTCCAACACATTTACATTTTTCCCCTTAAACCCCCCAAGTGTTGCTTTAGCAGTGTGTTTGGGGTCATTGTCCTGCTGGAAGGTGAACCTCCGTCCTAGCCTCAAATCACGCACAGAGTGGTACAGGTTTTGCTCAAGAATATCCCTGTATTTAGCACCATCCATCTTTCCCTCAACTCTGACCAGTTTCCCAGTCCCGGCTTCTGAAAAGCATCCCCACCGCATGATGCTGCCACCACCATGTTTCACTGTGGGGATGGTGCTCTTTGGGTGATGTGATGTGTTGGGTTTGCGCCAGACATAGCGTTTTCTTTGATGGCCGAAAAGTTAAATTTTAGTCTCATCAGACCAGAGCACCTTCCTCCATACATTTTGGGAGTTTCCCACATGCCTTTTCGCAAACTAAAAATGTGCCATTTTGTTTTTTGCTCAAAGTAATGGCTTTCTTCTGGCCACTCTGCCATAAAGCCCAACTCTATGGAGCGTACGGCTTATTGTCGTCCTATGTACAGATACTCCAGTCTCTGCGGTGGATCTCTGCAGCACCTCCAGGGTTACCTTAGGTCTCTGTGCTGCCTCTCTGATTAATGCCCTCCTTGCCCGGTCCGTGAGTTTTGGTGGGCGCTGTCTCTTGGCAGGTTTGCTGTTGTGCCATGTTCTTTCCATTTGGTTATGATAGATTTGATGGTGCTCCTGGGGATCATCAAAGATTTGGGTATTTTTTTTTTTATATAACCTAACCCTGACTTGTACTTCTCATCAACATTGTCCCTTACTTGTTTGGAGAGTTCCTTGGTCTTCATGGCAGTGTTTGGTTAGTGGTGCCTCTTGCTTAGGTGTTGCAGCCTTTGGGGCCTTCCAAAAAAGGTGTGTATATGTAATGACAGATCATGTGACACTTAGATTGCACACAGGTGGACATCATTTCACTAATTATGTGACTTCTGAAGGTAATTGGTTGCACCAGAGCTTTTTATGGGCTTCATAACAAATGGGGTGAATACATACGCACATGACAATTTTCTGTTTTCTATTCCTAAAAAAATAGTTTTATGTATATAGTTTTCTCATTTCACTTCACCAGCTTAGACTATTGTGTTCTGATCCATCACATAAGATTAAGATTAACAAAACATTGAACTTAAGGCTGTAATGTAACAAAATATCTGATTGAAAGCTCAATAACAGGTCCCTCCATTATTTTTCATTGTGGGGTATTGTTTATACTTGTACCTAACCCCTGTATTGCGCTGCGGAACATGTTGGCGGGTTATAAATAAAGGATAATAATAATAATAATAATAATAATAATAATAATAAGTAAAAAGTCAAGGGGGTGAATATTTTTGCAAGGCACTATATATATATATATATATATATATATATATATATATATAGTATAAATAAAAATTCTCTAACACACAACTGTAGAAGTGTCCCTCTGTAGCTACTTTTACGTATTTCCTCTAGTTTGTAGAGATCTAACAGTTGATGTTTTTATGTGTTTCTATCGTCTTCTTGCCAGTGTGCCCTGCGTTGTAGACTCCTCTGGCAGTGAGGGGGTCACAGCGCAGGTGGCCCCAGACTAATCTTCATGGTGTGACAGCCTGAAATCCTACAAGATGATGAGTCTGCGAGAGACGGATCAGTGGGTGATGAGATTCTGGATAAGGTCTTATCAGAGAGGCACACACACCACAGCATGGGGGGGCATGATGTACCACCCCTGCCCCCACACCACAGCACAGGGGAGTGGCAGATATTCCACCCCGGCTCCCACTCTCCACACTCGCACACAGATGTCCAAATAAAAGGCCCCAAAAGCAAATATTTGGCCTCTTTTATTGAGAGTCAGTTCCTTGAGGGGAGAAGTGTGTGGCCATTAGGAGTTTTCTTGGAGTGGGTACTTATCAGGGTAAGAGGCGGTGGGGGGGGGGGGCTCTGGCTGTGCAAACACTGGCGGTACAGAGATAGAGATCAGAGGGAACTAAAACCCTGCCGAGTATCAGGTCACCGGGCCCAAATACTGCAGGAAGTGGGACATTTCCTGAGCTTTTATCTTCATCAATGGGCACAGAGTTATAACTAATTACAAGCACCCTAGGGCACGTAGCCAAGTGGGCAAGAGGGCTGTGAGAGTGTTAACAGGGGTCCAACATACGCTGCAGGGGGCACATCCATACAGGGACTATTTGTTTGGTTTTAGGCTTATAAGAACTTAATTATTAAAATAAAGTACATAAGTGTAAATAGATACACAGGATATTATATACAGAGTAACATCCAGGGGCCAAATAGTGATAACATTAATATTAAAACAAAAATATAACATCAATATAATATTTTGTAAACATATAACATTAATAAAATAATATTAGACAAAAATATAACAATATTAATATTTATAGACAAGAGCTTTTCACAATGTCGGTCACTGAACATGGAAGTCCAAGTATTTCTGACCTAAAGTAGCTTTACCCGGGGTCAGTAGAACAGGAAGGAGCAGTGAGAGATAACACTCACATGTCACACGTGTGTTGCTGCTATGTGAGAGGGCACCAGGGTGAACTACACAACATGCAATCACACGGCTCTCACACGCTTAATGTCACATAGTGCTGTGGGATCTGCAGTAAGAGGTCACAACAGTCCTCGCCCACAGAGCATGCAATCTGAAATAGCCATAGTTACTCTTTGTATTAAAACATTTCGCTTTCACGGTATACAATAAGCCAGGAATTGATACATTTATGTTAAACTTAGGAGCCAGAGTATGGATTTTATATGGAAATATATGTAGAATAGCTAAGAAGTTAGGAGCCAGAGTATGGATTTTATATGGAAATATATGTAGAATAGCTAAGAAGTTAGGAGCCAGAGTATGGATTTTATATGGAAATATATGTAGAATAGCTAAGAAGTTAGGAGCCAGAGTATGGATTTTATATGGAAATATATGTAGAATAGCTAAGAAGTTAGGAGCCAGAGTATGGATTTTATATGGAAATATATGTAGAATAGCTAAGAAGTTAGGAGCCAGAGTATGGATTTTATATGGAAATATATGTAGAATAGCTAAGAAGTTAGGAGCCAGAGTATGGATTTTATATGGAAATATATGTAGAATAGCTAAGAAGTTAGGAGCCAGCCGTAAAATTAGGGAGGGATTTGCCAGGCCGTGTAATAAGCTAAACACACAAAAATCATCAAAGGGATATGGAAGGCTCCTGGGTGTTACGAGGTGTATAATATCCCTGCGTATCTATTTACTATTATGTACTTTGTATTATTAAGACGTTCTTACAAGATATGCATTTACTGCCCAACATCATACAAATAGTCCCTGTATGGGTCTCCTCATCAAGGGTCATTGCCCACATAAAGATCGGCGTGCCTTGTTGGCTTAGATTAGAATAATGATTTAGGATTTTAAATATTCAAAGTCTCTGTGTTTATTATTCTGAGAGATAATTAACAGTCATAGATAAAGAGAGAAAGAGGGTAGATCGTTCTGAACATGCCCAAACTTCAAGCTTTTACTCCAAAATTCTAACAACCAATTGCAATTTTATTAAATTTGTGAACATTTTATTGCCAAGTTACTTTAAAAATAAACAAAAAAAACAAGAAATCAATTGTACCAGCCCCCTAATCTGCATAAATTATGCCCATCATCATAATAATTAAAAATAATAATAATAAATAATAATAAAATAAAAAATATAATAAAGAATAAAATTATAATAAAATAAAAATAAAATATAAAAATATAGAATAAAAAAAGATCTTAATTAAATAAAAATAATATACGAAAACAAAAATAATCTAATAAAACAATAATTAAATATAATAAATTAAAATATAATAAAACAAAAACAAAACATTAAATATAATAAAATAAAAACACTAAGAAAATAAAATATAAAATAATTATACAATAAAATAATGATATAGTAAAATATAGTATAATCAGATAAAATAATAATAATAATAATATAAAACAATAATAAAACAGTAAAATAATATTAATATAATAAAATAAGAATTCATCCCAGTGGATGTGGTAGGCCCAGGTGTTCTGGGAAGGTCGGCAGTTACAGGAATGGGACTGCAGCTTTAAAAATAAGTGGATTCCTGGAATTGTGTAAGATCTAAGAGCCACTTACACTCAACTCAACTCAATAAACTGAAGGTTGGCTCCTGGCAGGACAAGAACACTTATATATTACAGAGTCATAGCGTGCTGGGTACTCACAATTCAACATATTGGCACACAAAGGCAATACAGAGCAGGGGTGGAGCAGGAGACCCCCATGTACATCCTTACACCGACATATGTAATAAAGTATATGTTAGTACACACCTTTTCTGTGTCCCACACCACAATAGGGGCAGTACATATAAGCAGTGGAGCAGGCCGGGAGGAAGGGATTAGTCAGCACAAGATAATAGAAAGTGTTTTTGTTTTCAAGCCGATATAGCATGTGATTGATTCAAAGCAAGTTTACAATCAGATAACTTATGTTTTGTAAGTCGTGCACTTGTATCTATATAAGGTATGATGCCAGGTTTTGCAGCTGTGATAGTAATAAATGGCCATGTAATGCAAAATAATACAGGATCATGTGACCTGCAGTTAGACAGCCTCAACCGATACTGACAAAGCGATTTTAACCTTGTTTTGAACAGAGAAGAACCAGAATCCTGTCATGTGAATGTGGAGGATGCCTGAGGTGTACTCAGCACCGCTCTACATGTCACCCTCCGAGTGCACCTCTACATAAAGACAATATTATGGCCTGAAGCGAGAGGCTCACCCAACAGACAAGCCTGACGTGTTCTACTGGATCAGGACCGCACAGTGGGACTGACACAGGACAGGGCCAAATCATATGAAACTTAGGAGCCAGTTACAGTCTTCCTCAGTATATATAATATAAGCAATGAACATGAGCTTGATGGAGCTCAGAGTGGCACTGGCTGACAGATGTGCCTGGCCTGCTACGGTCCATAGGGTCACGGAGAGTCAGACAGAACTAAACAATATATAACTTTAAGACTTAAAGACAAACAGCAGCAACTTGAAGGGGGTAGGCAGTGAGGAAGGAGCCTGGGTCACACAGACTGACTCTCTTAGACCCTATATATATATATATATATATATATATATATATATATATATATATATATATATATATATGATTATCCTGGAATCAGTTGCAAGTTCCATCCACAGATGGAGCTACCGCCGATGCCATGCACTGGGGCCCTTCACTCTGGGGACCCAGGAATATATATATATATATATATATATATATATATATATATATAATTTCTGTAGTGTTTTTGTTGAACACTGATCTACTGCCATGTAATAAATAAATAATGAGGAACCCGAGAAGCACTAGACTGCTCCCTCATATATAATGCAATAAGGCACCCGGGAAGCACTGAATATCCATCACTAAAAGAACAGCAGGTCCTGCTCTGGATACAAACAAAATGTCATTATCCTGCAGCAATCACCACCAGATAAATCACAGCTGGATGACAAAAGGACCCCATATAGGATTCTGGGTAGTGACATGCAAATGAGGCTCACAACGTCTCAATAAAACTGTACTAGATGCAGCCAACGGTGACCATGTAACCAAGCAGAAACCTATCCAAATGGGCTTTAATGGCAGCCGCCATAGTCACTTGTGGATAACAGGATTAGAAACCCGGGAGGAATTGGAGGATAATGTGGACAAGATCTCTATGCAATTCTGCTGAAAAACTATCACTGTAAAGTAGAACTGAGAAGAAGAGTAGCCCCCAGTAGGATAACTCCCTCAGGTTACAGGCAGACTTGTATTCCAAGATGGAGTCCTCCTCACACCAGCAGTGCCAGCTTTTATGCTCCTGGATTGCAAGTTAATGTTTTTGACTCGTTACCCACCCCACAAGCGTGAGAGACGCCCCTGGGTGTATGTGGCCAAGGGGAGAGGAAGGAGACCCCGAATAATGTGGACTTGCATAATGTATTCATGCAAATATGCCTTCTATACTCGGCTTCATGACACCATAGGACTAATGAAAAGCTCATATGGATGGATGGATGGATGGATATATATATATATATATATACACACACACAACATAAATCCCAATTATGGACACTAAAACATTCAGCTGGATCCTCTTTTACGCTGGCTGGCTCCTAAGATTCATGTTAACCCCTGCCTTACCCCAACAGAGTACTATATGGTGTGTTCTGTCACATTTGATTATTAGTGAACAGCTGGTGGGGCTACAAATAAGGCCTGGGACTCGATACAAGATATGATACCGGGATGGTCCCTCAATGTCTATTGGACTGATATTGGCCCCGGTGTCCCTTGGGCCTTGGCCCCGGTGTCCCTTGGGCCTTGGCCCCGGTGTCCCTTGGGCCTTGGCCCCGGTGTCCCTTGGGCCTTGGCCCCGGTGTCCCTTGGGCCTTGGCCCCGGTGTCCCTTGGGCCTTGGCCCCGGTGTCCCTTGGCCCTTGGCCCCGGTGTCCCTTGGCCCCGGTGTCCCTTGGCCCCGGTGTCCCTTGGCCCCGGTGTCCCTTGGGCCTTGGCCCCGGTGTCCCTAGTGCCTTGGCCCCGGTGTCCCTAGTGCCTTGGCCCCGGTGTCCCTAGTGCCTTGGCCCCGGTGTCCCTAGTGCCTTGGCCCCGGTGTCCCTAGTGCCTTGGCCCCGGTGTCCCTAGTGCCTTGGCCCCGGTGTCCCTAGTGCCTTGGCCCAGGTGTCCCTAGTGCCTTGGCCCAGGTGTCCCTAGTGCCTTGGCCCAGGTGTCCCTAGTGCCTTGGCCCAGGTGTCCCTAGTGCCTTGGCCCCGGTGTCCCTAGTGCCTTGGCCCAGGTGTCCCTAGTGCCTTGGCCCAGGTGTCCCTAGTGCCTTGGCCCAGGTGTCCCTAGTGCCTTGGCCCAGGTGTCCCTAGTGCCTTGGCCCAGGTGTCCCTAGTGCCTTGGCCCAGGTGTCCCTAGTGCCTTGGCCCAGGTTTCCCTAGGGTCTTGGCCCAGGTGTCCCTAGTGCCTTGGCCCAGGTGTCCCTAGTGCCTCGGCCCAGGTGTCCTGGCCCGGTGTCTCTCTTTCAGTTAGGTATTGCTTTATTATTGTTTAATATTATTTCTACTATTATTATACATGCCTAATAATAAAATTCATAATAAAATAATAATAATTAGTGTAATAATAATAAAAAAATAATAATAGCATTCTTTTATTATTATTATTATTATTATTATTATTATATATTTACCAATGTAACTAATTAACAAAATAAAGAACAATAAATAAAATAAAAGCAACAATAATAAACAGAAGAATAAAAACATGAGTGATATTAAATAATAAAACAATGGAAATTGCTTATTCCCTTATTGCCCGCTGTACATTATTACTCTCCCACCAGTCTGCAGCACACAAGGCCCCAGCCTGACCCACACATACAGATCAATACACCGTCTGCACCTAATCACACCAGGAACTGACGGGGTTAAACAGTGACAGCAGCACCGGTACCGTCAGCCATGGCAGAGGTGCACCCGCAGGTGATCTACCTAGCAACAGCGCAGGAAGCGTCTGCCTCCATGGGGCGCACCTCAGCGTACAGGCGTGTGATTAGTATTAATACCTGGTTATTTATAGGCCATGCATATGACGGGTGAGTTGGGGGCACGAGCTCAGAGGGCACACACTGGCAGGGTGGCACCCTCGCTCACCCAGATCAGGCCATTCACAAAATGCAACTTCTGGGCAAGTAGTGCACTCCTATTAACCCCTTCACTATCAGAGGGCAAAGGCCCAGTCCTATACATTAGCTTTTATCTATAAAGAGAATGCGTGAGGAACAAATATAGAAATGCAGCTAAATAAATGTATATATTTACATATAGACCCCCCACCCCCAATACACAGCAGTTATCAGATAAAACAATAATGATTTACAGACCAGCACTGCAGGAAGGGGCAGGAACAACTGGCAGGGGGTAGGGTAGAATGGTGATAAGAAGGGTGGGCAGATAGAGAGGTGAGGGGGGTACATGGGTTATAAGGATGTGTTATTAGGGGGGACACAGTATGATGAGCAGAGCACGCCGAGGGTTATAGGGCTGCCAGGAAAGGGGCATACATATAGGGGGTAAGTTAGAGATACAACAGGCATATAAGGGGCAATAAGAGGGGCAGTTCAGTAATAGGACGTGAGATAACAAAATATATGGAGGGGGGAAGGGTAGAGCCAGACAAATACAGAAGTAAAAATAAGGTGAGACTGGGGTGCACTAATAGGGTTATATGGGTAAGACAGTGGGGTAGTATGGGTACTAATGGGGGGGGGGGGGCAGATAGATATATGGGTACTAATGGGGGGGGACAGATAGATATATGGGTACTAACGGGGGGGGACAGATAGATATATGGGTACTAACGGGGGGGGACAGATAGATATATGGGTACTAACGGGGGGGGACAGATAGATATATGGGTACTAACGGGGGGGACAGATAGATATATGGGTACTAACGGGGGGGGACAGATAGATATATGGGTACTCATGGGGGGGGACAGATAGATATATGGGTACTCATGGGGGGGACAGATAGATATATGGGTACTCATGGGGGGGACAGATAGATATATGGGTACTCATGGGGGGGACAGATAGATATATGGGTACTCATGGGGGGGACAGATAGATATATGGGTACTCATGGGGGGGACAGATAGATATATGGGTACTAATGGGGGGGACAGATAGATATATGGGTACTAATGGGGGGGGACAGATAGATATATGGGTACTCATGGGGGGGACAGATAGATATATGGGTACTCATGGGGGGGACAGATAGATATATGGGTACTCATGGGGGGGACAGATAGATATATGGGTACTCATGGGGGGGACAGATAGATATATGGGTACTCATGGGGGGGACAGATAGATATATGGGTACTCATGGGGGGGACAGATAGATATATGGGTACTCATGGGGGGGACAGATAGATATATGGGTACTCATGGGGGGGACAGATAGATATATGGGTACTCATGGGGGGGACAGATAGATATATGGGTACTCATGGGGGGGACAGATAGATATATGGGTACTAATGGGGGGGGACAGATAGATATATGGGTACTCATGGGGGGGACAGGTAGATATATGGGTACTCATGGGGGGGACAGATAGATATATGGGTACTCATGGGGGGGACAGATAGATATATGGGTACTAATGGGGGGGACAGATAGATATATGGGTACTAATGGGGGGGGACAGATAGATATATGGGTACTCATGGGGGGGACAGGTAGATATATGGGTACTAATGGGGGGGGGCAGATAGATATATGGGTACTCATGGGGGGGGGCAGATAGATATATGGGTACTAATGGGGGGACAGATAGATATATGGGTACTCATGGGGGGGGGGACAGATAGATATATGGGTACTCATGGGGGGGGGGACAGATAGATATATGGGTACTCATGGGGGGGGACAGATAGATATATGGGTACTAATGGGGGGGATAGATAGATATATGGGTACTAATGGGGGGGACAGATAGATATATGGGTACTAATGGGGGGGACAGATAGATATATGGGTACTAATGGGGGGGACAGATAGATATATGGGTACTAATGGGGGGGACAGATAGATATATGGGTACTAATGGGGGGGACAGATAGATATATGGGTACTAATGGGGGGGACAGATAGATATATGGGTACTAATGGGGGGGTGGGGACAGACAGATATATGGGTACTAATGGGGGGGACAGATAGATATATGGGTACTAATGGGGGGGACAGATAGATATATGGGTACTAATGGGGGGGGTGGGGACAGACAGATATATGGGTACTAATGGGGGGGACAGATAGATATATGGGTACTAATGGGGGGGGTGGGGACAGACAGATATATGGGTACTAATGGGGGGGACAGATAGATATATGGGTACTAATGGGGGGGGGGCAGTCAGATATATGGGTACTAATAGGGGTATTACCATTAGTGTGTGTGTATATATATGGGTACTAATGGGGCGCAGCCAGGCCTGGCGAGGAGCAGTAACACCCCGAGAGCTGACCTACCTGTGTGTGGAAGGAATGGGGCCCTCAGGCTCGGGTGTCCCTTGCTGTGCGGCCTCTCTCGGTTGGCTCGGTCTCTCTGTCTCCTCCCCAGTTCCAATCTGTCTGTCTCTCTCTGCCGGTGTCTCTCTCTCAGCTCCCCAGCCAGGGGACGTACACAATGCAGGTGGGAGGCTGGGGCGGTGACGTCGCTTCGTCCAAGCCACGCCCACATACAGTTTTACTGCGGCTTTGGAAAGCCAGCGTCATGACGTCAAACAGCCGTGCGCGCCCCCGTTAGTGTTGTCATTTTTTTTTTTTTTTTTTTTAAACAAGAAAAATCTTTTTTTTTAAAAGAAACAAAATCACATTCAGCAAATACCAAGCACAAAGGAGGCAAGCCCCCAAACTTGGAGTAACAGTGCTGTGCGAATAAAAAATGAATTATGTTTATATAATTAATTCATTCATTAAATGTGTAGTTAAAGTGTACAATGTACTTAATAACTTCCAGCCTGCCATTTGCTTCTTATTTGTCACTTTGCATAGACTTTCAGGTCACAGCGCTTGTACTTGGGTGGGGGTTTTGTGAACAAATTAATGACTAACCAGGGCCGCAAACAGACCATAGCTCCATGTACCACCGCTGTGACTTGAAAACCTATGCAAAGCCTAACATGGCAGCCTACATCACATCTTGCAACTCTCTACGTTATTCCTAAAGAGCATAAACAAGCTGTTCCTCTGTTGAGGTATCTATCAGCCCATGTTGCTGCATATATATGCATATGAGCCCATTAATTAGCTGCTGTGTTGTGCTAATTAGAATTACAATCTCTGGTCCCCAGTAAGACTCCAGGGACTATGTCATGACCGACATATGGGGGCCAGGATGGGACTCCCATGAACCCCACCAGTATGGCCCAGGATCCAACCGCCCTGAACTCATTTGTTATGACATATAATATCAGGCCTCAGGTTCTGACCCGGTACCAGTATCCCCAAGGAGCGTGGCCTGTGAGTATTCAGGTCTAATAAGATTTGGATATAATATTTAGTGTTCAGGTTGTGGTCAGGACATATTATTCTAAGTCACTTCTGAGGTTACAGGACAAATATCGTTTATTACGTCCTGTAATGTTTGTTTGGTCACAGACGGCCCGGTTGGCGATGCGTTTAGAAGAAACTTCTGGTGCTGATGTAGAATTGGGAAAAGTTCTGGACGCGCGTGTCTCTGGGCAGAAAGTTTATTGTCCTCTAGGGTAGTAACACCAGATCTGGAGACCAGTGAGGGGGTTGGTAACCCTGGTCACAGTAAGAAACCAGACCCCTGGTATAGGGAGGGGATTGTGAGGGGGGCATGTTTCTTTTGGTGCTGTGTAAAATATCTATGTACAAAAGAATAAACTGGCAGCCTAACCAATGGGGCGCCTGCTTCTATTTCCTTGTATGTTCTAATCCTAACCTAAGGGATTAACAAGAGTTTATTATTTTAACTTAAATGACGGCAAGAAAAAGGCTGGCTATGCTGTTTGCCATACAATGCAAGGCTCTGC
Source organism: Discoglossus pictus (assembly GCA_027410445.1). NCBI lineage: Eukaryota > Metazoa > Chordata > Amphibia > Anura > Alytidae > Discoglossus > Discoglossus pictus. Next base: position 7,549,466 of record CM050165.1, on the reverse strand, counting down.
CCCCTCTGACCACTTTTGGCGCTCATTGTCAGCCTCTCCCCCTCATCTACTTTGGTGCTTTGCAATGATCACCTTCGGGGCTGAAGGTGCTCATTGCAAGCCTCTCCCCCGTGTAGTTTACAGGCCTCGCGATGAGCGCCTTCAGCGCTCATCGCAAGCCCTGCAATTTGCGCACATTGTGAAGTCCTGAGTGCCTGCCGTTGTTCGGCTAAGTGTTACTGGCTTCAGCCTTGTTTTAATCCTGTTTGAGAAAATTAAGTTTTTTTTCGGTGGCCATTTTTTTCTTCGCTTAGATGATTTTCTATCTCCAAAAACGTCAATTAGGGCTCAAATTATCTTGCAACCTCACTCACAGGCTCCCTGGTTGTCCTCCTCAGTTGTGTGTGAGGTTTTTAATTATTTTGCACATTATTCTTCGTTTATTGGTGGTCTTTCGAGTTACGGGCTTCGGCTAAGTGTTACTGGCTTCGGTTAAGTGTTACTGGCTTCGGCTATGGGCGTCTTCAATCTCTTTCCATCCTCCATCGGTGGAGCGTAAAGGGGCAAATTACATCTCTGACGGGACAGAGGACCCTTAGAGGGACCCTGAAAAGGCACTATTCGAAAGCTACAATGAGCGCCTTCGGCACTCATTGCAGCAAAGTGCTGCAAGTCTACGGCGCTCATCTTGAGGCCGTCTTCAATCTATTTTAAAGTCCTATGGGCTTTCAGCGCTCATTGCAGCCTAAAAATCCTACTGGCCTCGCGATTAGTCATGCAATTCGCAAGGTTCGCAATTGTTTAACATCGCGTGACCAACATTGTAAGATCCACAACTACTATCTGTGATAAGTCAGTAACCTTAGGGCTGAGCTTGCACCCTGTGATGTCCTGAGGTATCCTAGGAGGTGTCTGCTGGCCACTGCAAGGTTGAACGCAAAAGGCAAGACCTAGAGGGAGAATCTTGGGGTGAACTGGGCCCCTCACCTCTGGGTCCTCACAGGATAACTTTCCTGCTCAGTTAATTAGCTGCACCTAGACATACCTGATTTAAGACTGCTCCTGGAGCTTAGGAGGGGCTACTTATGGACTGATTGTTTGCAGTTTGTCTGACCTGGATAAAGACACACACAGTGAGACAGCAGCCTGCAGCTTGTGACTGTATGAAGCAGAGTGGAGAACTGGAAATACTAAGACTATACAGACCAGTGATTTTACACACTATGGACTGTTTATTTTGCTCTGCCCAGGTTTAGCTGAATGAGAGCTGGATAGAGAGGAAACTGTATATTAGTGAAGGTCCTGCTTCAGTGAACGCTAGTACTATTATTTTCATTGATTTTTTTTCTTTATTATTTTGTATCACTGGTGACATTTTTAGTAAAACTTGGAAAAGTATCTCCAGTTTCCTGTATTGTGTCCTCCATCAAAGTGCACATTTCTGCTGTTCTGTGGGTATCCATGTTTGCCGCTTTGACCTTTCCCTTTTTATCTTCATTACTGGATGTTTGCTCTTGTTCCTTCATTATTCTAAATTAAATATTGCATATATTCTCTGTGTATGAGGCTCTTCCACAGTGATATTCCTGGGTAATGTCCTCCCCCTAAAATAGACAATGCAAGCCAGTGTGGGCCAAAGAGGGCAGTATGGAGGCCGACAATATCCCAGAGAAGTGATTAAAAATGGAGAACATGTTAAAATGTAACCAAATAATATTATTTTTTTTAATTAATTATATTGCAAAAGAACAGAGGTCCCTGTCTTACAGCCTCATTAAATTGGGGCTATGTTGTAAAACGTAGCGCGCAACTCCAGATTTACGTCTTATGGCTATAGAATTAGCCCGTAACGTTGCTCGCAGCAGACTGGCGTGTTAACACGCAGGATACGTGCTGAGCATCCTTTGATCTCTCATGCCCATAACCGCTACTTGTTCAATTCAGCTATTAAATTGCAACGTGGTCACTCGCGAGCAAGCACGTAACATGCAAATGAAGCCCAGAGGCCAACGTGTGCTCAAGAGCACACGCAAGGGTGGGGGAGGGGGTAAAGTACAATACATAGCACATATTAATCGAATAAAAACACACTACTGTACATTTATTATAAGGGAAAGTGATGTTAGGTCTTAGAACTAACAGCACAACATTCTCAAGCCCACAAATCGGCCGCAAATAATACTTTATTTCATGTTCATATTTTGTGTTATATAGATCAATCAGTGTGTTAAGACATATACTGTAACTCCCCTCCCCTTTTTCAGTGACGTAACGCGAGCAATCTCTTTTTTCATTGGCTCCACCTGAACCCGTAACTATGTGATTGCTTAATTGTTGGCGTTCGCGCACGCAAGTCCGATGGTCGAGAACTGGTTTGCGAAATAGCCTCTCTCGCTCGTAGCTCGCAGCCCTTTGTAATTTAATAGCAACGTAAGTAGGCCAAATATCAAACCCGCAACTGTTACCTGCTTCACGTTGGAGTTACTGGCGTTGAATTTAATGAGGCTGATAGAGCTTAAAATCAAATGTACATAGAGCTTGTCCCAGAGCACCACACAAAAAAACTCACAAAATGACATCTAAAGGGTCTGAAAGAAACATAAACCTGGGCAGGAATAACAGATTAGGAATAGGTAGGGCAGGAAATGGGCCAGGGGTGGAAGGTTGATCATGGTGGTCTTAATGGGTGGGTTGGTAACAATGTACTAGGGATTTTTGGTAGAAGGTGTTGCTGACTGGTAAGGTGCTGGTAGGAGCGGGTGGGAGATGGGCGGGTGGGATTTTAATGTAAAGGTAAAACAGTTTATTATAACACAAATCCAACATTCCTGTCCTTCAGGTTCTCGTGAGCATATAATGACTCACATAAATGTAGTACAGGGGTGTAGTCCCTCCATTTCTCTCTCACGCTCAACTTGTGGTTCCATGATGTCCAAACTATTGAGTCACCTCTGAGACAGCGAAATGCAGATGTCCTGCTTGTATCTGGACCTGCTAGTCTGTCTCGAGCCTGAAGAGGAGAGACAGTCCACTGAGGTGCGCCGTCCTAGTTTTATGATCTTTTTAGGGACAAAAGAAAATGTCTAGTCTCAGTAAAGCAAAAGAGGATATATATTTATTTTGCACCAGGGCCCTCCACTCTCTAACTCCACCACCGACCCCACCTTGTTGCAGGTCCACTGACCATGTCATCCTATCTCTGAGTGTCCCTCTTGCAGTCCCTTTGGGCACTGATAATGTATTTCTCCAGAAAAACAAGCCGACTGGTTATGTTTCTCTGTGTGATCTTTGCCAATTTTAATGCTCTTCTAAAAATGTTTTTCTCATTGATCACTTGTCAAAACATCTGATGAACTGGAAAACTCTGAGCACTTTATACAGTCAGGTTTCAAAACCAATAAATTTAACCCCTGCCGATACCTTGCCTGACTCTACCAGACACCTCCCACAAATAAGATGTATACACCACTCTGAACATTATCCTACTTATTCTGGTTGTCCACCATTTTATATTTTGTTTAGAGGCCAGAGTGGAAATGTTTGAGATGACTGAAATATTAAAATAAAGAAAGAGAAAAATATACAAGAAGAAACAGTGACGGAGTAAAAAGGGGAAAAGATGATGTAAAAAAGTGGAGGTTTGAGAGGCAAATGGAGAAAAGAGAAGGTAAAATGGCAGCTATCACAAAAAAATTGTATTGTGTGACATGGATAGGGTTAATAGAAAGATGGAAGAGTGATGATGGACAGTGGCAGAGCTAGAGAATGGAGGGCCCTAATGCAAAAAAAAAAAATTGGGCTCCCCTCAGGTGGTGGTAAAATGTTTTGCGCTGGGCCCCGCCAGGACCAAATCACTCTGTGCTGCTGCCTTTGCAAAGCTCACCTGCCTGCAGCATGGCTCCAGGGCGTGCACGCTCCACTTTCCTGCAACATACCTCTATGGCTATATATGTACACATATATATATATATACACATATATACATGTATATAAACATCACTCCCACACAGCAGCCCATAACCATATAATGATCTATATCCATATAAGGATCCATTTGATCCATATCCATATAATGGTCCATAGCAATATAATGGTCCTTATAATGATCTAAATCCATATACTAATCCAAATAATGATCCATACCCATACAATGAACTAAATAATAATGATCTATATGATCAATATAATTATCCATATGATCCATAACAAAATAATGATCTAAACCCATTTAATGATCCATATAATGATTCATATGCATATAATGATCCGTATGGTCAGGGCCGGATAAGGACTTTTTGAGGCCCTAAGGACTCAAAAGATTTTGGTGCCTCCATATATATCTAATTAAAAAAATATATAATTAATAATAAACCTTTACAATGTGTATCATTAACCTCCATTATTACTATTTTATTATTTTCATTAGTAGTAGTAGTATGTAATTGTCTCATTTATTGTGGGAGTCCCATTTTTTGGAACCTGGTTCAGCTGCACCATTTGTAGTTTTGCACCATATGGTCCAAGGTAAATCCGACAATGGGACATTTCTGTGGTGCCCTCTTCTCTTGATGCCCTAAGCATGTGCTTATTTTGCTTAACAGTTAATCCAACCCTGTGTATGGTCCATAACCATGTAATGATCTATATTCATATAATGATCCATTTGATTCATACCCATTGTTGTGGTGAATTACAAATATGCAAACATTTATTTATCATATATATACACATATTATACTTTTATTACCTAAAACTGTATTTTTTCATTGTAGACTATAAGGTAGGAAACAGTTAATCATGCATTTTTATAAATTCATTGTTTTTATTTTAAAAGTGTAAACAAGTCCCAAATTCTCATAATAAATTGTTCTCAAGAGACAGTAAACAACTATTTAGTCTAAACAAATATGTATTTCTGTACGTCTACAAGGCCAGCACTTGCCCTATGCGCAGAATATAATAAGTAAAAGTGTTTTTGCGCATCTAGTGTGACGTACCAAGACATGCTTGATAAGTGCTGATCACGTGTTATACCGTATATACTCGAGTATAAGCCGAGTTTTTCAGCCCTATTTTTAAGGCTAAAAAGGGCCCCCTCGGCTTATACTCAAATCACTCTCCCCCTGTGTCTCTCTAACCCCCTGTGTCTCTTTCCCTCTCCCCTCCTCATCCTCAACCCCCCTCCTCATTCTAACCCCCCCTCATTCTAACCCCCCCTCATTCTACCCCTCTAAATACCCCCCTCCCCCTTTCCCCTCACTTACCTGCATCTGAAGCACCTGCTCCGGCCTCCGCTCCTTCCGGCGTCTTGACGTGGCGCGCATGTGACGTCACAGCATTAGCATATACCGGATGCCCGCAACCAGTATATGCTAATGACGTGGTGGGCATGTGACGTCATGGCATTAGCATATACCGGATGTCGGCACCCGGTATATGCTAATGATGTGGCGCGCATGTGACCCAGCAACCGGAATATGCTAATGACGTGATGTCACATGCGCGCCACATCATTAGCATATACCGGGTGCCGGCACCCGGTATATGCTAATGCCATTACGTCAAATGCGCGCCACGTCATTAGCATATACCGGGTGCCGGCACCTGGTATATGCTAATGCTGTGACGTCACATGTGCGCCACGTCATTAGCATATACCGGGTGCCGGCACCCAGTATATGCTAATGCCGTGACGTTACATGCGCGCCACGTCAAGACGCCGGAAGGAGCGGAGGCCGGAGCAGGAGCTTTAGATGCAGGTAAGTGAGGGGAAAGGGGGGGGGGGGTATTTAGAGGGGTAGAATGAGGAGGGGGATTTAGAATGAGTAGTGGGGTTTAGAATTAGGGGGGGTTGAGGATGAGGAGGGAGGTTGAGGAGGGGGTTGAGGAGGGGGTTGAGGATGGGGGGTTGAGGTTGAGGAGGGGGTTGAGGAGGGGGTTGAGGATGGTGGGTTGAGGTTGAGGAGGGGGGTTGAGGAGGGAGGTTGAGGATGAGGAGGGAGGTTGAGGAGGGAGATTGAGGATGAGGGAGGTTGAGGATGAGGAGGGGGGTTGAGGATGGGGGGGTTGAGGTTGAGGAGTGAGGTTGAGGAGGGAATTGAGGATGAGGAGGGGGTTGAGGATGAGGAGGGGGTTGTGGTTGAGGAGGGGGTTGAGGATGGGGGGGTTGAGGATGAGGATGGGGGTTGAGAAGGGAGGTTGTGGAGGGGGGTTGAGGAGGAGGGGATTGAGGATGAGGGGGTTGAGGATGAGAAGGGATGATGAGGAGGGAGGTTGAGGATGAGCAATGGGGTTGAGGAGGGAGGTTGAGAATGAGGGGGGGGGAGAGACACAGGGAAGGGAGAGGGGGGTAAGAGACACAGGGAAGGGAGAGGAGGGAAGAGAAACAGGGAAGGGAGAGGGGAGAAGAGACACAGGAGAGAGAGGGGGACACAGAGGGCACAAGAGGGACACAGGGGGCAGCACATTTCCCACCCTCGGCTTATATTCATTTTACCCAGTATTTTGTGGTAAAATAGGTGCCTCGGCTTATACTCGAGTATATACGGTACTTTATTGTATCGACCTAATGTAAATAATTGTTTATTGGCTGTTGGTCTGTTATACCATGTTTCTTAAAGGTGAGAATGGATTATCCCAGTGTATTTATGTAAACAATTATAAAAGCTGTGTTTTGTTTATATTTGTGTCTAGTGGTCCAGTGGGCCAGTGGCAGGAGACAACTGTAACTGGTCTGCTGTTAATTCATTTTTTACAAATAAACCAAACAAAATTAGAGGCCTCTGTGTTTTGGGATTCATAGTAGGGTTTCAGAGTAAAAAGTGCTTTGTGGGTATGTTTTTTTCTCCAACACCATATATCAAATCTAATATCAATTGTATTCGGTAATGAATATTTGTATTTATATATATATATATATATATATATATATATATATATATATATATATATATATATATATATATAGAGAGAGAGAGAGAGAGAGAGAGAGAGAGAGAGAGAGAGAGAGAGAGAGAGAGAGAGAGGTACAGTGCAGAATCACAGTGATCAATGTAAAACAGGTTCAATTCCACAGCATAATACTATTTCATAAGTATAAATTAGCGTTCTCTGAGTCTCTGCCTATTTTATTGGCTAAGTTGCCCTGTGAAATGTGTAGATGTTTTAATTAGGCAATAATCTTTAATAAAATTAAATAATTTAGAAAAGCAATATTAAAAATGACATTTATTTGCAGACATCAACTTGTAAACCTTCGGTTGAACTGCTTGTCTCCACCCATTATGAGGTCATCAAGCAGTAGAAGGAGTTCTCGCTATGCTAGACCGTCCTGTATTGGTTTACCTTGGCAAGGACATTCCAGGCTCACATAAACCAGTTGGTGCCTTTTGTGAGCTTCATTCATATGGTCCACAGCACAAAGAAAACTATTATGCAAATATAAAATAATACATAAAAAGACATACACATTTAGTACATACATAATGTGACAGAGTTATGCAAGTGGATTGTGTGAGCCACAGACTCTGCAAAGCTCTCTTCCCCCAGTAAGACTGCAGGGGTTAACTTTCCTGCTCTGTTAATAAGCTGCACCTGGGCAGACCAAATTTAGGACTGGTTTTGGAGTATGTGGGGCTGCGTATGGACTGATTGTTTGAAGTTTGTCTGAGCTGGAGAAAGGCTTACACAATAAGGCAGCAGCCGGGAGCTTGTGACCACTTGGGGCAGAGTAAAGACTTGGAATTTTTTAGAATTTACAGACCAGTGATTTTTTTAAACTATTGGACTGTTTGTTTTGTTCCACCCAGGTTTAGCTGGATCACAGCTGGCTAGTGAGAAATCTGTTTATCAGTTAAGGTTGTGCTTCAGTGGAAGCTAGGACTGTTAGTTTTGGTTTGTTATTTTGTATCCCTGGATACATCTTAGTAAAACCTGGAAAAGTATCTCCAGCCTCTTGTATTGTGTCCTCTGTCAAAGTGCCTGAAAAATGGACACAAACCCAGAGAAGACTGGGAAATTGTCACAGTGACTAAATACTAGAAAGTGTACACAGCATTACTCGTATATATAACTAGTCCATGACCCATCCATCTTCTATCTCTTGCATTCAGGGATCATTTGTAACTCTTCCCATTAACAGCAACACTTTATGGAGCCTCATCAGCAGATCAGCCAGAAGACACGGGGCCTCTCCTGTGTAAGTGGATCTTCTCTTCCTATAATCCAGCTGTCTCTCAAATGTCAGCCAAATCATGGCCTTGTATGAAATAAGGACTTTTTTGATATTGAACAACTTTGCTGTCCTCTCAAGATAAATGATCAGTAATGATCGCTCTATTGTCATGAGGAAGGGGCTTGTGTGAAGCTGTGAGCTATACCATGAATGGTCACTCAACATAGGCAGGTCATAGCAGAGAGGTCAGAAAATCAACTCCATTATCTTTACCAAGAAAGCCTTATGGATAAGCACAGCCAGCAACATAACCAATACATGTTCTTGTGTGCATACTGCTGTCCACAGGGTCATGGAGAGTTGGACACAACTGAGAGAATTAAGAACAACAATATAGACTATAGTGGATTTGTATGTATGGCAATCCAGGGACAATGTCTATGAAGTATTTTATTCATGCATTGTATCTACAGTGGATATAAAAAGTCTACACACCCCTGTTAAAATGTCAGGTTTCTGTGCTGTAAAAAAATGAGATAAATAATTTCAGAACTTTTTCCACCTTTAATGTGACCTATAAACTGTACAACTCAATTGAAAAACAAACTGAAATATTTTAGGTGGAGAGAAGAAAAAGAAAAAAAAAATAATGTTGTTGCATAAGTCTGCACACCCTCTTATAACTGGGGATGTAGCTGTGTTCAGAATTTAGCAATCACATTCCAAATCATGTTAAATAGGAGTCAGCATACAACTGCCATCATTTAAAGTGCCTCTGATTAACCCCAAATAAAGTTCAGCTGCTCTAGTTGGTCTTTCCTGACATTTTCTTAGTCGCATCCCACAGCAAAAGCCATGGCCCACAGAGAGCTTCCAAAGCATCAGAGGGATCTCATTGTTAAAAGGTATCAGTCAGGAGAAGGGTACAAAAGAATTTCCAAGGCATTAGATATACCATGGAACACAGTGAAGACAGTCATCATCAAGTGGAGAAAATATGGCACAACAGTGACATTACCAAGAACTGGAGCTCCCTCCAAAATTGATGAAAAGACGAGAAGAAAACTGGTCTGGGAGGCTACCAAGAGGCCTACAGCAGCATTAAAGGAGCTGCAGGAATATGTTTTAAGTATTTTAAGTGCCGTTGTTAATTTAAACATTGATAATAAATTCATTTTTAATTATTATGATTGTATCTTCCTTAAACTAATAGATAAAAGTTTAACAATTAAGTGGAGTGTTTATCCTCTTTTTCTGAAATATACAAATATTCATACATTCTTAATGTATATATATATATCATTTATCACTTTTTTCAGCAAGTGTGATATTTGGCTATGATGTAAGCTGGGAACCAGTCATTTTTCCATTGTAGACTATAAGGTAGAAAACAGTTAATTCTGCTTTCAATTATATAATAATTGTTTTTTATTCTATAACTGTAAACAAGTCCCTATTTCTCATAATAAATGATTGAAGGCAATGAAGCACGCAGGACTTAGGCTATAAGCACTTGAAAAACGCGACTGTGGGAACAAAAAAACCCAAAAAACAACAAAAAAAATTAAAAATAAATTAAACCACATTCACACATAGCACGGGGAAAGCCAGGACGCCTGGGAGTGAGGTTGCAAGCTAATTTAAGCCAAATTTCCCGTGTTTCCCCACTCAAAAATCGGCTAAGCGAGAAAAAAAAAAAGGCGGCCGAAAAACGCAAAAAAATCTGAAACTGGATGAAAAGGAGGCTCCGCAATGCCAGGCGCGCAGATCTTGGAAAATGCAAGACGCCACACACAGTAACGCTTACATGAACAACGCCAGGCACGCGGGACTTAGTAAATACACAAAGCCAAAGACAGTAACGTTTGCACAAACAAAATCCAAACTCTCAAAAATATGAATGTAACGGCCGAACCGCAGAAATCGAAAAACACAAAAAATAAATTAAAACACACTCACACACAGCACAGGGGGAACCAGCAGGCCTGGGAGTGAGGTTGCAAGCGAATTTAAGCCCAATTTGTCGTGTTTCGTCACTCAAAAATCGGCTAAGCGAGAAACAAAATGTCGGACGAAAAACATAAAAAAAATCAGAAAACGGAATGAAGACGAACCTAAGCACATTCCAACCTTGGAAAAATACCGAACTCTGAAAAATATGCGACGGCAAAGACACTAACACTTGCACGAAACAACGCCAGGCACGCGGGACTAAGAAAATACACAACGGCAAAGACACTAACCCTTGCATGAAACAACGCCAGGGACGCGGGACTAAGAAAATACACAACGGTAAAGACACTAACACTTGCATGAAACAACGCCAGGCACGCGGGACTAAGAAAATACACAACGGCAAAGACACTAACCCTTGCATGAAATAACGCCAGGCACGCGGGACTAAGAAAATACACAACGGCAATGTAACGGAACCCATCACTGTTTTACGCTGTTTTATGGTTATTTAATTCTTGGTTAAAATATGATCACATTGCTATACTGTATGTATGTGGTCTGAGCGCCATTCAGTAATAATGTGTGCTCAGACCTAAGCTATCTGCAGATATGTTCTGGGTTATAAAATGTTGTTATTATATCTGTAAATATATTGTATTGTGTGGTATGCAGTCACATATCTTTGGTCTCATACACTTGGTCAGGAGTTGCCCATCTGCCTCGTTATCCTATCTGCTAAACCACACAAGAGATAGGAGAACAAAAGGGTTTTAGCAGACAAGATGGCACCATGAACAATGGGGGTAGGGACTCTTGAATAATGAGATGACCTGGGGTTTCCCCATACTCCCAGCAGAGGAATAAGTAAGACTAGTGATGTTACTCTCTCCACCGTCAGAGGGAGAATGAGCAGTTAGCCACGCCTAGTGGGCGGCTCCTGGGGGAGGGGACTCCTGGCTCCCACGCATTAACCCTGTCTGATTGGCCAGAGGTAATTAGGGGTTGACACATTTAAAAATGTGTTTTTGTTTTTAATAAAGAAGAGTTCTACTTGACCCTTCAAAACGTAGCATCGTCTCGTTCTTTGGAGGGGATTTATGGTACAGTTACTCTGCCACATTTTACTGCACTCCTGGATTATACAATGGGATATCGTGGATGGGAATAAGCATTTCATTACTGCACAGCACCTTGCTTCAGAAAAGGACATCTCCAACGGCTGATACCCTCTCACTACCGGGGTAGCCGTTACATTGGTTGGCAGCGGTGGGATGGTCCTTTTCATCCCCAACGCAAGTGCTGAATGGAATCCCAGTACGCTAAACTGAAAAGACCCACACTAAAGGATCTCTTGGAAACCAGAGGAAGGAGTGCCAGCAACCGACCACGGAGAGAGCTGATAGCTGACCTACTGGAGCTGGACGAGATGGATCGATCCATGGAGGTCGTGGACCAACCTTCCCCTGTCAGCGAGGAGGAGGAAATTACAAACCTGGTTCAGCGGAGATTATCCATGTACCCAGTAACATCCGTGCAGCTAATAGATCAGCTGTTCCGGGAAGCGAGAACGGAGATACAAAATAGGAGGGGGCACGAACTTGAACTGGCAAGAGCTAGACAACCCCTGGCACATACAGTTCATACTCCTTCACCCGCTGCTACAGTAAAGAAAATACCCTTCACTGCCTTCAAAGCGTTTGTGGAAAGTGAGGAAGAAATTGATGGATATTTGGCTGACTTCGAGAGGCAGTGCTCACTACACCAAATACCACCAGACCAATGGGTCACTATTTTGGCTGGAAAGCTATCAGGAAAAGCAAATGAGGCTTTTCGGGCGCTTACTGAGGAAGATATTGCGCAGTATCGCCGGGTGAAGGCTGCACTGCTCACCAGATATGCCGTCACCCCGGAAACATATCGCCGTCGCTTCAGGGAGTCTAAAAAGAAGGCTGCAGACTCCCACATGGAATGGGCCAGCAATATACAAAGGGTGGCATCACATTGGGTGCGAGGGTGCAATGCCAACACAGGAGAGGAAGTACTACAGCTATTCCTGATGGAACATTTCTTCCAAGATCTGGCGGCAGACATACAGGATTGGGTGAGAGATCGTCGCCCTGCTAACTTAATCGAGGCAGCACGGCTAGCGGACGAATACGCAGAGTCCAGAAAGGTGAGCCAAGGGTCCACACGACCAACCTCTAGAGCAGAGCCACGCACCTCAATGCCCGCTGCAAGCACAGAATTTCGGGCCCCAGTACCCCCAGGACCGCCACGGCCTCAGGGGTCTAACCACCCACCCCAGGATTCTTACAAAATGACGTGCCATCGCTGCGGCAACCCGGGGCACATTGCTCGTTATTGCCCCTTGGGATCAGCCAATAACAACTGGAGGCGCCCGACCAATAACCCAGAGATCCCTTTATCACGTACCTCTGCTGCTCACTGCCTGGAAACCAAAGGGAGCCCTGAGGAGTGTTTGGGCATCCTGTACGAGGCAAACCCCATACAAGCTGCATCCCCAGACAACCGCCAGCATCACCGCCAGGAGGTGCGTGTAAATGGACAGGTAGCACAAGGCCTAAGGGACACTGGCGCTACCATCACTTTGGTGCAGAAACATCTCGTGAAACCAGAACATGTATCTAATCGTACCGTTGCTGTCCGTGTCGCAGGGGGGGCTGTTTTTCGCTTACCCACCGCCCGGGTACACTTGGATTGGGGAGTCGGGTCGGGAAAGACCACAGTAGGCATCATGGATAATTTACCTGCTGAGGTTGTGCTGGGCAACGATATTGGCCCTCTAGCCTCAGCCTTTTTACCCACGACTGCTGCTGCTTGTCCCTTGACCACCCGCTCACAGACCCATACAGAGGACAATCCTACAACAGGTCGGGAGACCCAGGTAAGCCACAAGCAGACACTTAGCACTAATGCCACAGAGAGACCCATAGCGTGGGACACCCCCGAAGAGCCTGGGAGGGAAACTAGACAGGACCCCACCCTCCAAAAGTACCGACCATTAGCCGACGATAGAGGGGATGAGCGGGAACGTTTTATATGGAAAGGGGTTTCTATGGGACAGAGATTGTGGCCCACCTTTTGGACATTGGGATACTGGACTGTTGGGATGGGATCCTGGATTTTTTTGGGTGGGTGTACAGGGGAAGAACAGTGGGCCCTTTACAATACGGGCCCGACCACGAGCTGGGGGAGGAATGTACTCTGCAACTTGGGATGGTTTTGCTAAAGGACTTCAGTTCATTTGGAAGGCTGATGCTTTTCTGCCTAATTATTTAATTGTCTGAAACCAGTTTGTAAAATGCATTTTCCCTCTCCTTGAAATGTTTATTGCTGTGAATGCTGTATGAAGTGTGCGTTTGTTTTGTTCTTGAAATGTGAGGAAATGTGAATTGCAGTAATGCTGATGGGTTGTCAAACTGTAGAAGTGACCAACAAATCGTTTTGTCCGGACATCCCCAGGCCGATCCGTTGGGATCAGACCGTGTATGCCGGCTTATGGTCACGGGGGAGGTGTGTAACGGAACCCATCACTGTTTTACCCTGTTTTATGGTTATTTAATTCTTGGTTAAAATATGATCACATTGCTATACTGTATGTATATGGTCTGAGCGCCATTCAGTAATAATGTGTGCTCAGACCTAAGCTATCTGCAGATATGTTCTGGGTTAAAAAATGTTGTTATTATATCTGTAAATATATTGTATTGTGTGGTATGCAGTCACATATCTTTGGTCTCATACACTTGGTCAGGAGTTGCCCATCTGCCTCGTTATCCTATCTGCTAAACCACACAAGAGATAGGAGAACAAAAGGGTTTTAGCAGACGAGATGGCACCATGAACAATGGGGGTAGGGACTCTTGAATAATGAGATGACCTGGGGTTTCCCCATACTCCCATCAGGGGAATAAGTAAGACTAGTGATGTTACTCTCTCCACCGTCAGAGGGAGAATGAGCAGTTAGCCATGCCTAGTGGGCGGCTCCTGGGGGAGGGGACTCCTGGCTCCCACGCATTAACCCTGTCTGATTGGCCAGAGGTAATTAGGGGTTGACCAAAGGTAGTCACTGCCCCTACTGTGTATGGGAAGTGTTTAAAAATGTGTTTTTGTTTTTAATAAAGAAGAGTTCTACTTGACCCTTCAAAACGTAGCATCGTCTCGTTCTTTGGAGGGGATTTATGGTACAGTTACTCTGCCACATTTTACTGCACTCCTGGATTATACAATGGGATATCGTGGAGGGGAATAAGCATTTCATTACTGCACAGCACCTTGCTTCAGAAAAGGACGTCTCCAACGGCTGATACCCTCTCACTACCGGGGTAGCCGTTACAGGCAAAGACACTAACCCTTACATGAACATCGCCAGGGACGCCGGACTAAGAAAATACACAACGGTAAAGACACTAACCCTTGCATGAACAACGCCAGGCACGCGGGACTAAGAAAATACACAACGGTAAAGACACTAACCCTTGCATGAACAACGCCAGGCAAGCGGGACTAAGAAAATACACAACGGCAAAGACACTAACCCTTGCATGAACAACGCCAGGCACGCGGGACTAAGAAAATACACAACGGCAAAGACACTAACCCTTGCATGAACATCGCCAGGGACGCCGGACTAAGAAAATACACAACGGCAAAGACACTAACCCTTGCATGAACAACGCCAGGCACGCGGGACTAAGAAAATACACAACGGCAAAGACACTAACCCTTGCATGAACATCGCCAGGGACGCCGGACTAAGAAAATACACAACGGTAAAGACACTAACCCTTGCATGAACAACGCCAGGCACGCGGGACTAAGAAAATACACAAAGGCAAAGACACTAACCCTTGCATGAACATCGCCAGGGACGCCGGACTAAGAAAATACACAACGGTAAAGACACTAACCCTTGCATGAACAACGCCAGGCACGCCGGACTAAGAAAATACACAACGGCAAAGACACTAACACTTGCATGAACAACGCCAGGCAAGCGGGACTAAGAAAATACACAACGGTAAAGACACTAACCCTTGCATGAACAACGCCAGGCAAGCGGGACTAAGAAAATACACAACGGCAAAGACACTAACCCTTGCATGAACATCGCCAGGCACGCCGGACTAAGAAAATACACAACGGCAAAGACACTAACACTTGCATGAACAACGCCAGGCACGCGTGACTTAGAAAATACACAACGGCAAAGACACTAACACTTGCACGAACAACGCCAGGCAAGCGGGACTAAGAAAATACACAACGGCAAAGACACTAACCCTTGCATGAACAACGCCAGGCACGCAGGACTAAGAAAATACACAACGGCAAAGACACTAACCCTTGCATGAACAACGCCAGGCACGTGGGACTAAGAAAATACACAACGGCAAAGACACTAACACTTGCATGAAACAACGCCAGGGACGCGGGACTAAGAAAATACACAACGGCAAAGACAGTAACACTTACACCAACAAGGCCAGGGATGCCGGACTAAGAAAATACACAACGGCAAAGACACTAAACACTTGCATGAACATCGCCAGGGACGCGGGGCTAAGAAAATACACAACGGTAAAGACAGTAACACTTGCATGAACAACGCCAGGCACGCAGGACTAAGAAAATACACAACGGCAAAGACACTAACACTTGCATGAACAACGCCAGGCACGCAGGACTAAGAAAATACACAACAGCAAAGACACTAACACTTGCATGAACAACGCCAGGCACGCGGGACTAAGAAAATAAAACAAACGCAAAGATTCAGTGCACACACAGAGGAGAAACACACAGGGAAGGGACAGGGGGGCGATGGTGGAAAGAGACACATGGCATGCCCAAGGACAAAACTTGCAGGTTAATGAACCTTGCAATGAGTGGCCCGTACAGTAGGCAGGAGGAAAGGTTTGCGATGAGCGCCAAAAGTGATCATTGCAAAGCAGGAAACTTGAAGTACACACGAGGGGAGAGGCTCGCGATTAGCGCCAAAGGTGCTCAGAAGGCCAAAAGACAAACATTGGGTGGCAAACAGCATTTCCAGGCTTAAAATGTAATTGCTGTCATTTTTGACGGGAAGTCGCTAGTAATAAATAATAGTGTTTTTGTGCATCTAGTGTGACACACCAAGATATGCGTGATAAGTGCTGATCACATGTGTTATACCTTATTGGATATCATAATGTAAATAGTCTTTCATTGGTTGTTGGTGGGTTGTACCATGTTTCTAAAGGGTGAGGATGGGTTATCCCATTGTCTTTATGTAAACCATTATTAAAGCTGTGTTTGTTGTGTTTCTGTCAGCCAGTAGCAGCCATTTTGGATGTTTTGCCGCTGCCCACGTTTTTGTCTAAATAAACTCTAATAATAAGAAAATTATCAAGGACTCTGTGTTTTGGTATCATGAATAGGTGTCGGAGTGAAAAGTGGTATGTGAGTATGGTTTTTACCAAACATTTCCCATATATCTCTACCATATTTCTGCTCACCCCCCACTCCCCACCCCTCTCTCTCCCTATATATCTCTCTCATATATCTGCTTAACGCCTCTGTCCTTCCATCCCTCCCTCTCTCCCCATTACTATCTCTCCGTCTCCTCCCTCTTTTTCTCTCTCTCCCCTCCCTCTTTGTCCTGTCTCTTTCTATCCCACCCTCTCTCTTTCTATCTCCCTCCTTCTCTCTCTCTCTACCATATACCTGCTTATCCCCCTCTCTCTCTTCTTCCCTCCCTCTCTCATGTTTCTATCTCTGTCCTGTCTCTCTCTTTCCCTCTCCCTGTGTCCTCTTTCTCTCTCCTACTAGCTCTATCTCCCCCTCCCTCTTTGTATCTTCTCTCTCCATCTCTCTCTCCCTCTCTGTCCTGTCTCTCTCTCTCTATCTCTTTCTCCCTCACTATCTCTATATCTCTCCCTCTCCCCATCACCCCCTCTATCCCACATTAATATCACTCTCTTTCCTCTCTCTCTCTTTCCTTCTCCCTGTGTCCTCTTTCTCTCTTCATCTATCTCCCTCTCCCCCTTTCTCCCTCTCTGTATCTTGGTCCTTTCTCTCATCTATCTCTCTGTCCTGTCTACCAATCCTATCTCTCCCTCATTGCCCTGTCTCTCTACCTCTTTCTCCTTCGCTCCCTCTGTCTCTCTCCTCCTCTCTTTTTCTCCCTTTTTTTCCCCTCTCTCTCTTGCTCTCTCTCCCCACTATGTCTTCCTCTCTCTTTCCCTCTATCTCTCCCTTTCCATTCTCTCTCCTGTCTCCCTTTCTATCTATCTCTCCCTCTCTCTTACTATCCATCTCTCCCTCCCTCTCTCTCTATCTATCCCTCTACCTCTATATTCCTTTTCTCTCTCCCTCTTTCTATCTATCTCTCCCTCACTTCCTTTTCTCTCTCCCTCTTCCTCTCCCTCTCTTCCTTTTCTATCTCTCCCTTTTCTCTCCCTCTATCTATCTCTCTACCTACCTCTCTATTCCTTTTCTCTCTCTCCTTCGTTCTATCTATCTCTCCCTTAATCTCTCTCTCCCTCTACATTCCTTTTCTCTCTCCCTCTTTCTATCTCCCTCTCTCTCTTCCTATCCATCTCTCCCTCACTTCCCTTTCTACCTCTTTCTATCTCTCCGTCTCTCCCGTTTCTCTCTCTTTCAATCTCTCCCTTTTCTCTCTTTCTATCTCTCCTTCACTTCCTTTTCTATCTCTCCCTCTTCCTTTTCTCTCTCTCTTTCTATCTCTCCCTTTTCTCTCTTTCTATCTCTCCTTCACTTCCTTTTCTCTCTCTCTTTCTATCTCTCCCCCTTTGTATCTCTCCCTCTCTTCCTTTTTTATCTCTCCCTATCTCTCCTCTTTCTATCTCTCCCTCCCTCTCTTTCTATCTCTCCCTCTCTCTATATATCTCTCCCTCACTTCCTTTTCTCTCTCCCTCTCTCTTTCCCTCTTTCTCTCTCTCCCTTTTCCTATCTCCCCCTTTTCTATCGATCTGTCCCTCACTTCCTTTTCTCTCTCCCTCTCCTATCTCTCCCTTCCCCTCTTTCTATCTCTCTCCCTTTTCCTATCTCCCCCTTTTCTATCTCTCCCTCATTTCCTTTTCTATCTCTCCCTCTTCTCTCTCTATTTCTATCTCTCCCTCTTCTCTCTCTCCCTTTTCCTATCTCCCCCTTTTCTATCGATCTCTCCCTCTCTTACTTTTCTCTCTCCCTCTCTTCCATTTCTTTCTCTCCGTCTCTCCCTTTTCTCTCTCTATCTCTCCCTCTTCTTTCTCTCTTTCTATCTCTCCCTCTCTTCCTTTTCTCTCTTTCTATCTCTCCCTCTCTTCCTTTTCTATCTCTCCATCTCTTCCTTTTCTCTCTCTCCCTCTCTTCCTTTTCTCTCTCTCCATCTCTTCCGTTTCTATCTCTCCATCTCTTCCTTTTCTATCTCTCCATCTCTTCCTTTTCTATCTCTCCAACTCTTCCTTTTCTATCTCTCCATCTCTTCCTTTTCTATCTCTCCATCTCTTCCTTTTCTCTCTTTCTATCTCTCCCTCTCTTCCTTTTCTCTCTTTCTATCTCTCCATCTCTTCCTTTTCTATCTCTCCATCTCTTTCTTTTCTATCTCTTCCTTTTCTATCTCTCCATCTCTTCCTTTTCTATCTCTCCATCTCTTCCTTTTCTATCTCTCCCTCTCTTCCTTTTCTATCTCTCCATCTCTTCCTTTTCTCTCTTTCTATCTCTCCCTCTCTTCCTTTTCTCTCTTTCTATCTCTCCCTCTCTTCCTTTTCTCTCTTTCTATCTCTCCCTCTCTTCCCTTTCTCTCTCTTTCTATCTCTCCCTCTCTTCCTTTTCTCTCTTTCTATCTCTCCCTCTCTTCCTTTTCTCTTTCTATCTCTCCCTCTCTTCCTTTTCTCTCTCTTTCTATCTCACCCTCTCTTCCTTTTCTCTCTCTTTCTATCTCTCCCTCTCTTCCTTTTCTCTCTTTCTATCTCTCCCTCTCTTCCCTTTCTCTCTCTTTCTATCTCTCCCTCTCTTCCTTTTCTCTCTTTCTATCTCTCCCTCTCTTCCTTTTCTCTTTCTATCTCTCCCTCTCTTCCTTTTCTCTCTCTTTCTATCTCACCCTCTCTTCCTTTTCTCTCTCTTTCTATCTCTCCCTCTCTTCCTTTTCTCTCTCTTTCTATCTCTCCCTCTCTTCCTTTTCTCTTTCTATCTCTCCCTCTCTTCCTTTTCTCTTTCTATCTCTCCCTCTCTTTCTATCTCTCCCTCTCTTCCTTTTCTCGTTCTATCTCTCCCTCTCTTCCTTTTCTCTCTCTTTCTATCTCTCCCTCTCTTCCTTTTCTCTCTCTTTCTATCTCTCCCTCTCTTCCTTTTCTCTCTCTTTCTATCTCTCCCTCTCTTCCTTTTCTCTCTTTCTATCTCTCCCTCTCTTCCTTTTCTCTTTCTATCTCTCCCTCTCTTCCTTTTCTCTTTCTATCTCTCCCTCTCTTCCTTTTCTATCTCTCCCTCTTTCTATCTCTCCCTCTCTTCCTTTTCTATCTCTCCCTCTCTTCCTTTTCTCTCTCTTTCTATCTCTCCCTCTCTTCCTTTTCTCTTTCTATCTCTCCCTCTCTTCCTTTTCTATCTCTCCCTCTTTCTATCTCTCCCTCTCTTCCTTTTCTCTCTTTCTATCTCTCCCTCTCTTCCTTTTCTCTCTATCTATCTCTCCCTTTTCTATCTCTCCCTCTCTTCCTTTTCTCTCTTTCTATCTCTCCCTCTCTTCCTTTTCTCTCTCTTTCTATCTCTCCCTCTCTTCCTTTTCTCTCTCTTTCTATCTCTCCCTCTCTTCCATTTCTCTCTGTTTCTATCTCTCCCTCTCTTCCTTTTCTCTCTCTTTCTATCTCTCCCTCTCTTCCATTTCTCTCTCTTTCTATCTCTCCCTCTCTTCCTTTTCTCTCTCTTTCTATCTCTCCCTCTCTTCCTTTTCTCTCTTTCTATCTCTCCCTCTCTTCCTTTTCTCTTTCTATCTCTCCCTCTCTTCCTTTTCTATCTCTCCCTCTCTTTCTATCTCTCCCTCTCTTCCTTTTCTCTCTCTTTCTATCTCTCCCTCTCTTCCTTTTCTCTCTCTTTCTATCTCTCCCTCTCTTCCTTTTCTCTCTCTTTCTATCTCTCCCTCTCTTCCTTTTCTCTCTCTTTCTATCTCTCCCTCTCTTCCTTTTCTCTCTTTCTATCTCTCCCTCTCTTCCTTTTCTCTTTCTATCTCTCCCTCTCTTCCTTTTCTCTCTCTTTCTATCTCTCCCTCTCTTCCTTTTCTCTCTCTTTCTATCTCTCCCTCTCTTCCTTTTCTCTTTCTATCTCTCCCTCTCTTCCTTTTCTCTTTCTATCTCTCCCTCTCTTCCTTTTCTATCTCTCCCTCTTTCTATCTCTCCCTCTCTTCCTTTTCTCTCTCTTTCTATCTCTCCCTCTCTTCCTTTTCTCTCTTCCTATCTCTCCCTCTCTTCCTTTTCTCTTTCTATCTCTCCCTCTCTTCCTTTTCTCTCTCTTTCTATCTCTCCCTCTCTTCCTTTTCTCTCTCTTTCTATCTCTCCCTCTCTTCCTTTTCTCTTTCTATCTCTCCCTCTCTTCCTTTTCTCTCTCTTTCTATCTCTCCATCTCTTCCTTTTCTATCTCTCCATCTCTTCCTTTTCTATCTCTCCAACTCTTCCTTTTCTATCTCTCCATCTCTTCCTTTTCTATCTCTCCATCTCTTCCTTTTCTCTCTTTCTATCTCTCCCTCTCTTCCTTTTCTCTCTTTCTATCTCTCCATCTCTTCCTTTTCTATCTCTCCATCTCTTTCTTTTCTATCTCTTCCTTTTCTATCTCTCCATCTCTTCCTTTTCTATCTCTCCATCTCTTCCTTTTCTATCTCTCCCTCTCTTCCTTTTCTATCTCTCCATCTCTTCCTTTTCTCTCTTTCTATCTCTCCCTCTCTTCCTTTTCTCTCTTTCTATCTCTCCCTCTCTTCCTTTTCTCTCTTTCTATCTCTCCCTCTCTTCCCTTTCTCTCTCTTTCTATCTCTCCCTCTCTTCCTTTTCTCTCTTTCTATCTCTCCCTCTCTTCCTTTTCTCTTTCTATCTCTCCCTCTCTTCCTTTTCTCTCTCTTTCTATCTCTCCCTCTCTTCCTTTTCTCTCTCTTTCTATCTCTCCCTCTCTTCCTTTTCTCTCTCTTTCTATCTCTCCCTCTCTTCCTTTTCTCTTTCTATCTCTCCCTCTCTTCCTTTTCTCTTTCTATCTCTCCCTCTCTTTCTATCTCTCCCTCTCTTCCTTTTCTCTTTCTATCTCTCCCTCTCTTCCTTTTCTCTCTCTTTCTATCTCTCCCTCTCTTCCTTTTCTCTCTCTTTCTATCTCTCCCTCTCTTCCTTTTCTCTCTCTTTCTATCTCTCCCTCTCTTCCTTTTCTCTCTTTCTATCTCTCCCTCTCTTCCTTTTCTCTTTCTATCTCTCCCTCTCTTCCTTTTCTCTTTCTATCTCTCCCTCTCTTCCTTTTCTATCTCTCCCTCTTTCTATCTCTCCCTCTCTTCCTTTTCTCTCTCTTTCTATCTCTCCCTCTCTTCCTTTTCTCTCTCTTTCTATCTCTCCCTCTCTTCCTTTTCTCTTTCTATCTCTCCCTCTCTTCCTTTTCTATCTCTCCCTCTTTCTATCTCTCCCTCTCTTCCTTTTCTCTCTTTCTATCTCTCCCTCTCTTCCTTTTCTCTCTATCTATCTCTCCCTTTTCTATCTCTCCCTCTCTTCCTTTTTTCTCTTTCTATCTCTCCCTCTCTTCCTTTTCTCTCTTTCTATCTCTACCTCTCTCCCTTTTCTATCTCACCCTCTCTTCCTTTTCTCTCTCTTTCTATCTCTCCCTCTCTTCCTTTTCTCTCTCTTTCTATCTCTCCCTCTCTTCCATTTCTCTCTCTTTCTATCTCTCCCTCTCTTCCTTTTCTCTCTCTTTCTATCTCTCCCTCTCTTCCATTTCTCTCTCTTTCTATCTCTCCCTCTCTTCCTTTTCTCTCTCTTTCTATCTCTCCCTCTCTTCCTTTTCTCTTTCTATCTCTCCCTCTCTTCCTTTTCTCTTTCTATCTCTCCCTCTCTTCCTTTTCTCTCTCTTTCTATCTCTCCCTCTCTTCCTTTTCTCTCTCTTTCTATCTCTCCCTCTCTTCCTTTTCTCTCTCTTTCTATCTCTCCCTCTCTTCCTTTTCTCTCTCTTTCTATCTCTCCCTCTCTTCCATTTCTCTCTCTTTCTATCTCTCCCTCTCTTCCTTTTCTCTCTCTCCCTCTCTTCCTTGTCTCTCTCTCCCTCTCTTCCTTTTCTCTCTTTCTATCTCTCCCTCTCTTCCTTTTCTCTTTCTATCTCTCCCTCTCTTCCTTTTCTCTCTCTTTCTATCTCTCCCTCTCTTCCTTTTCTCTCTTTCTATCTCTCCCTCTCTTCCTTTTCTCTTTCTATCTCTCCCTCTCTTCCTTTTCTCTCTCTTTCTATCTCTCCCTCTCTTCCTTTTCTATCTATCCCTCTCTTCCTTTTCTATCTCTCCCTCTCTTTCTATCTCTCCCTCTCTTCCTTTTCTCTCTCTTTCTATCTCTCCCTCTCTTCCTTTTCTCTCTCTTTCTATCTCTCCCTCTCTTCCTTTTCTCTCTCTTTCTATCTCTCCCTCTCTTCCTTTTCTCTCTCTCCCTCTCTTCCTTTTCTCTCTTTCTATCTCTCCCTCTCTTCCTTTTCTCTTTCTATCTCTCCCTCTCTTCCTTGTGTCTCTCTCTCTTCCTTGTCTCTCTCTCCCTCTCTTCCTTTTCTCTCTCTTTCTATCTCTCCCTCTCTTCCTTTTCTCTCTCTTTCTATCTCTACCTCTCTTCCTTTTCTCTTTCTATCTCTCCCTCTTTCTATCTCTTAGTCTCTCTCTATCTCTCCCTCTCTTCCTTTTCTATCTCTCCCTCTTTCTATCTCTCCCTCTCTTCCTTTTCTCTTTCTATCTCTCCCTCTCTTCCTTTTCTCTCTTTCTATCTCTCCCTCTCTTCCTCTTCTCTCTTTCTATCTCTCCCTCTCTTCCTTTTCTCTCTTTCTATCTCTCCCTCTCTTCCTTTTCTATCTCTCCATCTCTTCCTTTTCTCTCTTTCTATCTCTCCCTCTCTTCCTTTTCTCTCTTTCTATCTCTCACTCTCTTCCTTTTCTCTCTCTTTCTATCTCTCCCTCTCTTCCTTTTCTCTTTCTATCTCTCCCTCTCTTCCTTGTCTCTCTCTCCCTCTCTTCCTTTTCTCTCTTTCTATCTCTCCCTCTCTTCCTTTTCTCTCTTTCTATCTCTCCCTCTCTTCCTTTTCTCTTTCTATCTCTCCCTCTCTTCCTTTTCTATCTCTCCATCTCTTCCTTTTCTATCTCTCCATCTCTTCCTTTTCTATCTCTCCCTCTCTTCCTTTTCTCTCTCTCCCTCTTTCTATCTCTCCCTCTCTTCCTTTTCTCTTTCTATCTCTCCCTCTCTTCCTTTTCTCTCTTTCTATCTCTCCCTCTCTTCCCTTTCTACCTCTTTCTATCTCTCCCTCTCTTCCTTTTCTCTCTTTCTATCTCTCCCTCTCTTCCTTTTCTATCTCTCCATCTCTTCCTTTTCTCTCTTTCTATCTCTCCCTCTCTTCCTTTTCTCTCTTTCTAT
This sequence comes from Discoglossus pictus, assembly GCA_027410445.1. NCBI lineage: Eukaryota > Metazoa > Chordata > Amphibia > Anura > Alytidae > Discoglossus > Discoglossus pictus. The sequence continues at coordinate 7,525,746 of CM050165.1, read as the reverse complement.
CTCTCCCTCTCTTCCTTTTCTATCTCTCCCTCTTTCTATCTCTCCCTCTCTTCCTTTTCTCTTTCTATCTCTCCCTCTCTTCCTTTTCTCTCTTTCTATCTCTCCCTCTCTTCCTCTTCTCTCTTTCTATCTCTCCCTCCTTCCTTTTCTCTCTTTCTATCTCTCCCTCTCTTCCTTTTCTATCTCTCCATCTCTTCCTTTTCTCTCTCTCCCTCTCTTCCTTTTCTCTCTTCTATCTCTCACTCTCTTCCTTTTCTCTCTCTCCCTCTCTTCCTTTTCTCTCTCTCCCTCTCTTCCTTTTCTCTCTTTCTATCTCTCCCTCTCTTCCTTTTCTCTCTCTCCCTCTCTTCCTTTTCTCTTTCTATCTCTCCCTCTCTTCCTTTTCTCTTTCTATCTCTCCCTCTCTTCCTTTTCTATCTCTCCCTCTCTTCCTTTTCTCTCTTTCTATCTCTCCCTCTCTTCCTTGTCTCTCTCTCCCTCTCTTCCTTTTCTCTCTCTCCATCTCTTCCTTTTCTATCTCTCCCTCTCTTCCTTTTCTATCTCTCCCTCTCTTCCTTTTCTCTCTTTATATCTCTCCATCTCTTCCTTTTCTCTCTTTCTATCTCTCCCTCTCTTCCTTTTCTCTTTCTATCTCTCCCTCTCTTCCTTTTCTCTTTCTATCTCTCCCTCTCTTTCTATCTCCCCCTCTCTCCCTTTTCTCTCTCTTTCTATCTCCCCCTCTCTCCCTTTTCTCTCTCTTTCTATCTCTCCCTCTCTTCCTTTTCTCTCTCTTTCTATCTCTCCCTCTCTTCCTTTTCTCTTTCTATCTTCTCCCTCTCTTTCCTTTCTCTCTTCTATCTCTCCGCTCTCTTCCTTTTCTCTTTCTCTCTCTCCCTTTTCTATCTTTCCTCTCT